>JAQHUG010000288.1:2411770-2432326 GCA_028555095.1 Dicrostonyx torquatus
GTGTGTGAGCAGGTATGTGTCAGTGCACTTGTGTTTGCAGATACTTGTGTGTGCATGAATGTAAACAGGTACGTGTGTATGTGGAGTCAGATGGCCAACCGCAGGTGCAAAAAACATTCCCAAGGAATCGGCTGCATTTCTTAAAAGAAAATACTGTGTGTGTGACACAACACACTTGTGGGAGTCAGAGGACAATCTTCAGGAGTCAGTTCTCTCCCTATACCATGTGGGCTACGGGACGGGACGTGAACTCTGAACATTCAGACTTGGCAGCAAGTGCCTTTCCAGCCAGTGAGCCCCAGAGGCACCTGTCTGCCTCTCCAGCACTGGGATTACAGGCAGGTCATCATGCCTGTTTTGGTTTGACATGGGTCTCATGCTTGCCCAGGAGGTGCTCCCCCAGCCTGCCTTCTTAAGTTGTTCTTTGTTGCAGACTTTTGTTTTGAGAGAGTGGTGAGCCATCTTGCCATGCTGCTTGCTCCATCGCCTCTAGAGAGGGAACTGTGGGTATTATTCAGGTAGCATTTACCAACCATCTCTTGTGTGTTCAGACTGAGCTTGGGGGACAAAACCAAGTGTTCTTGGAGACAGGCTGCTCCCCCCTCCGCCTCTCCCACAGACCATGAGCCATCCCTCCTGCGCAAGGCCCTCAGTGTTCTGCACAAACGGAGTCTGCACCCACAGGTGGGGTGTGGGAGAACCAGGGCCAGCCTCTCCCTGGCTGCTCCCCTCCCTACCAAGACAACTTTCAGTTCTCATCTTCCCAAAGTGCCAGCTCCCAGCTGAGGTGTTAACTGAAGGCTGAGACCCCTCCCAGGGGCTATTAGCACAGTCTGAATCTTGAAGATGACACTTATTTTTTTTCCTCTTCTTTGGTGGTGTTGGGGATGGAGTCCTGTGTTTGAAGCATGACAGGCAAGGGCTGGATCACTGAGAGCCATCCCTTCCCCACAGCAAGGACATCAGTCTCAGGATAATAATTTAAAGTGCACTGTGTGTTTGCACGTGTGTGTGTGTGTGTGTGTGTGTGTGCGCGCGCGCATATACGTGTGTTGATGGGTCAGGAAGAAAGCTCCAACATGCTTATTCTTCCACCTACCCTAAACCCCAGTGGGAGCATGCAGTCTTTTAGAATGTAGACTGTCTTGCCCCCTGGGTTTCCCTGGCTATCTCCGCTTAGGGCTCTGTGCCTGGGGTGCAAAGTCACAACCTCACCAGGACACTGGAAACTAAGGCAGAACCCTCTCTACTCTGAGCCCTGAGGGCAGGAAACTGAATTCAGCACCAAGGAGCCCTGAATTCCCAGGGTCTGAGCAAGCCTCCTCTTCAATTCAAGTGGGTTTTTGAGCAACCAGGTCAGCTTGGGAGACTAGCAACCGCCAGCCTAGTGGGAAGGAAAAGCTGCGGTGAGAAAAAAAAAATACTGTGAGGGCGCTGTCTATTTTTTTTGGGTAGATAATTCAAACACCGTGGCTGGATTATTTCAGAACCAGAGGGAACGCTCCGGTTTCCATGAAACAGCCTCTGGTGAGGTACTGCTCATGTAACAATTACCTACCTGTAATAAACAAGGGGAGCTTGCCAGTGTCACAAGGTAGTGGTACCAAAGGCTATGCCCCTGCATCAGGGGTAGGCTTGCTTGCCTTGACTCTAGTAGCCTTGTAGCCCACCCTCAGGATTATCCCTCCAGGCCTGTGGCTCCCATGCTATCTGGGATGTGGGAAGATCCTCATTAACCCCCAAAGGACCATTTGCTCCCTCTGGTCCTGAGTGCTGACTCTGCTCTCCATCCTGACTGTTCCTGCTAGATCAGCAAACCCACAGGGATAAAGCTTCCTGTGCCTTAGCCACCGCTGGATTGTCAACACTTTGCAAATGCTTCCCTTTACTCTGAATTCATAAGTAGCATGAAATCCTTCTGAATCCCCACACTAACCTCCCTTCCCTTTTCTGCCGCAGGTCTGGGGGAGCATGCTCAGGTGGTGTTTGGCCCCAGATGGAGTGGGCTGCACACAGGAAATGAATAGAGGCTGTGAGCAGAAAATTGCACAGGCCAATTATAGCAAACCAGGTCTTCTCAGAGGAGTGCCTCAGTTTTGATTCAATTCCCAGAACAACAAATATACCAGTGTTTAAACATAATCCCAGTCGAAGTGACACCACTGGCCCCTGGGTAGCAGAGCTCTCAGGTAGGGGACGATGGGGTCTTTAGTGCTGGGATGTGCTTCTCAATGGTGTGTGTGGCGATTGCTTCATTTTCAATCTGTTTTGTTCCTCTTGGGAAAACCTCTAATTCTGAGGCCCATGGCCCCTCTATCTTTCCCACTCATTTATATCCTCACCCTGTTTGGCTATTATTTCTTCTTCTCCTTCTCCATCTTCTTCCTCTTCTTTCTTTTCTTCCTCTTTTTTTTTCTATCCTGCTTTCTGGGAGATGTTACAGATATTTCTTTGGATCATGAATTCAAGCTTCTTATTTTGTCTAATTTGAGTGATTTCCTGTTATCTTCAGGTATGTGCCCATGACATCTAACACACATGTGAGGTTTATTCCATATCTAGTACAATTGTACAATTCAAGAACTATCTTCAAATAACATTTATAAACTTGTCAGGAGACTGAGGGGCTGGAGCGATGGCTCAGCGGTTAAGAGCACTGACTAATCTTTCAAAGGACCTGGGTTCAATTCCCAGCACCCAAATGGCAGCTCACAACTGTTTGTAAATCCAGTTCTGGGGTTTCTGACACCCTCACACATGCAGGCAAGACATCCATGAAAACAAAGTAAGGATAAACTCGTCAGGAGACCAAGTATCACTGAATCGCAGGAACCCCTGTGGGAAAATGCCACTGGCATTCCAGGATCACATGACAGTGCTCCATTCCTGGCAGTGCTACTTTACACTTGTCACCAAAGGTCCCAGATCCTCCACTGAGTTGCAAGATGGGGACACTAATGCCCATCTTTGAGCCTTGTGCCAACCCTGTGGGAAGACCTCAGCAAAGGCCATTCCTTCCTGCTTCTCCGTGCCAGAAGGACTTTCTGGCAGCCCTATGGGGTGTATGTCCTAATCATTTCTTGCTCCGGGGCTGGGCACCACCTAGAAGTTCAGTAAATACTTCCTAAAGCGAGGGCCCACCCTCGGCTCCTGAATCCCATCTGGGAGGCAGCAGACAGTGGGGAGGGGCACAACTGTGCCAGCCAGTGTCGTTTGGCATCTGACAAACAACCTGGAAACTTGGATCACATTCTATTCAAATTAGCGCAAGAGAGAGACCAAATTCACATACTTCCGCCTCAGTGTTTTACCCACCCTCCCTGTAGGCGTGCTTCGGACGGAGCCAAACCATGACAACACAGGCCTGATAGGCAGGGTGGAAGAGACCAGATGGGATGCAGCATCAGGATGAAGTCACACCAGCTGAGGCTTTGGGGACCATGCCCCAGTACTTGCCTCAGGGGACCCCAGTACTACAGGGTAGGGAACCTCAGCTCTATAGACCTAATGCACATTTGGGGGGTTCCACTCTGTTGTTCAATGCTCTTTGCCCAGATGGCCATTATCCTCCCCATTACACCTGCCTCAAGTCTATGCTAAAATCCTTCCTTCTGGAAAGGGCCCACTGAGATTTATCTTCATTGTCACCTTGACTAGACTTGGAGTTACCTAGGAGACACAGCAAGGGTTTTCTAGAGAGCTTTAACTGACATTTAACCTTAAATGTGGGCAGTACCATCCCACAGGCCAGGGTCCCAAACTGATAAGAATTCTTTTTTTTTGCTTCCTGACTACAGGAAGTGTGACTAATCACTTCACTTTCCAGCTGCCATGCCTTCTTCCACCCCATGATGGACTGTAGACCTTCAAACTGTGAGACAAAATAACCCTTTTTCCTTTCGCAAGTTGCTTTGGTCGGGTAATTTGGTCATAGCCGCAAGAAAAGTAACCAACATATACATTGGCCCATCCAGTTATTTCTCAACTGTGGTAACAATAAAATTTGCCACTGTCACCATCACTGCTGTAATACCACCCTCCATTTCTGCCAGAACTCTTTTCCACCCCTCAAGCTGAAGCTCTGTACCCATGACACACCAGCTCCCCCACATCCCGCCACTGGCAACTGCCACTCCCTGTCGGTCTCCCTGGATCTGTCTACTCTCTGCCTCACTTGAGTGGAATCCCATAGTGTTTGTCCGGGTGTGACTGGGTTTCTGCCATCCAGCATCAGAACCTCAAGGTTCCCCATGTTGTAGGCTGTGTCACAATTTCATTCCTCTTGGAGGCGAGAGGCGCAACAGGCTTCATTTAACCACTTGTCCCATGGGCACTTGGGCGGCGTCTACTCTGAACACCGCTGCCATGCGTATGTGTGTACAGCATCTGTTTGAGTACCTGCTTTTCACTTAGGTGAAATAACTCTTGGTATTTTACCTGAATAAATGGATATTGTTAAGAAAATCCTCTCCACCAGTGCACAGAAATCCAATCAAGCCAAATTAAACCAAATTAAAATGTCCATGTTTTATTAAATGCAGCACTCTTGGGTGGTCGAGAGTATAGCAGGGGAGACAGAAAACCAGGGAGCACATACAAAACCTGGGACCACATGTTCCTCCTCTGGGAGCCCACTTAAATACCCTGTGGGAATGGTCCTGACCTTCTCCTAGGGAGGGGTCAGGACCTGGCATGCTGGGATTTGGAGTCCAGACCAATGCAAAGTTGGGATGGGGTGATGCTCCCAACTTAACATTACAAATATAAGTATCCATTATGTAGAAATACTAGGTAATGAGTAAGTCTACATAAATGTGTTAAGAATTGGCCACATTCTTCTCTATAGCAGCCACACTGCTTTGTGTTTTTTACTAGCAGTGCACAGTGGTCTGGTATCCCACCCCCTTACCAACATTGGGGATTTTCTGCCATCTTAGAACTTCCACCCTAATGGATGTGACACCATGGCATCCTTCCCGCTTTGTCCTGACCCCTCCACTTTGTTTGATCTTTCCCTTTCAGTATCCAACAGATTTCGTCATTTGTACTAGCTGATTTTTATGTCAACTTGACGTAAGCTAGAATCATCAGAGGAGGGAACCTCAACTGAGAAAATGTCTCCATAACTGGCCGTAGGTAATCCTGCAAGGCATTTTCTTAGTGATAAATGTGAGAGGGCCCGGCCCATTATAGGTGGTGCCATTATAGGTGGTCCTGGGTGCTATAAGAAAGCAGGCTGAGGGAGGCAGAGGCAGGTGGATCTTTGTGAGTTCGAGACCAGCCTGGTCTACAAGAGCTAGTTCCAGGACAGGCTCCAAAGCCACAGAGAAACCCTGTCTCGAAAAACCAAAAACCAAAAACCAAAACAAACAACAACAACAACAACAAAAAACCCAGAAAGCAGGCTGAGCAAGCCATGAGGAACAAGTTGGTCAGCAGCACTCTCCCATGGCCTCTCCATCACCCTCTAAGTTCCTGCCTTGACTTTATTTGATGACAAACAGTGTGGCGGTTTGAAGGAAGATGGTCCCCAAAGGGAGTGGCACTATAGGAAGTGTGGCCTTGTTGGAGTAGGTGTAGTCTTGTTGGAGAAAGTGTGTCACTGTGGAGGCGGGCTTTGAGGCCTTATATATGCTCAAGCCATGCCCAGTTAGATAAACCACTTCCTGTTGCCTGCAAGCCAAGATGTAGGTCACTCAGCTACTTCTCCAGCACCGTGTCTGCCCATATGCCACCATGTTGCACCATAAAGATAACAGACTAAACCTCTGAAAATGTAAGCCACCCCAATTAAAAGTTTTTCCTTTATAAGAGTTGCTGGGATCATGGTGTCTCTCCAGAGCAATAGAAGCCCTAACTAAGACCAAATTTGGTATCAGGGATCAGGGTATTGCTGTGATAGGCCTAACCATGCTTTTGTTTGAGGGAACATGGACCTTGGGATTGTGGATTAGAAAAGCAGTTGAATGCTTTAAGTGCTGCTTAATGGGTCATCCCAGTAGAAGAATGGAAGACTGTGGTGCTCCGTATGTTTTAAATTGTGGGGAGCTGGTTCAAGATGCTTAGAGGAGAATATTAATATGTGGCCTAGATATCATTCTTGTAATGTTATGGTGAAGAATGTGGCCGCCTTCTGCCCTTGTCCAAAGAGTCTGCCTGAGGCTAAAGCGAAGAGATCTGGATTAATTCTGTTGGCAGAGGAAATCTCAAAACAGCCTAGTGGTGTGTTTATTAGTGTTAACTATGATAAAGATTTATAATGAAAAGCAGCAAGCTAAACAAATAAAAATACAAAATGAGAAAAGGGGCACCAGGAAGTGGAATAGAGCTAAATCCCGTGTTCAAGGAGATAAACTGATTAAGAACTGAAATAAAGGGAGTGGTAATCTTAGGGCAAGATCCCCCCCAGCTAAGTTTCTAACTTGTGAAAAGGAATTAAAGAGAAGCTCAGAGCCAGATGTGGTGGTGCACACCTTTAATCCCAGCACTCTGGGGTAGAGGCTGGCAATCTCTGAGTTTGAGGGCAGCCTGGTCTACAGAGCAAGTTCAAGGACAGCCAAGCTTAGGCAGTGGAGGTAACTATCAAAAACAGAAAGCTGGTAAAGGAGTAATTGAACAAGGGGACCATATTCAACCCCAGAAAGCAGTAGAACTTGGCACCTTCAGTCATGTGGTTCCGGCTTTAGGGTTAAAGATAGAAGAAAAGAGTTATGGAATTTGCCTCCATGACTAAGGAGAGTTGCTGAGGCCAGGCACGTGTCAGGGCTGTCCCTGACTGGAGGCCTAGAGGAGCCATTGTGTGAAGCTGTGAAGTTGAAGCCTGGATTGCCTTGGAGAACCCAAGACACTGGAGACGCCAGAATCATGGAATGCCTGCTGAGGAGAGCTGCTAACAGGGAGTGGAACCAGCCCAAGAGAGACACGTGGCTTGTAGTCAACAAACCTGAAAGAAATCTGAAGAGCACATTGATATCAGATGTGGAGATGCAGAGCTTGGAGTTTGCCCACTGGTTTTTGGCTTTGCTTTGGTTCAGTATTTCCTCACTATGCTCCCTTCCTTCTGTTTGGGAATAGTAATGTTTATCCTGTGTCATTATATGTTGGAAGTATGTGATCTGCTTTTCATTTTATAGGGGATTACAGTTAAGACATTGCATGAGTCTCAGAAAAGACTTTGGACTTTTAAATGTTGTTGAAACTATGGGGACTTTTGAAGTTGGATTGAATGCAGTTTTGTGTTGTGCTATGGCTACGAGCCTTTGGAGGCCTAGGAGTAGAATGTGGTAGTTTGAAAGAAAATGGCCTACAAAGGGAGTGGCACTATTAGGAGGTGTGGCCTTGTTGGAAGAAGTATATCACTGTGGAGGTGGGCTTTGAGGTCTCATGTCTCATATATGCTCAAGATACCACCTAGTGTCTCAGACCACTTCCTGTTGTCTGCAAGCCAAGATGTAGGACTCTCAGCTCCAGCAACATGTCTGCCTGCATGTCACAATGTCACACCATGAAGATAATGGCCTAAACCTCAGAAAACGTAAGCCAACCCAATTAAGTGCTTTTCCTTTATAAGAGTTGCTATGGTCATGGTGTCTTCACAACAGTGGAGACTCTAAGACAGTGATTTGGAAGTGTAAGCCAAATAAACCTTCTCCTCCCAGCTTGCTTTGGTTCTTATGTTTCATCACAGCAGTAGTGACCCTATGACATCCTTCCTTAATTACTGTCTGTTCATGTTTCATCATAATTCTTTACCTGCTAGAACAAGACCATGGGAAAGCAACATTTGGATGCTTTGCTCATTCCCATTTCCTATGTGTCTGAAATAGTGCCAGACACACAGTAAATACCCAGGGGTGTTATGTGAATGAATGAATGAATGACTAGAAGGCCGTCTTGTTAGGCGTTTTGGAGAAAGGCACATCTAGCTTCAACTCCTGGTTCCTTGGGGTCTTTGGGAAAGTGATGTCCTTCTTCTGAGCCTCAGTTATTCCATCTGTCATGGGGACAAAAGACCCTCAGTCCCTTGCTGGGCTCCTATGGGAAGATGAATGCTCATTCCTTGGATGTGACCAACATCCATCGCTGATATTGGCACATGATGTGTGCATGTGTGCGTGCCCACTCGAGCATGTGTACAGTTAGCGCTGGGGTGGTAATGAAGTTTTTTCCCTTTAGGGTCTGCTGACATCTCAGAGTACAGTTTCCTGTACAGGGCTCAGACTAGCACTTCAAGCAAGTGATGGGGGGTGGGAATGGTTCAGTCTGTCTGTGAGGACGCTACTGGTGGGGGCGACCAGATAGGCAAACTGCTCTGGAACATGGTGGGTGCCAGGAGCCTCCTGCTGCCACTTGTGCCTGTGTGGGAGGCCAGGAGATAGCAGCAACAGGGGCTGTTTGACAGAGCTGAAGCAGCGTGGGAGGTGACCAACAACATACTGAGGAAGTGTGGTCATCCAGGTCCCCCAGGAATGTCGCTACAGCAGTTAGAGCAAGCCAGGCACAGATGGTAGGGTACTCAGGCAGCCACCTGTCCCGGCACCAGCCACCCACTCCTCAGTGCGCTCACGGGCCTGTGAAATGGGCCCTCAGGCAAAGCTGTTTGCAGCAAAAATCTAAACTGCAAGCAATGGAGACACCCAGCATGGTGAGGCAGATGGCAGCCTACAGTGACACAGGCTGCCAGCCAGGGAGGCAGGTGCTGAGCTTCTGGGCTCAGCAGTCATGGGGCAATTTGATGGGGAAGAGGAAGTCCTGGATCCTTCCATCCATTCTTCAGGTCTGTGAGGTCTGGATGAGGGGTTGCTCTGCTGGTGGGTGAAAGACCCCACTGGGGTACCACTTACCTTCAGGCCTGGTGGGCTGAAGCAAAAGGTGCTCTCCAAGCTTCACTCCTCCCTCCCCCAGACCACAAATTGCTCTGTCAATCAACAAACAGGAAAGAGAGGGGAAGGGGGTCTACCCCAGCCTCAGTGGGCCCCCAGTCAGGGTCACTAGGGAGTCAGATCACAGGCACGCTGCTGGGGAGATGCTCTGAGATGATCAGGGACTTTCCTTGGCAAATTTCCCCTTGGATCAGCAAGCACCTCCCCAGCACCTTTCTTTGTAAAACGCTGCAGGAACCTCAGAGCATGTCAGCTGCTGCAGGCTCTCCCCGGGTCTAATCAGGATGTGTGGGAAAGCACAAGAGAAAGGCCAGGCTGAAGAAGAGTGCTCTAATTGTATTAATCAGCTTCCAATTACTTACAAATTGGTCTTCACCCTTTCCTCGCTCACCCCCTTGGATAACAAAGCTCCAGACGCCTCTACCTGGTAGAGGTTGGGGCACTGCTTTCTAGAATCCGGGGGAATTTGGATTCTAATTAACCTTTCCACTGATGCAGGACAACTTTGGGTGAGTCACAGGTTTTGTTTTGTTTTGTTTGTTTTTAATGGATGAGGAAGAAAGGCTGAACAATAAATGAATTTTCCACTTGCCACGGTTGGTCCCATGTTTAGAAGCCCCCAATGCAGTCTCTTCCAACCCTAAGTGACATAGCCCACTGAGACCACCAGCAGGGACTGGGGTCTATACTGTGGGGGACAGAGGGGACTAAGTATGTTAGGTCACACCCAGGCCTTGCCTGCCTTCCTGGCCCAGCAGAACGCTAGGTCTCTGTGACACACAGAACCATCTCTCTGTCTTCCAACCCTGTCACTATTCTCAAGAGATGAGAGACTTCCAGACAGTCAGGCTGGCCATGTAGACTGTGTCTGGGAGGTGGGCTTCTTTCAGTCAGGCTCCCACAGGGGAGAGCAGAGCCAAGGAGTGCCAAGGAGATGGTGCAGAGTAGGCTGCTGCCCGCTTGGTCCTTGCTCCTTTCCAATGGTCACAGAGAGTCACAGATGCTATCTCTGAGATGCAAAGTGTCACAGGCAAAATTTCCCAGCAGAGAGGACTGTGAGAAGTTTTCAAATTGTTTCCAGGTCAACCTTGGTCCCTCCCTCTGAAGACTAATGAACGGGGGGAACGTGACCCTGTAAAACAGCCACAGAAGTGAGCAGGCTGGGAACTGTTCTAGAGATAGCAATACACGGGAAACCTGGAAACTCCATTGCTATGCATATCAGGTTTCAGGGTAAATGGATAGTATTTAGTGTCTTGAAAAGATGAAGAATGGCTTAGGAAACAGAGTCTGGAGAATAAAATCAGGTGGCAGTGAGCAGGGGTGCTTCTTTAAAATCCAGCAGTCAAGAAGGTGAGGCAGGAGGATTGAAAGTTGGAAGCAAACAGACAAACATGAGGTAAATGGGAGGAGGGGAGAGCAGCTGAGCCTGCTCTGGGAAGGATGGAGGAGAGGGACAGCTAAGGGTTGGCTGGAGAGGCACCTGTGTCTGCTGCCCTTAGATCATCAGTTGGCTCCCCTGGAAAATAACTGGGAGCCACATGAAGAAATCAAACATGAGCACATATCATGGCCAGAGAAACTCCGTCCTCTGTGCTCAGGGGCGCATAAGTGGCTAGGAGAGAATTGTTCCCAACGGCAAAGGAACAGAGACCCTGAATCCACCAGTGAGAGAGAAAGGAAAAAAGGAAGACAGAGGGGGAGGGGAGGTTTCACTGCAGGAGAATAGAGACAGGACGGACAAATACATCTGCATGCGTTGACATGGTCAGTTCCAGAATCACAACTCTGGTCAAAGCAGCCAGGCCCAGAAAATGAAGGCAGGATGCTGCAATCAATGGTGGGTGTGGTCATGAGCAGGGCTGACTTGGGCAGGGGCTAGTTCCTATCGGTTTTATTATGGTTCTTTAGACATAATTGTCTTTTAAAGATGTTTCTTGAGATCGAGCCTTGCTACGCTGTTCAAAAAAGGCTTTAGCTTCTGGACTTAAGCAGTCCTCCTCCTTCAGCCTCCTGAGTGGTTAGAAGTATGGATGAATGCCGTTGTGGCCATCCTCCGTAAGTAGATGTCAAGATTATTTTATTTTTTTTAAAGACTTATTTTTTATCTTGAACTATGTGTGTGAGTATGGATATATGCACACAGTTCAAGCACCTACAAATGCTAGAGATGTCACAAGCTCTCAGGGGCTAGAATTTCAAGCAGTCGTGAACTGGGTGCTGGAAGCTGAACTTGGGTCATCTACAAGAGTAGTCTGTGCATGCTCTTAACCACTGAGCCATCTTTCCAGCCCCATGTATTTATTTTTGTTTGCATGTATGTACATATGTATGTACATGTGCATGTATGTATATAATTTGTTTGCAGTTTAGGCATTGTGCCCAGGGCCTTGCAAGCGCTGTAACTAAGTTCCTAAGGCTCTTTTCTATTTTGACTGTTCACACACATGCACACACACACACACACACACACACACATCAATGTAAAATCTAGCAAAGTATTTAAATCAGACATTTTTAAAAAACAAAGAAATCAGTGTTGTGGGTGGAAAGCTTTAAAGTTTTCTAGGCTGGAGAGAAACACAAAAGCTGACGGTGACTTGGAAGAAGTGGTGGGCATAAAGCAATAATCAAAAATATAACTGAAACGCTTTCCTGGATCAAATGCCCAAATACTGTAAGCTTGTTCTAGGCTTATCCAGACAAAAAAGTGTGTGTGTGTGTGTGTGTGTGTCTGTACGCAGGAGGTCAGAGGTCAGCATCAGGAGCCTTCCTCTATCACTCTCTTCCTTATGTTTTGAAACAGGGTCTCTCCTTGAGCCTGGAGCTCACCGACTGGCTGGGCCAACTGACTGGTGAGCTCTAGGAATCCTCTTATCCCTGTCCTCCAACACTGGGGTTCAGCCGGGCAACACGCCCAATGCTTTCCATGCGTGCTGGGGATTTGAACTCAGGTCCTCAGGCTTGTGCAGCAAGCACTTTACCCACTGAGCAACCCCCCACCACCAGTGCTGCCAGTAAAAATATTAATTGCCAAATACAATAAAGTTTCAAGTGGTTACTAAAGCAGAAAGCAAGCACAGCCTGCTGCAGCCTTCTTCTGAGTGCCCTAAAAGAACGCTCTATGCCACGCACTGATTCCTATCCCACTTCCTCTTCCTCTGCATGGCACAGCCTGGTCCTCCTCAGCTTGCCAGTCTTCGTCACATGCTTGGAGTGTATCCAGTCTCTCCCTCCCTCCCTGAGCGCATTCAATGTGCTCTTAAGTCCACCAGGGTCTGGTTTGTGCCCTAGTTTGTTTCTTTAAATCTTGCACTCGTTAGCAAGGAAAGCAGCTTGGCAGGGCGCAGGGGGCTTGGAGACCCGGTAGGGATGGCTGGGATACACAGCCAGTCAGGTTACATGTGAAACCCAGTGCTTGGGAGGCTGAGACAGGAGAATCTCAAGTGACAGTTGAAACAGGCAATATTTGGCAAGAAGCTTAGAAGTACCAACCAGGAAATAAAAAAAAAAATCTACATATAATGGTCAAGGTAACCACTATGACCACCTCTGGGGACCGCCCGCTTCCCTGCTGTAGGAATGGCTAGAGTTCACTTGAACTTCATAGACCAATAATACCTCAATAATACTTTCCATTTAGTTCCTTTTCCACCTTGCCTTTTTCTGCTTATTCAGTGTGGCTTTTGTCTTTTCTCTTTCATCATCTCTTCTGGATAGCCATGTGGTGCTCTCTTGTCCTCTGGGCCTAGGAATCCACTGTGAGCTATAATCTACACTGCAGGTAGGGGCAGGGTGGGGAATGGGGGTGGCAGCAGACTGTTGGCTTCCCATGCACCAGGGTGGGAGCTCTGTCCCAGCTTGCAAGGGCATGTAATCAAAGAACATCACATGGTTACTAGTTAGAGAAGAACTGGAAACCATTTAAATGGTGGAGGTAGTGGAATCAGGAGTTCCAGAACATCCTTAATCCTAGCCACATAGGAAATATGAAGCTAGCCTGGACTACATGAGATACTGTCACAAAAACATAACTCACATGACTTGAACTGGAGGGACAGCTGTTTGAGACAGAACACCACTGAGACTCCATCTCCACAGAGTTTTTGATTACACTGTGAAATAACTTAGAATAATGTTAATTTAAAATAGTTTTGACAAACTAGAAGGGGAAAAACCAACAAAGAGGTTGGAAGTAATATGCTAAATATTAATAGTGGTTGCTTCCAGAGACTCAGAATATGCTTTTGTGGGTATGTCTTTATATATTTCTATGTATTGTCACCATTCCTCAATTATCCACATTAATTGTTATAAAAAACCAGTAAAATATATCCTTTTTTTTTTTTTTAAAGACAGGGCTTCATAAAGCCTTGTCTGGCCTTGAATTTTGATCCCCCTGCCTCTACTTCCCAAGTGCTGGGTTCACAGGTACATGCCACCAACATAGCTAGTGCATGCCCTCCATCTCTCTATGTGCATGTATGTATGTACATATGCATGTGCATGCCTGTATGTATATATGTGTGCATGTGTATGTGTGTGTGTGTATGAACACTTGTAAGGCTACCAAGAGATAACTCGGGCACTCTGAGCAATATTAAAAATGGAGAACAAAGCACGCTGTGACGGTAACCTACAAATTATGTCACACAACAGCCAGAACATGAGCTTCATGAGCTTAGGACATGTCACTCCGATACTCAAGATCCTCCAAGAGCCACCATTTTCCTGACTAGAACAGCCTGAGTCTCTCAATGGAGTATAAAACTACCACAGTCTGACTTCCCTCTGCATCTTTAACCTCTCCTCAACTTTGACCCTACTCCTTTCACCTTGGTCACCCCACTCAATGCACACCCACCTCAGGGCCTTTGCACACACGTCACCTCCCCCATGCTCTGCAATGCTTCCCCTCCACAGCCACAGAGTATACCTCAGATCTTTGCTCAAAGGTCATGTTATCAGGGGTCCCCTCCCCGGTCCCTGTGAAGGATAGGGGTTATTGTTCCCACTACCTTTTGCTCATTTCCCTGGATCAGATTATCACCATCTGTGAAGTTACAGGACAGACCTTGCTGTGTTTGTGGCTTCTCTCTCACTCTCATTATAAGAGCTGTCATACCTGGCACCCGGAAGATGCTTAATAAATATGCATCAAATGCCCAAGTGAATGAATGCATTAGGTGGTAAACTCAAAACCTGACAGGCTGAGATGCACATTGCTGCTCACGTGTGTTAGACAGACAGGAATGCCAAGCTACCCACCCTAGGACATTCAGCCAGCATTCGACCCACTCAAGAGAAATGACTTGCAATTACAGCAAGGACTGATGGAAGCTAGCTGGGAGGAGAGGGAGATAAGATTGCCCAAGCAGAGTGGCACAGGAGAGGCCATCAGCAACCCAAGTTCTTCTAGAACTCCAGATTCCCATCACAGTCTCCAAAGCAGCTACACTCAGTGCTTAGAACACGGCAGTTTAAATGTCCTTTCTCTCTAACTATCTCCTTGTTATGATTAGATATTTCTTGAAGAGAAAAAAGGCATCTGGAAACCCATTGCCCTGCCCCCACTCCCTGCCCATGGCAGACAGCAGACTCCAGTATCTGGGCATAGAACCCACATATGATAAACCAGCATGTTCACAACCCCGTCCATGACCCTTTCACCCACAGTGAGTGTCCGAGCAATGCTTCCTGGAGCCGCAGAGGGGGACCTTTTCCATCTCGCTAAACTTTATCCTAAAATTTAAGGACAAGTTGACAGCACATAGTACAGCCTCACGTTCTTTGCCTTAGGAAAGATAAGAAAATTTATCTCCAGCTATTCTAGACTTTTCTGGATCTGGGGCATCCTAGAGGTTAGGATGGGCTAAGAGGCCCTCCCTATGTCCCTCTGTCTGTCCGGGAGCTTAGGACTCTTAAGACATGTGTAGTTAACTTGTAATGAGCTGATCCAGCTGTGGAATCTTCCTTTCCTCCCATTCACTTGGTTTCCCTTGTGGCAACTTGACTTCCAACATCTCAGCTCATCCTTGACCATTATTTTACCCAGAAGCATCCCTTTGTGAAGGCCATTTAGAGAAATTTCCTCCTTACTTATTTCCTCTCCCCTCTTCCTCTTCCTTTTCCTCTCCCTCTCTGAGAAAGAGTCTCACTATTTGCTCTGACTGTCCTGGAACTCATTTTGTAAACCAGGCTGGCCTTGAACTCACAGAGATCCACCTGCCTCTGCCTCCTGAGTGCTGGGATCTTATCTGTGTTTTAAAATGGGTCCTTTGAAGACCAGAGAGACTTCGGCTCAAAGAGAGGACTCTGACTTTGAAGAAGGAGCAGCTGCTAACACTTCCGGAGTGTGAGACAGTTGTTGGTAGGTATACTTTCTAAGCTTGCTAACACCTGCCCCCCCTCCTGCCATTCCATGAAGGACCATGATCATCACCATTTGGGGAGAAAGGCCCTCCAGGGAGGTCTAAAAACCAGCTCACACATCAAGGCCCTGCGCCTTGTCTTCTAGATGCACAGCAATGACAGGTAGACATATTTTAAAAGTAACATGTAAGCTTGTTTGTGCTTAAAACCAAGATGTATACCTCAGTAGACCAGAGGCTCAACAACTTACTCCTTTAAAAAAAATTATACATATGATCTTGCCTAGGTAGTCTCTAGGCTAGCCTCCAGCTTATGATCCTCCTGCCTCCTCCTGAGTGCTTAGGATTACGGGTGTGTGTCACTGTGCCTAGCTACTTACTATTTTGAGTATCCAAATGCGCTACCTATCAAGCCCAATGTCCAGCAGTGGGTGGAGACAGCTGGGAAATTGGTCTTCTTCGATATGAGAACTTAAAGCCTCCTACAGGAGGTGAGGGACCACAGCCAAGTCACTAAAAATGAGGCTAGAGGGAGGGTTTCTCACCTGGGAGAGAGGGGTGCAAACCTCAGGACCCAGTCCCAAGGCAGGAGCACGTGAGAGGAAGCATCCCTGGAGGAGAGGGGGCAAATGCACACACAGAAGGGCTGGGGCATGCCTCCGTGCTCACCTCACACCCGGGGTGCTTGGCTCTGTCCCACGGAGTCAAGGACTCAGTGAAAGGAATTGTGCAAGAATCTAGACGTGCAGAGGATGGACTGGGGTGGGTGGGTGGGTTAAAACTTAGAATGCCCAGGAGGAGGATGGAATGACAGCACAGAGATATCCGAGGACAGCAGAATTTTCCAGAACAGAAGGCATTTTATAAACCCTCAGATAAAAAGTGCCAAGCAAAATAACTAAAAGGGCCAAACCATCTCTGGAAAGCTAAAGGTTCCCTTTGCCTCCCCAAAAGCTGCCTGCCTTAGCTTGCTCTGATTCCATTCTGACCTTGGGCAGACAGGAAAACCTAAGTTTGGGGGAAGAAGAAACAGTTCCAGGCCCCATATCCCTCAGGGGCTTTTTTTTTTGTTTTTGTTTTTTTTGTTTTTTGTTTTTCGAAACAGGGTTTCTCTGTAGCTTTCGGAGTCAGTCCTGGAACTAGCTCTTGTAGACCAGGCTGGTCTTGAACTCACAGAGATCCGCCTGCCTCTGCCTCCCGAGTGCTGGGATTAAAGGCGTGCGCCACCACCGCCCGGCCCTCCCTCAGGGGCTTTATCACCCCCCACAAGTATGATTTACTTCCCCAGAAAGGGGTCAAGCTCCACCCACAGACCACTGGCACCAGAAATGACTCTGGGTGGCAGCATCACCATGGGCTGGGGCTGCACTCAATTGCTCACCCATCCCCCTACCACTAGCTTCGTATGCACAGGCTATCAGGCCTCCCGTGCTTCCCCATGGGAGGGGGGAAATGACACCCACCAGAGGGGATGTAAAAGGAGAAACAAATGGACAGATGTCAGTAGTTCAGTGTGGTGTCACATACTCAGAGGACATCCGTCACAGCCCCCAACTGTCACTTGTACACATGCTCACAGGGAGGCTACCCATGGAAACCACAGGCCCCAAAGCCCAAGAACCGGGCACCTCTCTATGAGGGAGGGGTGAGCGGACCGGCAGGTTTTCTTTCCCAGCCTTGTCCCCTGGACATCCTGGGCAGTCCTCCTTGGGACCTTCCCTCTGGAGAAGTTCCTGTCAGCACCTCAATGCAAGTGGACCCTGCCCCGCCCAAGCCCACCCCACTTCAGGACCCCTACCTCTCTTTGCTCACTGCAGATCTTACACAGCCACAGGGGCCGCTTCTGGCCAGGGGAGGGGGAGGCCTCGATCCCGCATTTGGTGCAGACTTTCTACAAGAGAGAGGACACATACGTGTCAATATTCTGGCTGCTTCCTCCAGGACTACAGGGCCAGGGCAGTGGTCCCCAAGGGATGCTCTGGCATCTTCTAAGAGGACAGCTTGCTTTGAGCTAAGGGCAGGGCTCCCCAAAGCCACTCGAGGAACCTTTGGATGCCTTTGTATTGCAGCTGTCTCGTGGATGGATCTCCATGTTACAGACTGTGCATCCCATAATTCTGCTCTGTGAGGGGACTGCATCAAAACCAGCTAGCAGATCTTCACAATGCCTGAGCGTTTAGCAGCAAAGAACTGGAAATCACCCAAATGCCTAATACCTGGGAAGGATCCAGGCAAACAAGACGGGAGGAGACGCTGCTTTCCTACAGCGAACTGTGGCTACCTGCAGATGTGGGTGGGAAATATGGTCCTCTCCCAAAGAAAGTACACACTTGCTTAGGAGCAGGCCAGAAACTCCCACGTGTGCCTGACAGGTTAAGGAGCCATGGTGAGAAATATGAGTGACAGCCTAAGCACGTGCTTGGTGCCACATTTCTTACATGAGGGTTCCAGGACCTCATCAGTAAGGTGGTAAGCTCCCTGCACAGGTGTGGAATGGAGGGTATGGAAACCCTTGCCCAAGGTTTGTGGCAAAGGAGAACTTGTAGGGCGATGACTCTGGAGCCCTCCCATTCTTCCCTCCTGACATAAATAGCCAGACCACAGGCTCCAGTGTTTTTTTTTTTCCTACTGAATTGTTTAAGTCCTAACATCTAAACACACACTTTGCTTTCCCGAGAGGCACAGCAACAAGCAATGGTGGGGAAGGCCAGGATAAACACTGGGAGGCAGAGGTGGATTTGTTGGGGCTGAGGTTGGTTCCCAGCCTACCAGGGGTGTGTGATTCAGCAATGGCTATTTTTTTCTTCATGTGTGTGTGGGGGAGAGGGTACAGAGGCTCCTGTCCCTACAGGGTGGGGGCTTCCACTGGGGGAGGACAGATCTGTTGTTTGGCCTTTTCTGCAGGCTGCCAACTGAGCAAGGGACACATCTCTTCATGGAGAGGAAAATGTCACCAACTTGGCTTCTCTAAGCATGTGTCATCAGCCTGATTGGGTGGCTGAGCCTGAGCTCGGCAGGAGTGGCAGAAGCCAGCATACTCGGGAGGGAAGCTATGACACATTCGTGGGGGCCTGCATTGGCCACCACCCAATGTCACTTCTCTGGGTTTCTAAACAAAATGGAATCTGCTCTAAGGTCATGTCTCTCTGAGCTAATGGGAAGGCCCCCTCTCAGGTCCCAGGCAGCACAGGGCTTCCTCACTGGCTCTTAGGAAGGTACTGAGTTTGCAGCATTTATGGTCAAGCATGTCAAGGCAGGGTCTCCTCAGACCGCACACCAGGGGGTGCCCTCAGCTCCCAGGGTCTTTTAAAAGGAGAGGCAGCTGCCTAAGTGTCAGCCCTGGTTTTGGGATCTTTGAAGGCTGGGGACAGTAAGCCTCTCCTGGGATTGACAGCTCATCTCCTAGACCAATGGTTCCTGAACTTCCTAATACTGCGGCTCTTTAATATAGTTCCTCATGTTATGGTGACCCTCAGTCATAAAATTATTTTCATTGCTAATTTATAACTATAATTTTGCTACTGTTATGAATTGTAATGTAAACTGTGTTTTCTGCTGGTCTTAGGCAAGCCTATGAAAGGGTCATTCAACCTCCAGAGGGGTCGTGACCCAGTGGTTGAGAACCACTGTGCTAGACCACCATCTCTGGGATAGGTCTCAGAGGGACCAGAGGTTGCTGCCGCTTTCCTTATAGTTCACCCTGTAATATAGAGTGCTCTGCCCTCCCACGGCTGTTGAATGAGACCATGCTCTTGAAAATCAGGCCTGATTAAAATACCAACGATTACCATTTATGGAGCAATTATGTGTGCCAGGTACAGAGACCCCGGCCACAAAGCGTAGAGGAGATATGTGATGTGATCCCTGGGAAGATGGAGAAACAGAGGCTGAGATCCTGCAGACTGCTCATCTTGTGAGCCACCGAGCAGCGTCAACATCCAGAGCAATCAAGCCTTTCCCCCAGGGGCTGCCTGCTACCCACAGCAATTGAGGGCTGGCTCTGTTCCAGCAAGGACCTGGGGTATGGTTGGAGGTCCTAACTAGCTGGGCGGAGACACAGCACAGACTGATTCTGAGAACTGGGGTTCACAGGGGATGGGGGTGTAGCCAGGACACACTCACACATTCCCCTTGGCTGGTTCTTGGCCAGTCTGGTTCTGCTTTGTTCTCTCTCAGCCTAGCAACCTCCACTGGTACCCTGCAAGCCCCGGGAAACATGGTGGTCACAGTTCCTAGGAGGAGAGAACAGTGCAGCCGCAGGCCCTGTCTACAGCAGCTCAGTTTGATATGATGAATGTACCATGGCTCCTGGCTCAAGTCACAGAAGCTTCTTCCATAGTAGTGAGAAGGGAGATGGGTAGCAGCCTTCTAGAGTATTCCCAAGTGATAGACGACAGAGCGCTGGGCTCTTTTTCCACTTATGAAGTCCCCAGCCCCATCACATGGGCTCAACCCTGTGACTGCCTGTAACTCTAGCACTTCCCAAAGACTTCACCTCCAAGTGTCCCATGGGTGAGGGCATCAGAATACAGGTTTAGGGGACACAAATATTCAGTCCATAGTGGCCTCCAGCCAGGACTGGGTCTTTCTCTGCTATTGCATGTTGGGAATCCTTGGTATTACTTGGAGTCACTGTGTTCCATCCTACATCACCACTCAGTCACCAATTCTATGTTCCTGTAAGCCTGCTCCTGGTTCCTGCAGAGTCAGTGGCTCATGATGCTGGGACAAAGGTTTTGATTGGGGCAAGATGGGATGAGCCCTTGGGTGGACTCTTGAGTAGGCTGCCCAAGCCAGTCCAAGTCTCAGATGTTCTCATGTCTACGACAAGCTCACCATTCATGGCTTGGAGAATTAGCGGAGATGCATGTGAAACGCAGCTGCTATAGAAGCAGCACTCAGTGCCCAGCACCGTTTTTATTAGTGGCACCTGTTGCACCCTGGTCTAAAGCTCTGCATTGTTTGGTATAGTGTATAGCAGCCGTGGATGATCACTTAAAGTGAAATTAGGAACCAGGGAATTGGCTCAGTGATAGAATATTTGCTTAGCAAAATCTGCCCATCCATATGCCCAGTGTGTATGGGATGCCAGCGTAGGTTGGATAACACACGTGGACAGGCAGGGCCAGGTAGTGGAGTAGGAGGGTTCTTCTGTATTTCTGTGCTTTGATTGGTTAAATAAAAAGGATGCCTGGCCTATAAGATAGGACACAGCCCTTAGGTGGGTGGAGTAGACAGAACGGAAGGCTGGTGAGAGAGAAAGGAAGTGAGAGAGCCGCCATGATCTTCTGCCCAAGATGGAC
>JAQHUG010000288.1:2453715-2502274 GCA_028555095.1 Dicrostonyx torquatus
AGAGTAAGTAGGGGGGAGGAGAGCGAGAGAGTGAGCACCCAATTACAGAGGACTACAGCCCGGGGCCGTTGTGCCTCCCACCTGTGTGTGCATTAGCTTGTGACTGCTGAACACTGTCAGAGATCTTGCTGGAGAGGCATCCATGTCCCAGGAGCACCTGAGGATCTGTCCTCCCCCAAGAAGTCTGGCTTGGACACTTCCAATGCCAGGGATCTCCCCAGCATCCT
The DNA here is from genome assembly GCA_028555095.1 of Dicrostonyx torquatus. Taxonomy (NCBI): domain Eukaryota; kingdom Metazoa; phylum Chordata; class Mammalia; order Rodentia; family Cricetidae; genus Dicrostonyx; species Dicrostonyx torquatus. The sequence continues at coordinate 2,453,943 of JAQHUG010000288.1, forward strand.
TTCTCTTCAGCCTGCCCAAGCACATGCACCTTCTGGTCTTAGGAGACTATCTTCTCCAGACAGCAATCTTGGCTGCTAAGTCCTGGGAACTCTAGGTCCCAACAGCAGTGGGGTGTTGATGACATGTCTGTCACTCTAGAGAATACTGCCCATCCACCTTGGCAATCAGGACCTGAGAGAAAAATTCCCCTTCTAGAGTCCCCTCACCCCCGAGCACCACACAGACTGTTCCTGGGTGCTGTATGGCTCACAGGCGTCAGCATCCTAACAGGGTCCCTGCCAGCTCGACATCAATACTGAGAATTGCAAAGGTACCCAAGTTCTCAATTCAGTTACCTAAACTTTGGAAAACAACTGCCTAACGATGGCAGCTTCGATACAAAGTTCAAAAATGAACAGATTCTTTTAGGTATGGCGGTACTGCCTAAACCCCCAGCATTCCAAAGGCAGAGGCAGAAGGGTTGAGTTTGACACCACCATGGGCTACATATTGAGACTCCATCTTAAAAAAAAATAGCATGAATTCTAATAAGGAAAACATAGGGTACAATGACTGAACTGGATTCCTGAAAATTCCAGTGTTGAACCCCAACTCCCATTGTGACTATATTGGGAAAAGGGGTACTCTGAAAGTAAAGAATTAAGGTTAAATGAGGCCCCAAGTGTGAGGCCATATCTGATATGATTAATGTCCATAGAGGAAGAGAGATCAAGCTTCTGCCAGGCACCATATAAGGACATGGGAGAAGCCACCAACTGGCAGGCCTGGAGGATGCTGAATTGCCTTGGACTTCCCAGTTCTCCAAACCGTGGGTAAATAAGGGACATAGTCCTGGCTGACGGTGGTGTCACTGTGTCTCTCTTGTGGTCCAGGAAGGTCAGGTCCATGCTCTGTGGCCAGTGGCCACTCCGAGCAGGGAGCACCTGGGGAGGCTCAGTCACAAGGACAGTGACAGGTCCCCATGTCTTTGCTAGGTACTAGTGATGGGCCAGCCTGTGAAGGGCTTCCTGTACCAGCCAATCCACACTTAACATGCACCTAGTGCCAAGAGCTGCTCTGTGACCTGACCTACAGATAAAGAAATGAAGGCCCAGAGCGGTGAAGTGATTTTTACCAGACCACTCCATGGCAGACAAGCTGGGAACACAACCCAAGGTGGCCCTACAGCTCTGGGCACCTCTGTTCCTGCTGTGAGGGAGAGAAACGCCCCTCCCCCGGTGGCCACACCCAGTCAAGAGTTCTAGGCGCTGTCCAGGGCTGGTGTGGAAGCAGCATACTGGCAATTCTGAGACATAGGGTGGCCCAAGTGGCCTCTCACTCTGGTCTTCTGCAGGCTAGGACTCTTCTTTCCATCAGGGAACCCTCATTTAGAACCTCTAATCTTTCCTCATCTGTTTAGAACACACCAAAGACGCTGACGCTGTTAACATCGGGCCTCCATCCCATGATGCCTCGTCCCTAAGTCCATCATTGCTCCAATGGCAACTATCACCACCAAGCTTGCCCCCAAGCTTGCTCTCTGTGTCTCTCTGTAGCCTATTCGGCCTTCAGCAACTAGAGCCATCCCTTAAAAACACACAGCAGGGGCTGGAGAGGTGGCTCGGTGGTTAAGAGCACTGGCTGCTCTTCCACAGGACCAGGGTTCAAGTCCCAGTGACTGTATGGTGTCTCACAATTGTAACTCTGGCTCCAGAGGATCTTCTGCCCTCTGCTGGCCTGTGCGGCACTTGCACTCACAGAGCACAAAGACACTTAAAACAGACTGTATCCCTCTCCTTCTCAGTGCTGCGTGCCATGCTCAATACTCAGTTTCATAAGAGAATTCCAGCTCCTGGCCTTGAGTTTTGAGGTTCTGTGGGACCTGGCACAAGCGCACCCCTTGCCCACTCTGTTCCAGATACTTTAATTAGCTCCTTAAGCTACTTCTACCCCAGAATCTTTGCGCCTGCAGTTCCCTCTGCTCAGAACCTATGTCCACCCAGATCCTCCCAGGACTGACTCTTGCTTGTGTCCAGGCTCAGTTCAGAGAAGTTCCCCCCTCACAGCCAAAGTCACATTGTTGTCCCCACCCAGTACACAGCCCTCAGTTTTCCTGCATTATTTTGTGTTTACTCATTTAAAATTTGCTTGTTGTCCCTTTTCTGCTATGCTGGGAAAACAGTTTCAATGACAGCAAGGGTCTGTCTATCCCTGGAACCAGCCTGTGGACCCTCTACTATTAAAGAATGGTCAGCCAGGCGGCGGCGGCACACCCCTCTAATCCCAGCACTCGGGAGGCAGAGGCAGGTGGATCTCTGTGAGTTCGAGGCCAGCCTGGTCTACAGAGAGAGTTCTAGGACAGTCAGAGCTACACAAAGAGACCCTATGTCAAAAACTCAAAACTTAAAATAAAGAATGGTTACCTACGATTGGATAACCCAGTCTTCTCGAGGACATAAGAAGAAAACTTGCCCAAACCTCCCAATGCCCTCAATCCACTATCCCCTCCCCCACCTTTACCCTGAACAAATTTCTGTCAGACCAGCACTCAGTCTCCTTCCTGCTGGCAGAGTAAGAACACAGCATGGATAAATGCCCTCTAACCAGCGACCAGTCCAGCCCCAGGGCACTGGGCAGAGGGGGAGGGAGTCAGGAGAACATCTCTCCCACAGCCCTCATCCAGCTGAGGCCCTCCCCTGGGACAGTCGGTTGCCTTGGCAATGGCTCTCTGAGGAGCAGCTGGCATTAACTCTTTGATAACTAGGGTAGGGACCGCAGCTTGCTCTGTGGAAGAGGCCAGGACGTTCCAGGGAGAGGAGATATGGCACTACCTGTCATGGTCCCTCAAACCTGGAATCTTTAGAGTCCTTGTGAGGTGGAGAGAGAGGAGGAGGAAACCTGCTGCTGGGGCTGAAGAAGCAGGGAGGAGAAGTCACAAAACCTCACCCACCTGGCCCCAGTCCTGGGAGCAAAGCATTCCCAGGTTTCCGCACCATCACATGTGGGCTCCATCACCCTCTGCTATGCTCAGATGATCAATCCAGGCCCATTAGACTGGGATTACCACAGGCAATAGAGAGTGGGGAAGGCCTGGGCCTCCGACCCCAGCTTTCCCATGTAGTCACTGCGCACATTAACCTCTTTCACAGCTTTGGGGTGCCACTGAGGATGCCCTTGCCAAGGCTGCAAAAGCCTTCATGTTTCAAGTCCATGTTTCCTGCTCCGGCCTGTCCACCTCTACTGTCTGTCTCGGTGTTCACCACTCACCCCACCCCTCGGTTTCTATCCTGCTTTTCCTTCCCAGGACTGATTCATCCCCACACCATCTTAGTTGACAGCGGTTTGTCATCTTAAGAGAAAAGATTCTTTTCCTCCGTCTTGTTTCCTTTAAGAACTCCAAAGCTTGGGGCTGGAGAGATAGCTCAGCAGTTAAGAGCACTGTCTGCTCTTCCAGAGGACCCAGGTTCAATTCCCAGCACCCTCATGGCAGCTCATAACTGTCTGTAAGTTCCAGGGGATCCAACACCCCCACACAGACATAGATGCAGAGAAAACACCAATACTCGTAAGATATAAATAAATAAAATTAATAATAATAATAAAGAACTTTAAGCTCAAAACAACGACTGGTGCAAGTGGGAGCTTCTGGAGGATGGGGCCAGCAAAACGAGGGTGAAACCAGAAAAGGTGCCTGGCGGGTGGGGGGCAACAGCATCTCTGAGCTAGGGAGACAGCAAAGGGGAGCCATGTGCTCACCAATGTACAACACAGTTACAGCTGGAAGAGGAATAATCTAGAAGAGTTTCTGCCAGGGAGAAAAAAAATAACAGGCCCCAAAGGACAGCAAGTAAAACTGAGATCCGAGATAAATGTGAACATTGGAAGGTACATTATTCTCTGGGAAATAATAAACTAAAGTCGGACTAGTAAAAAGTCTTGGGTTCAGCAGTTAAGAGCACTGGTTGCTCTTCCACAGGACCTGGGTTCAATTTCCAGCACCCACATGCCAGCTTGCAACTGTCTATAACCCCAGGGGACCCGAAATCCATGGCAAAACACTAATGCACATAAAATAAAATTGAAAAAAAGTCTTGCTCTCATTATGAAGTGATTTAATATGCGGCACAGTTTAATGTAAGAAATGGAGAAAATCTATTTGATCTTGCGAAGGCCTTTTTCCCTGGCATCAAGAGAACAGACAGCCAGAACAGAAGCACAGGCCTAGTGCTACTAACATTCCCTGGTTGTCTAGGCTAGGCAACGGTTTTTGTTTTTATTTTTTGAGACAGGGTTTCTCTGTGTAGTCTTGGTTGTCCTGGAACTCCCTCTGTAGACCAGGCTAGCCTCGAACTCACAGAGATCGCCTGTCTCTGCCTCCTGAATGTTGGGACTAAAGGTGTGCACACACCACAGCAAGACACTAGGTAAGGCTTTATAAGTTTTGCACTTAATGTATCTGACCCTCAGTTCACTGGAGTACATGTGATAATTGCCCCTATTTTCCAGATTGAGAAAACAAGGCATGAGATACCAGACCAATTCTCTGAGGTCTGATGGTTGGTATAAGAGCAGGATCCATACCCAGCTCTCACTCTCCTTCTCAGAGCTCTCTCCAGCCACTCTCCAGCCTCTTCTTGCCAAAAAGTAAACGATATCACCACATGTATAAACATACACATGCACATGTGTGAAACGGGGAAGCGAAGCCACGGGGCGGCAAAGCTGACCTGTGCTGGAGAGGTGATCAGCAAGGCTAGAGCGGGGCTTACCTTCCTGCAGTCTTTGCAGAACACAGAGGCGCTGCCCAGGAAGCCCAAGACCTCCCCGCAGAGCAGACACTGGGAGAGGCCATTGCCCAAAACGTTCCGCTGCATTGTCTCCAGCCGCTCCACCAGACGCCTGCAACACAGGGTACAGAGTTAGAGGGAATGTCCTTCCTGTCCCTAACCTGGAGACTACATAGGCACAGCTGCTGTTGGAGTCTAAGCACATGTGCCGTTCCCTCACCCCTTCCCCTGGCTAACTCCCAGTCACTTGTTAACTTGCCATTAACTGAACACCTAGGATGCACAGGACACTGGGAAGATTGTAGCAAACAGGCCAGACAGTGCACACAGTCCCGGCTCTCCTGGAACTTAGGTTTGACAAAGGGAGAAATTCACGAGCAAGAGAGCAAGCCAAGAGTGAGGGGCCAAGAAGACAGATGAGGGGCCAGAGGCACAGTAAATGGAGACCAGGGAAGGGCACTCTGAAAACACAGAGGGCTGAGAAATGTCCCAGAAGCCAGAGAAGAAGGGCAGGGGCTAAGGTAGATCCCAGAGATTTTCAGGTCACAGGATGGAGTTTGGTTTCAATCTGAAGCCACTGAAGAGGTTAAAGGTGATTTGACCCAAGTGACATGTTTCTAAGCTCCTGTAGAAATCTGGGATAATGAGGAGGAGAGTGGAAAGGAGGAAGCCAGGAGGAGGAGAACCTCTCTCAGAAGAAGGTTGGAGGCCTGGAAGGGGAGGGACTGTTGGCTTTGGGTCAGAGCACCTGGCTGGGACAGAAGCTACAGCAGGAGAGAAAAACAAAAACAAAACAAAACAACAAAACTCTTCTTTGGAACTATCCAATGCTGAGCATCCAGGAGCCCAGTTGGGCCTGGACCGGTACCCCTTCCACAGAGATTCCCTCCCCTCCTCCACCTCCTGCTATGTAACTACAGCATCCATGGAACTGTTTGGTTTGCCAGCCACTCTATTTCTGGTACCCAGCGGATGTTCAGTGGAAACTCCTGAATGGATGAAGAGTAGTATGTGGCCACATCAAACACTCTGATAGCCACCCGTACCCCAGGAGGAGGAAGCTACACTTCCTGCTTCAGAGAAGACTGGAGCCCTGGAGCCGAGGAAAGAGAAAGTGGCTTGCTAAGTCATGAAGCTCCCAAGAAGAGGAGCCTGGGTCCACCTCCAAATCTGCCTCATACAGGGCCCCCCCCCAACAGGCCTGTACTTTCTTGAAGTGACAGGATGTTGCTAAGGGGGACACGGGATATCTAGCTCATCAGTGCAGCCTCTCCCATCTGAATGTCCCATGGTGAGGCCACTTTCATCTGCATGCCCCACAGTGAGGCCACGCCCATCTGCGTGCCCCACCTCTGGTCTCCATATATTGACATTGTTGTCCATCTGGGGACCTGTAGGGCCTGGGGGGCGGGGAGCAAACCTAGTTCCAGCCTGGCATGACCCGCTTGCTCTCAGGAAACCTCTTGACAATCCATGTCGTGTATCCATGCTTCACGTAGAGGACACACTTCCTCCACGCAACTCGGCATGCAGTATTGCTTCTGGGTCTAATGCCCTGCAGCTCAACACTTAGGGTGACACCAGACCATGGAGGGGGCTTCCTGAGACAGTGGCCTGCTGGCTGAGGGCATCTAATAGTGCTTCCACAACATGGGGGAGCCGGTAGGAGCCTCCCCTGCTCACCATCCTGGGGGGAGCAAGGAGCCTTGGAAATGGGATGGGGGTGGATCACCAGCATTTATTGCTAGCCCAGAGCCTGGCAGGACCCTTGGGGAAGCGATCTGTGAGAAGTCAGGTTAGATGAAAAAAAAAAAAGAAAGACCCAGCCATTCGTTCTGACGTAATCCCTATTTGCACTGACACAATAATGGCCTGTCTGTGTGATTGAGGCTCATACAAGAGGCTGCTTGCACGGCAGTCATCTTTCTAGTGGGACCATCACCTTCTAAAGTGGCCTTTCTACTGTGTCTGATTTTAAAAAATGATCATGGAACTAATGGAAAAAGATGAACAGAAAAATAACAAGATCAGGACAAACCGAGCTCCTGCCCAAAGCAGTGGAGTGCAATTGCACTTTCCTACCTGAGGTCTTCCAAATCAAACAGCAATCAAAAGGCACACCAAAGCAGTGGATGGCTGAGTCCTAGGTGTTAGCAGGGCCAGGAGCTGAGGACATACTGGAGGGCGCCTCCTGCTGGGCCACAGTACCACTCCCTAGGCTCATTCCCACAGCCCTGCGGTCCTGGATCAGTATCATACCCAGTTCCCAGCTGTCTACATTCCAGGGGGCCGGATAAGAAGCTGACTGTGGCTGACTGGTACCCCGCAGACCCCCTGCAGCCTCCCTGCTCAGTGCACCAGCTTTCTTGCTGAAGCTGCTGACGGGCTCACCCGATCCTCTGCTGCTCCAGGATGTCCAGCCGCTCTGCTCTCTGAATGACCTGCAGGATGACCTCCAGCTCTCCGGGGCTCAGACACTGGCTCCTCCTTTGCTTCTCCGTCTGGTAGGTATGTACAGACCAGCCTGTCTGCAGCCTTAGGAGGAAAAGTACTGTTGGAGATGAGACTGCCCACTGCGGCAGGACCCCAGGGTACCCACAAAGCCCCCACGAGAATGGTGGAGACACAGCCTGGGCACTGTGGTCTGGAGTCCATAATGAGAATTCCTGCGAGGTGTGGATGCGTGCCCATCACCGGTGTCAGCATTGTTAGGAGGCAATGTGGGACCCACCATTTCCCGGTCTAGTAGGGGAGTCTTGGAAGGCCAGGCCCTATCCTGCCTGATCCCAGCCACCTCCTTGCCTTTGACAATGTGTACCCCCACACTCTGCACTCAAACCACACCCATCTTCTGACAGGGCCTCTCTGTATGCTGTGGTTCTTCCAATTCAGGACCTTTGCATTGTTGTTTGCTAGGCCTGGAACTTTCCCTGTTTCCTCACAGTATTTACTTCTCTGGCTCAACAGAAGCATCACATTCAAAGGGAAGTCTCTCTTGGTCCTGGACCCAGTTAGTATCCCGCCCCCAACCTACTGTCAATCATCGCAATAAAAGAACTGCACATCCCTAGGTAACCACAGCAAGCTTCACCCCTCCCCATCTCCACTTTATTTCAAAGGGCCAAATGAGTTCAGGGACGTTCAGTGACTCCTGGGTTCCTGGTAGGAAGAGTGTGAGTTGGAAAACTCTTCAGGTTTCCTGAGGGGTTCCCTGGACTTGGCTCCCAGCTCTGCAGTGGGGTGTCGTTACAGCTGTCCTTCAGACACACACCCACAGAAGGAGACCCTCACACTGGCTTTTCTGAAAGGCTATGACAGCTCTCAGCAGCTGCTGAACAAGAGTTGAAGTCAGAAATGAAGGGGACACTGGAGGGTCAAGGGACAGCTGGGCTCTTGTACATGATGTGCCCTGCCAGGGAGGACACCACAATGGCCTGGCATCAGAGATTAGGTAAGAGGGACCATCCGTATCGCTAGTCACTCTCCCTGTAGGGGGGATGCTGAGGCACCCAGAGGAGAGGAACGAGTCAGCAGCAGAGCAAGGATGCTCACACATGACACGTGACACCACTCTTCCTGAGCAGTTCAGATTAGCTTTTCTGTCTGCCTTTGATGTCCCAGCCCTGTCCCTCGCAGGCTCATAATGTCTAATTACAAATTTCTTAAACTTGGTCCCAGTTGGGAGATGCTGGCTCCTGGTACTGGCACAGTCTAACAGCTGCAGGGTGCTCCTTGCCTATCAGAGCCAGGGACAACACCCATCAGAGAGCTGAAAGAGACTAGGAGGCAAGAGGACATCTGGAAGGCTCAGCGATAGGTGCACAGTGTGGGGGTGGAATGGGGAGCAGACCTAACTGGAACCGGATGGTCACTAGGCTGAGGATTAACAGGAAAATCAAGACACCCCCCTGCCCCAAAGGGACACAAGGAACCACAGAGGAACAGAAAACCTGCTAAGGGTGAGGGGAGATGCTGTGGACTAGCTATGGTCTCTGCCAAAGAGATCCATTCATTCAGGGAACAAGCCTGTGCTCCGTGTTGTCCCAGGAGCAGAACCAGTGGAGAGGCCTTGTTCCCTGTGGATTCCTGTGCTAGAGCACAGGTTTGGGAGTCAGCTGAACTCAGATGTGGGTCCCAACCCAGCCATTCATAAGTGACATGGGCAAGAAGTTCAAGCCTCACTTTCCTTACCTGAGAAATGGGGACAAGTTAGTTCTACATGGTGGGTAATAAATGAACCAGGAGTGGTGTGCACTTGCCAGTCACCTCTCTCCAAATGTCCTCCTGGGAATAAACCTTGCAAAGGCCTGGGAGGACGGCAGCCACGTGGAGAAGGAAGGGCCACCCAGCAGGCCACAAACTACTTACTTGGCTCGCAGAGCAAGCTGCCGATCGTTGGGGCAAACCCACTGGTCATTTCCACTGCTGAAGATGGTGTCAGCCATGGCAGGGAGCACAGCCCGAGGTGGGAGTCACATCTGAGACAAGAACAGGAAAGAGCACGTCAGTGGCCGGGGAGCTGATGGCAGGCGGGGTCCCACTGACCACTGCACTCACTCCTCCAGCAAGGGTCTCCGGTAAAGCTCCTGGACTGGGTGGCCAGGTGCACCACGTGGCAAAGAGACCAGAGCAGAAGGGACATCAGAGGGTGAGAATCAGAAAGGCGAGGAGAAGGTACGCTCTCAGCAATGTTTTTTATTTATTGTTTTAAAACCATCTTTTCTCATTTTGCAAACCAATCCCAGTTTCCTCTCCCTTCCCCCTCCTGCTCCCCCAACCTTCTACCCACACCACCCTGCATCCACTTCTCAGAGAGGGTAAGGCTTCCCATGTGGAGTCAACAAAGTCTGGCATATCACTTTGAGGCAGGACCAAGGCCCTCTCCCCTTATATCTTATATATAGTCCTCCAAAGAGAATGAGCTCCAAAAAGCCAGTTCAAGCTGTAGGGATATATCCTGGTCCCACTGCCGGTGGTCCTACAGACTGCCTGAGGCACACAACTGTCACCCACATTCCGAGGGCCTAGTTTGGGCCTACGCTGTCAGTCTGGAGTCAGTGAGCTCCCACTAGTTCAGGGCGGCTGTTTCTGTGGGTATCCCCATCATGGTCTTGACCCCTTTGCTCATATTATTGCTCCTCCCTCTCTGGGACTCTGGGAGCTGTGGATCTCTGCATCCGCTTCCGTCACATGCTGGATATTAGACATAAAGCAAAGGATAACCAGCATATAGTCCAAAACCCCCAGAAAATCTAGGTAATAAGGAGAACCCTAAGCGAGACATACATGGATTCCCCTGGGAACTCCTGAGAAAACTGGGAGCATGGGGTGGGGAAGAAGTGAGGGTGGAAGGGGAGGGGGAGAGGAGAAGGGAAGTGGGAAGGAGAACATGAGGGAACAGGATGGCTGAGATGGGGGAAGGGCAGAGAGGGAGAGCAAGGAAAGAGATACCTTGATTGAGGGGGTCATTATGGGGCTAGCAAGAAACCTAACACTAGGTCAATTCCCAAGAATCCACAAGGATGACCCCAGCTAAGACCCTAAGCAATAGTGGAGAGGGTACCTGAACTGGCCTTGTCCTGTAGCCAGATTGATGACTATCTTAACTGTCATCTCAGCAACTTTCAAAGCAGCTCTCCAGTCCTGCAGGGCATCCAGTCCCTCACACAGCACACCCCCAAGGGCCAGCCCATGAGGAGATAGCAAGACACCGAGGCAAGCCCATGATTCTCCCCTTTCCCCCAGGGACTGGAAAGGCAGCTCACAGTCCTATGCTCTGCTCCCCAGGAGGTCCCCACCAAAGCCACAGTGTTCTTCCGAGGCCAAGGCATAGCAGCCAGCACCTCCACTAGGCACAGTTTTAAAAGTCATTGTCCACAAGGGGTATCCTTAAAAATTCTGCAGGGAAGGGACCCTTTAGCTGGCTTTCAATGCGTTACTGAACAGAGGACTAACTCAGACTGCTTATTACGAAGATGTTTGTTTGTGCCTTCTAAGGGGAGCGAGTGTGAGAGAGAGTGTGCGTGCATGTGCACTTGTGTGTGTACACAGGTTGGGGAGGAAAAGAGATGACTTTGGGTCAGTGTGCGCAAGGATTAGCTTTAATTGAATCCAGGCCAGTGGATTGCAAATTCAGAACCAAGGGGGAAAGCTGAAGAAATGGTTCAGTAGTTAAGAGGGCTGGCTGCTCTTCCAGAGGACCCAAGTTCAATTCCCAGCACCCACAGGCAGCTTACAGGAGTTTGCAAGTCTACTCTCAGGGGGTCTGATGCCCTCTTCTGGCGCCATAGGCACTGCATGCATGTAGTACACAGATATACATGCAGGCAAAACATACATATACATGAGAATAAATTTTAAAAATTTGCTGGATCAGGTAGGATGGTGCTGCCATCAAGGCTTCACTCTGTTCTCCAAGCTTACCAATTGCCTTTGGGGTGGTTTCTTCTCCTGAGAAGGAGACACTACTGTATCACATTACAGGAGCTTTGCTTAGAGAACAGTGCATGGATATTAACTCAGAATAAAATTTTGTGCTTATTGAATTCCTTCTGCCTTGAGATAAGAATCATATGGATGCTACAATTCTATCTGTATTGGTCAAAACCACACTGACACATATGTGAGTGCACAATGGGCCTGGCAGGACAGTGACTGTTACGAGTTCACAGTTCCTCATCCCTATTCAACACAATTTCCTTACATTAGAGCAATGTGTTAAAAACAAATGTTTACAGAGAACTCTCAACAGAAAAATCTCAGTGGCTGAAAGACACTTCAGGAAATGCTCAACATCCTTAGCCACCAGAGAAATACAAATCAAAACAACTCTGAGATTCCATCGTACAACTGTCAAAATGGCCAAGATCAAAAACACTGATGACAGCATATGCTGGAGAGGATGTGGGGTAAGAGGAACACTCCTGCATTGCTGGTGGGAGTGCAAACTTGCACAGCTGCTTTTGAAATCAGTATGGCAATTTCTCAGAAAATTAGGAAACAATCTACCTCAAGACCAGCAATACCCACCTTTGGGTATATACCCAAAGGATGCTCAATCATACCACAAGGACATGTGCTCAACTATGTTCATAGCAGCATCATTTGTAATATCCAGAACCTGGAAACAACCTAGATGCCCCTCAAATGAAGAATGGATAAAGAAAATGTGGTACATTTATACAATAAAGTACTACTCAGCAGTTAAAAAATAATGACAACTTGAAATTTTCAGGCAAATAGATGGATCTAGAAAAAAACATATTGAGTAGGTAACCCAGACCCAGAAAGACAAATGTAATATGTACTCGTTCATAAGAGGATATTAGACATAAAGCAAAGAAAAACAAGCCTACAGTCCACAACCCCAGAGAACCCAGACAATAAAGAAGACCCTAAGAGACACACATGGATCTAAATAGGAAGGAGAAAAAGACAAGATCTCCTGAGTAAACTGGAAGCGTGGGGTTCACAGGAAAAGGTAGAAGGGGAAAGGGGAGGAAGGGAAGGAAGAGGAGAAAAATGTATAGTGCAATAAAACAATAAATAAATGTATGTTTACATGCTACCAATAAAGTTGTGTAATTGAATTAAGTAGAGGGGAAAAAACAGGTTAGAAATTTGTTTGCTATTTCCTCAAAATGTTAACCATAGACTTGCCACGTGACCCAGCAACTCAGCTATCCTAGATATCAACTACAATGGACTGAGAACATATGTCCTCACAAACACATGTGTACAAACGTTCTTGGCCACGTTATTCCTAAAGCAGGAACAGCTAAATATCCATCAGCTGATAAAGGTATAACGTGTGCTCTGTCCAAGAGTTCTCAGACCTGCTCTAACATGGTTGAACCCTGAACTGTGAAGCTAAGTGGAAAAGCCAGGCTTGTACAAGAGATCACATGCTGAATGAGGCTGTTTATGGACATGTCCGGAACAGGCAGATTTACAGAGGTGGATAGTAGATTAGCGGCCATTAGTTGGCACAAGAGGACAGTGACAGCTAATGGCTTTAGGGTTTCTTTGAGGGCTGATGAAATATTCTGGAATTAGACAGGGTGATGATTACAATATGTGAATTCCAACTCATTAGATATCACAAAACAATCTCTGGGGGCTAGTGAGATGGTTCAGTAGGTAAAGCGCTCTCTGCATGAGCCTGACTGGCGACTCAAGTTCAAATCCCCAGGACCCATATAAGGTGGATGACGAGAATCAACTCCAGAGAGTTGCCTTCTGGCTCCATATATGCGCTGTGGTACACATCATCTTACACACACAATGAAAAATAAAATTGAACTTTTGAACATTCCAAAACATATGAGTTACATCTATTGCTATTTTACTGAGATATCTAAAAACTTCCATTAAAGATATTATACCTATTAGGTATTCACATAATTTATGTCTCTTATGAGAAAAACACATATTTTCAAACAAAGACAATTCTTGAGAAAACTGGGATTGCTTTCATATTTTACAGTGCACTTTGACTTGGGCGTTCTTGCCGCTCTTTTCTTGCATCCTTTGAGCTATTGTTCCAGTGAAGCACGTGGAGGACATCCAGGGAGTATTCTAATAGCTTTCCCAGATAATGGTGTGTGCTTTTCCGCACTGAAACTCAACAGATGGCACTCGCTTAAAAACTAGTGCCAGCCCGGCTCCCAAAGCCACATCTGAGTACTTCCTGTTTCTCAGTATTTGTGAAAGAGGCCAAAGGTCATATGTTGAGGAAAAATAGTTTTGATCTTAGGAGTCTCTGAAAAGTCTGGGGACCCTCAGGGATCCCTGAACCATGCTTAGAGAATTATTCCTCCAGACCTACGTAGCCCGTGTCCATGATGACCACCAGGGGGCAGTGTGTGGGCTGGCGCTACCTGGAGGTCACGCACTGTCACCCCACAGGTCCATGCACCTGAGCTTCAGGTGGACTCGACATTCAATCTTGGCCCAATCAGCCAGGCATATGGGCTCCATGGGCAAGCCAGGCACCTCGGAACCTTCTCCCAAACGGAGCTAATATAGTCCAGAAAAACAGGGAGGCGCAAAAAAGACTAGTTCAAGGATGGAGAGCCGGCTCATCGCATAAAGGTGATCCTAGGCCCCACGTGGTAGAAGGAAAGAAATTAGGACTGTCGTGCCCATTAAAAAGCTTAAACCTGTCTGTGCCCCATTCCTAGCCCCTAGTGCACTGTGGGGTTGTTATTTTTGTTTCGGTTTCTGTTAACTTGTGAATGGCATGGTCACACTGCTACAGAAGTGTGAAATGCGTTACACTCTGCTCAAAGTAAATATTTAAAACACATGACTCATATGGTTTTTTTTTTCCCTTTCTAACATTCTGCAAGTGTCAAGAAATGGAAGGGCTATGATCCAGGTAGACAGGTTCTATACAGGCTGCTCAGCTCTGTCCCTAACCTGCAGGGGGCGCTATGCCCAGACCGATGTGTCCAGGGCAGCAACCCCTGAGTTTGACAGCCCAGTTCTTCTGTGACTGGACACAGAAAGGAGGTGCCCCCCTCTGGTCTGCTGGCCACTGTACAGAAGCAGAGGTGTAGTCAGGGAACCTGCACTGGCAAGACCTTACTTTCTGCAGAAGCTTCTAACCTGAAGCGGGTGACAGGATGAGCAGGGAGGACAAGCAGGGAAAACGGGGAAGGACCTGGTATTGACATCCTTACTTCTGTGACGGCAGCGAATGAAAGGGAGCTCCTCAAGCTTCAAACCAACCCCTGCCCCCAAAACATCTCTAGGGAATGAAAGCACTGCCTTCAGGTCACATCCTAGGGCCACAGCTTTAGAGACCACAAGCCAGGGAACCCTTAGACTGCCAAGCAGCTGTCCGCTGACCCACTGCCAATCTATGTAGTCTGTGGTGCCCGTGGGCCATTCCGTTTTGCCCTTCCTAACCTAGTCAGTATTCTTTCTGTTAGATGAGAAGAGAGGGTTGAGAGGCCATTAAAGGCCACGCAGTTACCTGTGGAGGGCACCGCTCCCCTGCCTCCTGTCACTTCCCATCTAAGCACAGAGGGCAGCCTCTATGGCAGTGAGGAAACTGGAAGAAAAGGTCCACAGAAGAAAATAAAAACAAACAAAAATGGTGCTCATGCAAATTTCCTAAAGGTGCAGGACAAGTCAGTGGTCTTCCTGGGGCCTGTCTCCTGATGGTACCCGAGGGATGGATGGCCTGCAGACTGCCCTGTACCCGGGTCTCACTGCTGAGACAAACAGCAGGTGTATGACACCGCTACTGGCAGGTCCAGGAGGGAGGTTAGGGGCTGTTCCAATCTAGATGGAACCCCTGCACCAGCCAGTCCACAGGATAGAGAGACGGGAGCCACTGTAAGACAGACAGACCTACAGTCACATCTATGGTGAGGTCAAGAGAGATGGAGCGACGTTACTTCCAGAGCGTGGGGTGACGGCACTAGTTGGGCAGGGACCCTTGGACGGCAAGTCCACAGTGCGTATACTCACAGAGATGGTTCAGAAGGAAGGTCAGAGACAAGAACACACAGAGGCCGCCTTCCCTACCCTAGGCTGCGGCTAGCCCCTCCGCAAGCACAGCTGTCCGTCCTTCACACAGAGAGGCCTCGGGACAGATGGGGGACAGGAAGTGCAACTCGAGGAGGTCCATTTTAGGAACCTGCCACAGAGCCAGCTTGGGTGTGCCAAACCTCTTCGGGCTTAGCTAGCTGCCAGCTCTCTGACTTGGCAGCTGAGCTTCACCATGCCCCCCCAATTCTCCCCTCTACCTAAGCACTTCTCTGCCAAACTGTATTACACACCACCTGACATGTCTGCCTTGCTTCGCTCCTCACTGAGGGCCTCATATTCTTAAGAGTTCAAGGCCAGCTTGAGATAAATTAGAAAGATCGTCTCAAAAAAAAAAACAAACAACAACAAAAAAACAACCAAAGGCTAGTAGTGTAGCTCAGTGGTAGTGAACCTGCCTAGTGTGCACACCCAAAGCCCATGGTCCAGTGCCTAGCCCCTACACACACACACACACACACACACACACACACACACGGAACTGGGGCCTCCCAGCTTCCATAAACAGCACTGTGTGTGTTAAATGTGTGCCCTGCCTATTTGTTAATAACTTATGAGGAAACAAAACAAGGGTTCACAAAAGAGCCAAAAGAGCAGGAAGCAGGAGGGTGACCCTGCCTATCCAGGAAGAAGGGTAGAACTAGCCTGGAGGGGAACAGAGGCAAATGGACAGAAGGATGGCTGAGTGGGGCTCTGGTCACTTCCTCTATTAATCACAGAGAGAGAGAGTGCACAGATTCTCTAGGGTCATCTTAGCTGTGACAGGCAAGACCCTAGAGGAGAGAGAGGCACGTGTAAGTGTGTAATGTGTACGATGGCTGTGCACGTCCAATGGACCCAAGTCAAGACTGGGGGAGGGGTCTCAACCCTGGAGATTGGCTCAGGGGTCCTCGCCTGGCCGCAGTGGCATCTCTATCTTCTCTCCCCTTACACCATGGCTCCTGGGGCCCTGTGTCCTCTCCTCTCTGTCCCTTGTTGCCTGGCATAGGGTCTGCTGCAGCAGCTACCTGCTAAGCTGAGCTTTATTTCATGGAGAGATGGCTCTTCCCAAATAAGACTGAGCCAAAAACCCAGATGTGCAAAAAAGCTGACAGGACAGGCTCTAGCCAGGCTCTGCGGTTGGGTGGTTCATAGGCAGTTTATTTCTCAAGATTCCTCGTGGGTTGGCTGCCACGTGGCAGTGAGTGGCTCTGACAGCTAATTTCCCTGGGGGGGGGGGCTGAGGCACCCATGGGTCCTTTGTGGGGCAGCATCTGCCTCCTTGCGTCTCTCATCCCATGCTGGGTGAGACAAGCTAAGCAGAGACTGCATCCAGTAGACATACTCAGAGGCCCTTCAGGGGAGGCTACAGCGTGCTGAGGGGCAGGCAGGGACAGGAGTGGCTTATGCCAACTTCTTGAGAAAATTCCTAGGGGAGAGAAGATTCATAAGCCCCTACCAACTCTCTGAGTAAGATCTGTAAAAGCGAACCCTGTGTTGCTGAGAGATCAGGATCTCTCCAAATTCAAAAGCTGGTCATCCCGGGGATTCACTGCCCACATCCCCAGGGCACTTGTCCCCATTGAGAACTTCATGCCCTGGCCTCCAAGGGCTGTTGTGTGATAAAGAGAAAGCAAGAGCTAGAGAGTTGTTTTTAGTGGGAAAAGGCGTTTGCCTCCAAACCTGACAACCTGTTTGATACCTAGGAGTCACAGGATGGAGAGAACCACCTCCCGCAAGTTGTCCTCTGACGGTCACACGTGAATGCCATGCATGACATGCTCCCTCGCTTCCACACACCCTAAAGAAAAGCACCACACACTCCCTCCTTCCTCCTCCCCCATGACAATGCTCGTCATCTTAACAGAGTAAGGACCTTCCGAGGTTTCCGAGGGGGTTATACACAGATTTTAAGTAAAACTGGGTTCTTATTGCCTACCTTGTTTACTCAGGTTACCACCATGTGCTGTGCTTTCCAAAGTTCCTCAACATTATAACTATGACAGCTGAGTCCATCCTCTGGGACATACTGGTGACTTTCGAGTTTTCTCTATATACTCAACACAAAGTGGGTGTCCGGACAGATCCATCCTGGTGGCCGTCTCTGAAGAGTTCCTCAGGATAAATTCTCAAAAGAGATGTGGAGCGGGCATTTTTGGGAAACACATTTTCAGTCAGCTTTGCTATAGCAGAGTTTACAGCCACTCAAGGCTGTGAACTGAAGGCCTCTTGCCTGCTCTCTCAGAAGTGTATCTACAATTGTCCATCAGGAAACATCTGTTGGAAATAGCAGGGTCCCATCAGCCTAATGTCAAAGTTGCATTTTCTGAAGGGCCTACCTATAGATCTTCAATTAGTTGGGTTCAAGGGTAAATAACTCCCACAAAGTCCCCTCTTTGCAAATCTTTGCATCCACTTTAAAAAAAATAAAAAATAAATAAAAAAGGCTTCTGGCTCCTTAGCTCAGAGTTGGTAGGACCGGTGCTGTTGCAGAATCTTGGTTGATGAGCCTTGGCTGGTACTGTACCAGCTAGCCAGTAGGATGTTCTACAAAAAGGAGTAAGGGCTAGGGGTGTGGCTCAATAGTAAAGTGATTGAATAAGGCCCTCTTTACCCCCCAGTACCATAAAAACAAGTAGGCGAACCAAGAGGATTCATGCAAAAGGGAGAAGAGGTGACCCCCTTCTACAAAGTCCTTCCCACCATGGATCCCAGGGGTCTCTATAACCCCAGAAACACTGCTGCCTGATCCCCAATCTCCTTACTCACTGTAGCTATGCCAGGGTGGAAACTACCCACCCACAGCTGCCCCTGACACAACCGTACCTAGAGGGCAAATCAACCTGTCCTTGGAGAAATGTGACACACTCACAGAGCCTCTGTCCCGCCCATGGCTAGGATGGGGCACAGACCCAAGAGACAGCTTCTTCCTGCTCACTCTCTCCCTGGGGTGTTCAGCTCCTCGATTTCTTCTTAGGGACATTTTTGACGATGTTATCAAACCTACGCATTCCAGAATGTGTGGAGAATCCGAGGAGGGGATAGACTCTGAGCCTAAGACCAGACGATCTGCTTGGCCAGGGTCTGCCTCCACACTACCACAAGTGAGAGGCTTTCCTCTGCCCCACGGAGAAACACATTTCAAGCCAGGCCATACCATCTTCATGTGAGAAGAACAGAAAATTGCACAGGAGAATGAGGAGGGGGCAGGCGGGTGGAAACTAGAGCACAAACCCTGTCTGGTGGGGGCGCCCAAACACAAAAGGGATTGAATGCAACCAGTCAGTGCCTCCTGACAGCCACTTAAAGAGTCACCGAGTCATGATGCTTAGAGGAAACATAAGGCCCAGTGTGAGTGGCAGAACCACCCACCCGCTGACAGGTTCAGGAAGGTTGAAAATGGTTGTGTTGAACCGCCAAGTCTAGGATGTTTTGCACATTAATGTGGCAACACATATAACACATACAAATAAAACCTTTGGCCTTGACCTGAACTGCCAATCAAACCCCTACCAGCTCAGGTTTGATTTTCCACTTGTGGAAAAGTCGAAAGTCTAGGTGGAGGAAGTAAAGGTCACATGACAAATGACAAGCCCCAAGAAGCAGAGGTAGGAGGTAGCTTTTGGGAGACTGGGAAAGAGGCCTCACCTAAGTACAAAATCTGAGCCAGCACGCAGAAGGCTTCCCCATCCAACCCCCATAGAATGCTGTGATCCATTAGTCATGTCTGTCCTGGTGGGGGAGGGGGAGTGGGGCACGCTTACTATTGTCAAGTCTGTCACCCCCAAGATAGGCAGTTGTGCATAGGCTGAGGGTGACAGAGGAGGAGATGGGGATAGGGGACCCCTCAGGGTGGGAGGAAAAGCTGGGACAAAGAAAAGAATACTTGTGCCTATGCTAGTACTTGCTGAGGCCTCGGGCACTGCGGGAAAGCCCTTCACTCTACACCCAGGCATTAATATTCCAGGAGTCCTTAGCAATAGGCCCTGACATCTGTTCTGCTCTGTTACTATGATACAAGAAACAGGATGATAGCTACAAGATGAGGTGAACCCAAATATCAACATCCCCACCAGTCAGGCTGCGCTGGGAGGAAGGAAGACTCAGACAGGAGGCTTGGAGGTCTCTAAGACCAGCCCTGAACCCAGGAGCATGCCCACTCAGAAGCATCTTGGAATGACCTGAGGATTCGAGACGAGAAAAGAGCCCCAGGGAAGCCTAAACTTTGCCCTGTCATTATCTTCCTGCCAGACCTGCCTACTTGGGGAAATTCCCCTCTTCTCCTAGGCTCCAGGTGCTGCCCCTTCTCTTGCCCACACTCTAGCAATGCTTTCCTAACCAGACTTTGGCTCACACTCAAACCCTTCCTGTGGAACCAGAGAGATCTTCCTTAGTAGCATAGGTCAGGGTGTGCTCAAAAAACGCTCATGGCTCCACACTACAACAGGGCAAAAAAAGAAAAAACCCAAGCTATGCTCGAGAGTTCATGTTCTAGGCCCAAATACTCCTGGAGTTTTATCTATTACCACATTCCTTTAAAAGATCCGATTTTGGGCACTAGAATTCAGACACATCCCAGGTGCTCGGCCTTGTCCCCCACATCCTTTCCCCCAGGACATGTTCTGTTGTTTGGAGACCAAGGTCTCACTGTGTAATTCTGGCTGTCCTGAAACTCACTCTGTAGACCAGACTGGCCTCAAACTCAAAGATCCATGTGCCTCTGCCTCCCAAGTGCTGGGATCAAGGGCATATGCCACCACATGCTGATTTTTAAGTATATATTAATTTGTAGTGTACACAAGCACACTGTACGTTTGTGTGCACATGTACGTGACAAGTACATGTTTGTGTGCACATGTATGTGCACATGGACGCGAGCACATGTAGTGTGCACATGTACGCGAGCACATGTATGCACATCTCTGTTGTTCTTCTGCCTTACTCAGTGAGGCCAACCTCTCAAACCCAGAACTCACAGAATATGCCTGGTCTCCCTAGTCAGCTTGATCTGGGGCTCACCATCTGTTAGCTCCACCTGTGATTCTCCTTCCGAGGCCAGAATTATGGGAGCCCGTGCTCATTTAGTGTTTATATGGGTCTTAGGGATCTGGATTCAAGTCCACATCCTTGTACAGCAAGGGTTTAACCATTGAGCCATCTCCCAGGCCCATGTTTAAAAAATTTTTAAAGTTACCATTGTCTGTCTGTCTCTCCTCTGTATGTTTGTGTGTGTTTAAAGGCTACCTGGCTTGTACAGCATTAGGCTTTACCCACTGACCCATCTCAACACCCTTTACCTGGGATACTTTCTTCCTGTTGTCTTCCTACAGATAGCCAGCCCCACCTTCTCTGTAGCTTCTCTCTAGCCAACATTTGGACTGACCCCACCTTGCTTTCTGTATCCTCCAGGTTGTCTCTGCTGTCCCTAGGAAGACAACTCTGGAGATATCCTCCGTGTCCCTGGACTGACACAGCACCAGAACATGCTGATATTTGGCACACCTTCAAAGAAGCAATACAGCACAGCCCACGAACCAAGGCTGGCTAGTCACCTCGCCTTCTATCCACCCAGTGTCCCCAGCCATGCCTAGACCCGGCTCTGTCTGGGTGTCCTGTCTCTGGCCATGTCAAGGTGGTTCACACCAACTAGAAACCCAGAAAGACCCTGATGCTTGAGGAATGATTAGTGATACAACCTGGTTCAGGTCAGTTAATGTCAAAACCGACAGATGACCCGGAAAAGGCAGCACAGCAAATTAGCTGCAGAAGAGGAGCCAAACAGCAGGCAGAGGGATGCGTGATGTATTCTGGGACTTGCATGTTAACATGGCAGGGTGCCATTTGGAATTATTAACGGACTTTTTTTCAATCTAATGAAGAAAAGTTGGAGTTTATAAAGACATTTGTTATTGCTTTATTTTACCCTTCCCCTTTTCTTTCTGTGGGACAAGGTCTCTCCCTGTAGCCCAGGCTACAACTACAACACAAGCTGGCCTCAAATTGATGGCAATCCTCCTTGCTCAGTCTCCCAAGTACTGGGATTACAGGCATGAGCTACTACACCTAGCCTTAAAAAAATAAAGAGATGTTAATGAGCTGGTAAAATGGCTCAGTGGGAAAAGGTGCTTGCCAAGCCTGAGGACCAGATTTTGATCCCCAATCCCACATGGAGGAAGAAAAAAACTGGATCCTTCAAGTTACCCTATGAATCCCACAGTAATGTTTTCAACTGTGTGCCCCATCACACACATAGTAAAAAGGATTTTTTTGAAAAAAGTTATGGCCAGATGTGATAATACACACATTTAATGCCAGCATCCGGGAGGCAGAGGCAGGTAATTTTCATGAATTCATGGACAGCCTGGTCCACACAGTGAGTTTCAGGTCAGCCAATGCTTTAAAGATTGATGTATTTAAGCACAGATATGGAGAGAGGAGGAGACAGATACATAAAAGAATGACAGCAGGAACCCGCCTAGACTTGGCACAGGTTTCTCAGGAGAGTAGGGAACTGAGTGTTCCAGTCACCTTCAGAGGAAGATTTAAGGCCGGTAAACAGATGAGAGTGCCCTAACTGTCCCAGAGGACTCGAGGACCCTGCTCGATTTCTTCCAGGCTCATTCCCTGTGCCCCACAGCTGTGTAGCAGGGCTCCTATGCCTGTATCCTGACACATCCATCCCTACTTATGTCACAAAGCAAAAGGTCCATCGATATCCTCTCACCCAAGCAAGATAGAACAGCATGTGGTCCCACCTCACCATCGGCTCAACAGACCACTGGGTACTGACTGCAGCAGGCCCTGGCAGCAGCTCAATTTCTGGGGGCCTGGCAGAGGCAGCTCTCTTCCATAACCCTGCGGGCCTCCCACATGTACTCACAAAATACCTTAATATAACAACGTCTTCTTTTATTTAATTCTTGGATCCTTTAAGTAGCTGGGATGCCCAGGCCAGTGGCCCCCAAGCCCCTGCCTGCTGGGAGGCCCAGGCCAGTGACCCCCGAAACCCCTACCTGCCTCTTTGTCTAACATGAAACAAATGATTTTCATCTTCCCAGGGTGAAAAGCTTCTGAAATGAGATGCAAAATGTCTTCATTCTTCCCCCACCTTTCAAGCCACAAGATCTGCCCACGCATCCCCAGAGGCTCAGCTTGATTTTGTCATTTCTAAAAGGCCTGACACGGGGCAGATAGGAACACTCAGATTGTGGCAACCACAGGGTACCTAACTATACTCCTTGGGCAAGAATCACCCGTGAAGGTGCAGGAGGGAAGCCGTGCAGACCAGTGCAGGCCAGCGCAAGCCATCTTCCAGTCCCAAAGTCGCACTAGTTCCCGCTGGCACCAGGCCATAGCAGTGCCCTAAGGGTGCTGCCACAAAGTTGCTAGGGCAAGTCTGAACGCAGGGAATGGCAGGGCTGAGTGTCAGCTGCAGCCTCAGGGATAGGTGTCCCTCACTGGTGCCTGCTGGCTCCTCAGCACTCCCAAACCTGAAGTTGCCATCCTTCGAGTTCTGTCTGCACTGCAAGGGGCTCTTGTCTGTCTGCCTGCCTGCCTTTACATAGCTGTCCTCCTCTCTCTCCTTCTCCCCTGGCCCCTTCCCTGTTCTCCCTCCACAGTGCTGAGCCGAGAACACAGTGCTGCCATTAGGCTAACATAACCCCAGCCTCAGTCTGACTTTTTCCTTTTCTTTTTGTCCTGGGGACTGAACCCGGGACCCTTTAATTATATTCCCAGCCCATGATCTCTTTGTTTTATTTTTGAAGCAGGAGCTTGCTATTATAGATCTCAGGATAGCCCAGAACTTCCTATATAGCCCAGACTAGCCTAGAACCTGCATTCCTCCTCCCTCTACTGCCTGGGTCCTGGGATTACAAGAACTCAGACAGCACTGGGATTACAAACACTCAGACAGCATCTCACTCCAGGAGACTCTCAATCTAATCATTACACCTGGAATGACCCCATTTCCAAGAAAAAGCCATATTCAAGGGCACTGAGAGGTCAGACATCAATATGTCCTTTTGAGGGACACGGTTCAAACCACAACAGCTGCCGGGCAGTGGTGGCGCATGCCTTTAATCCCAGCACTCAGGAGGCAGAGGCAGGCGGATCTCTGTGAGTTCGAGACCAGCCTGGTCTACAGAGCTAGTTCCAGGACAGGCTCCAAAGCTACAGAGAAACCCTGTCTCAAAAAAAACAAAAAACAAAAAACAACAACAACAAAAAAAACACAACAGCCTCAGTATTTTCATGGGGGAGGGACATGAGGCATGATGGGTCCATCCGACTATGTGCACTGATGTGTAAGGTATTTCACAGTGTCCAGTCCGTGGATTTCCTGCAGTACTAAGGACCAAGAAAGGGTTCCAACTTCTGGAACAAAGAGGTCACGGTTGACACACACACAAAGAGGATTCCATGCTGGGTGTGGTAGTGTGCATTTGGGAGAAGGAAACAGAGATGACAAGCCAACCTGGCCTCCTCAGTAGCACTGTCTCTAAAGAAAAGCCGGGGGCGGGGAAGGGTGGGAGTGGGGAAAGTGGGGGAAGGGAGGGCGCATGAAACATCCCCTTTTGGTTATTGCATCCCCTGGGGGTTAAAGAAGAAATCTGTGAATTTAAATTAGAAAAAAAAAAGTACTTTTTTCATTAACCTACAACTGAATGTTGCATTCCCTTTCATTATGAATATAGATGGCATATCACGGTCACATTGTGGTGTCTTAATCACAAGATCAGATATTTTCCCAACACAGTGTAGAACTGCAGATATCTCAAAATACTCCTCTCTACTTTAAATTACAGCAGTGGGGGTTGGGGAAGGCTAACTGTAAAGTGCCAGCTGGATAAACATGAGGACCTGAATTCACATCTTCAGCACCCACATAATGGCAGGGTGTACATAGCCAGGTGGTGGCACACGCCTTTAATCCTAGCACTCGGGAGGCAGAGGCAGGTGGATCTCTGCGAGTTCGAGGCCAGCCTGGGCTACAGAGTAAGTTCCAGAGACAGGGCTGTTATAAGGAGAAATCCTGTCTTGAAAAATAAAACAAACAAACAAAAGATGACAGGGTGTGGGATCGAGTGGCACACAAACCTACAGCCGCTGTGCTGGGAGAGCGGGTCAGAAAGGCAGATCCCCAGCGCACCCCGGCTAGCCAGCCTACGTCTGCCTTAGAAAATAAGACAAAACAAGGATGACACTGGACAATGAATCTGAGTTCTGCAGGCACGGACCCACATAGCACACATGTGCACACACCCGTTTGAACACACACACACACTACAGCAGTGGTTTGACCCCACTGTACTGCTGTTTCTCTCGTGAATCAGCATTCACTACAACACGGCTTTCCAATTCACTGCGATCACTATAAATGAACACAACTATTTTCCCTCAATTATCCTGTCTGTGTGTTTAAGCCATTGCTTTAGTCAGGCGCAGTGACGCATTCTGGAACTCCAGCATTCTATATTTTTTCTCATGATAAAAGAAGAAATAAACCTGTTTATACAAGCACACATACACACAGAGAGACATATATACACACAGAGACACACAGAGCCTACATGATGGGTCAGTAAATTAGGGTTCTTGCTGCCAAGCCTGATAGCCTGGGTTCAAACCCTGGGATTCATATGATACAAGGAAAGGACAGACTTCTGAAAGTTGTCCCTACATATGTACCGTGGCATGGCTATGCACATGCTTACACAACTGAGTGAATACATGTAATTTTAAAGACCCTAGTAAACAAAATAAAAACATTAACCAGATTGTCAAAAAGTTGGATACATACATATGGAAGTGGAAGTAGAATTTGGCTCAACAGTTATAGGAATAACATCATTGTCAGGGAAAGCAAGCATCTGCCCATAAAATGCTAGGTCTTCCCAGGGGCCAAAACCTGGCTTGAGACATGCACTGAAGCGTACTGATGCTGTGTATCTGTATGTGTCTATGTGCGTCTGTCTGTCTGCGTGCATGTCTGTGTCTCTGTGTGTGTCTGTATGTCTGTGTGTATGTCCCTGTGTCCATATGTCCCTGTGTTTCTGTGTCTTGTGTCTGTGTGTCTCTATCTCTATGTCTGTGTCTCTATGGGGTTTGTGTGTGTGTGTCTATGTGTATTTCTGTGGGTGTTTGTGGGTATGGGTGTCTGTCTCTGTTCATTGTGTGTCTGTGGTGTCTGCTTGTCTATATGTTTCTGTGCGAGTGTCTGTGTGTCTCTGTGTGGGTGTGTGTCTCTGTGGGTATCTTTCTGTGTATGTGTGTGTGTCCTTCTCTGTGTGGGTCTGTGTGTATGTGTGTAGGGTCTCTGTAAATGTGTGCCTGAGTGTTTCTGTAGTGTTTCTTTGTGTGTCTGTGTCTGTTTGTGCCCTTGTGTCGGTGTGTATGTGCCTCTGTCTCTGCGTGCGTGCATGTGTGCCTGGGTCTCTGTGTGTCTCTGTAATGTTTGCGTGTCCTTGTGTCTGTGTGTGCCTGGGTCTGTGTTTGTATGTGTCTAGGTCTATCTGGGTCTCTGTAGGTCTCTGTGTATGGGGATCTCCTGTGTCATTCTGTGCCTCTGTGTGTCTCCCCCATCTCCCCGTCTCTCCCTCTCCCTCTGTCTCTGTCTCTCTCACTCTGTCTCAAGTTTTATCCTATTATCTATATGAGCCTGGAACTCGCTTTATAATCCAAGTTGGCCTGGAACTCTCTACAATCCTGCCTGTGTTTCCTGAGTGCGGGGATTGCAGGCATGAGCCATCATCACACTTGGAATTCTCCATCCAAAAATCAACCTGCTTCCGTTATGTAACTTACGGGACTTGAAAGCTCAGGCAAATATAATTTCTGCAAAAGAAATATGGTTTTAGTTCCTGATCAGGTACTGAATTGAAGGAGCTGGACAAAATTTACCAGGAGACAGAACCCCTGAAAGGAAGCTCCCCTCTCCTTACCTGCCAGGTAGGGGCCTGACTCTCAGCTGCTTGGTGGGTGGTCCTGCGGGTTCCTGGAGTAGCCTCCTTCACCCTGCCTCTCCCAGACAGAAAGTAGCTCTCAGGTTGTTCTCAGTCCCACCAGGCATTTCTCCATCCTTCTTCCGCCCAAGCTCCTGGCCCTGGCTGTTTGCTTAAAGCCAGACGCCAAGGCAACCCTCAGCTGACCTAGCCTGCTATCTGCGGGCCAGCTGTCCCCTCTTGTTCCTGGAAACACAAACAGACGTTTCTCTGTTCCAGCTCCAAGGTTAAGTGCCATACTGCTGAGGAGCCAGCTGCCCGCTTCTCTGCAGGCTACCTAGGACCCCAAGTAAACAAAGATGCCACCATGCCATCCCCAGTGTCAACTGCCTAGGCTCCATGCAACAGTGGGGGCTACCCCAGAATAGGACCTGGTACAGAGGAGATGAGTAGAAGGGGGTCCAGACAAAACCAGTGACACCTAGCCAGGTGTCTTCAGGGTTTGTAAGATGCTCCCACAAATTGAAAACAACATGTACACATGTTCACCTCAATCCTGAGTTACCAAAGAGGAAAGACAAAGCAGCCAGCTATACAGGTGCTGCCTGTCCACGGGGTATTTGCCATAGGCTGATAGCTGGCACTCAAAACAAGTCCATGGCGATGAGAAGACCACTATTACAGAGACAAAGGAACCAACCCCAGAGAGCTGCAGCCACCACTTGGTGTCCATAGCTACCACAAGTGGCCTACTTTGATCTGAGTTGGGCTGAGCTCTGGGGCTTTTGCCCCACTTTCCCTGCCTCCAGGAAGCCCTGGCTGCTGGCAGATGGTGCCTCACAAAGGTAATAAACCAGAGGGGGGTGGGGGAGTTGTCAAGCACCTACCGAACACTCTGCCAGGGGCTCTCAGAACCTGAGTGGGGCGGGAACTGGCCAAAGGCCAGAGCAGACTGAAGGGTGCTACTGAGGAGGTAGGCTGTGTCTTGGCTTGCAAACAGTGAGCAGTAGCTGGGATAAGAGGTGCCAGACAGGCAGCGGGGACCTTTGCTAGCTTGCTGCACTGCTGCTGTTGTTCCTCGTGGGCCCAGAAATAAGTCTCTGAGAAGGATACTGCTTCTCCAGGCCTCGGTCAGCCTATTATCCTCCCGAGGCAGCCTTTGGAGGGCCCCACGCTGCTCAGACAGCTATTTAGGATCAAGTCCAGTGTCCTCACCTGAGAGTTCATGGTCTTTCCCTGGGCTCCATCTCTCCTGCCATGTGCATCTCAGGAACAGCTGGTGTCGTGCCCCATGTCCCAGTCTGTGCCTCCCCCTGCCCCATACTCACTGCCTCACTTGGTGACAGTGTAAGCAACAGCAGAAAGACAACTGAACTTCATCAGAACAAAAACCCTGAGGAACAATGTGAAGAACATGACAAGAGAACTGATGATGGAAGAAGACATTTGCAAACTATGATGGTAGGAGGCCAGCCTGCTGTTCCCCTGACCACCGCACGAGGCGCTCCAGAGCATGGTCCGGGCTCCCAGCTCCAAGAACTCAGTTTCTAGGCCTTCCCTTTTCCACTTTTGGGAACCTCCCAGCAAGAGCCATTTCCATATATATATACAGGAAGAAGAATCAGCTAAAGGGACAAGTCACATGACCTTTCTAAAAGGTACAGGTGGTGCACTGTGAGGTCACATCAAAACCCAGTCTCCCTGAAGCTGGGAAGAGGATGGCTCAGTTGAGGTATACTGCTCTCTCAGAGGACCCAGTCCAGTCCCTAGACCCATGCAGCTCACAACCGCCTGTTAATGCCAGCTCCAGGGGATCAGATGCCTCTGGCCTCCCTGGTACCTGCACTCACAAGCACGCTCCCCATCTCCACACATATATACATAAATATAATAAAAAAACATCAGGTAGGCATGGTGATAATGGTAAAATCCAACCAACAAGCACTCAAGAAGCCAAGGTGACAGGGCTGAAAGTTCTAGGCCAGTCTAGGCTATATCACCTATCTCAAAACAAGAACAGGGCAGAACAAAAAATACTAGGCCATCTCCAAAGGAGCAGGAGTCGGAACATCTAGAGCAGGGGCTCTCAACCTGTGGGTTGCAACCCCTTTGAGAGTTGTGTGACCCGCTCACTGGGGTCCCATAACAGATGCACTGCTTATTATTTACATTTGGATTCATAACAGTAGCAAAATTACAGTTATGAAGTAGCAATGAAAATAATTTTATGGTTGGTGTCACCACAGCATGAGGAACTGTATTAAAAAAGGGTTGCAGCATTAGGAAGGCTGAGAACCACTGCTCTATACTGTTGAATAAGTTAGAAGCAATGATTAAAATATTAAACGTGGAATACTGAAATACCCCCAAAGTGGTCATATCGCTGAGGAGCCCCCAGACTCAATAACCAGGCTATTAGATGCAAACGCATGAGGTGGTTTATTTCACGGTTGCAACCGGGTGCAATAGCATAGGGATAGCTAAGCACCCCGAGCATCCAGGCAAGCAAGCTCTTATAGACAAAATCACAAGTTTTCCATGAATTATAATATGGATATGAGTCCAACTGGGATTGGTCCAGAGTTCAACCCAGAACGAAATTAGCATAGTTCAACCCATCCCTGAGTACGTGACATTCAGCAGGCTACATGATTTCCTGCTGACTATGTGATACCTGACATCCTGCCTATCCCCCGCCCCGTGACTCAGTTTACAATTCGATAATCATTTGCTGCGACTGCTTCTGATAACCACACGTTCTGATAACCATCTGGCTAGAAGACTGCAACTGGTCCTGATAATTGCTAACCCTCCTGCCCAGCAGGGGAGAAAGGAAGAACCTGCTGGTCAAACCTGTTTGTCACATTTTGTAATTTTCCATTATCTAATTCATTTAGTTCGTTATGAAAAATCAGTTGGGGTCTTTCAATACTTTTTTCCAAAGGTGAGAACACGCGACCCAGCTGAAAGTGGGCATAAGCTCTGAGCAGGGGCTAGGGGTATTATTCAGTGGTAGAAGCATCCTTGGGGTGTCAGCACCCCAATAAAGTAAAGTAAAAATATTGAAAAGATCTGAACACTGAAGAAAATGTATGACGAGAGGCATGGAGGTGGCTCAGAGGGAGCAGTGCTGGTAGGGCTAGCCTGGCAATGCGAGTTCAGTCCCCAGAATTCACCGAGATGGCTCAGAGGGTGTTTTCAATCCTATACAGACCAAACTGTGATAGTTTAATTTAGAAATTAAGTCTAGCAAGAGATTAGCAACAAGTAAAGTGTGATAGCACATAATCCCAGCCCCTGGGAGGTTAAAATCAGAGTTCAAGGCCAGCCTGGTCCACATAATAATGAAGCTGTACGCAGAGGGAGTTTGAACAAAATAAACACTTATCAGCAGATAAGGTGTTTACTATGCGAGTATGAGATTGGAGCTCAGATTCTGAGAACCCAAGGAGAAAGCTAACCGGGCATGGTGACCCACCTGCTGCCCAGTTCTCAGATGGCAGAGATGAGACGTCCCCGGGGAACAGGAACTGGTGAGCTCTTAGTTCATCAGAAACTGCCTCAGTAAATGCAAAGTGTTTGAGGAAGACACCAATTGTCAGCTTCTGGCCTCCACACGTGCACACTTTTTAAAAAATACTGTCTGAAGAGATAGGTCAATGGTTAGAAATGTTTGCTGTTCTTCCAGAGGATTCCAGGAAATCCAAATTCGGTTCCCAGCACTCACATCAGGGAGCTCCTCTCCAGGAGATGTGACACCTTCTTCTAGAAAGCACCTACACATGTGACATACACATGCACACAAATAAAAATAAATCTTAAAATATTTCAAAAATAAGCTGGGTGGTAGTGGCGCATGCCTTTAATCCCAGTACTCAGGAGGCAGAGGCAAGTGGATATCTGTGAGTTTGTGGCCAGCCTTGTACAGAGTGAATTCCAGGATAGCCAGGGCTGTTACACAGAAAACCCCTGTCTTGAAAAAGTAACTAACTAAATCATTTGTAACGATATACAAATAAAGGGTATATGACTGTCCTCCACTGGAAACTGAAAATGTTAAAATGATACACTGGAGAGAACACTAGAAGATTACAGTCTTACTGTACTTTGTGGTGTTTACACACACACACAAACAGAAAAGTTACACCCACATCACACTGATATATTATATATATATGCTTTACTCATAACTGGAAAACAACCGAAATAGCCTTTTGTAAACAAAACATGGCCAGGCCTTCCAGGGAGATGGAAGAGGTAGGAGGAGCTGGTCACACTGCTGAGCCTGGCTGAGGCCTGCCTGGGAATGCACCTCCTGAGTGCAGGGACAGGAAATCAGGCTTCTTCATCCCATCAGGCCACTCTGAAGGTAAGGCACCAAGGAATAACTAAGGACGGACCTGACAGCCTGTACTGATCTTATCTCATTTCACTAACTAGACTACAAAGTAACTGCCCTTCAGCTCAGGAGCAAGCAACCGCCCACTGCAGAAAGCCTTCCTCCCAAATGCGGAGCCTTGACCTAAGTAACAAATTAGCTTTTTGTAGCAGTCAGCTGTGCATCATTGAAAGGACGTTTTCATAATTTTTCAAAAAACAATTACAGGCCTCAGTGGTAGAACACTTGTTTGATATGTATAGGGCCTGGGGTTCAATCCTAGAACACACACATGCACACACAAAGCAGTGGCTGAGGGTGTAGGCCGGTTGATAGAATGCTTGCCCTGGGTTAGATCGCCAGCACTGTATAAACCCAGTCTGTTAGCTCATTCCTGTAATTCCCACCTGGAACTTGGGAGGTAGAGACATGAAAATCAGAAGATTAAGGTCATCCTCAATTATATAAAGTAAATTTGAGGCCAGGTTGGGGATAGGAGGAGGAGAGGAAGGAAAAATGGGGGGAAGATGAGGGAGGGGAGAGGGAGCAGACAACCAAACTCTCTCTGTTGGGTCTCATCACATTTATGACACACATTTACATGGACACACACATGCCTGCACAAACACAATGCACACACACCACTCTAAACAGCTATTACTCCTAGTGAGTATTACTCTCGCTGTCTATAACCCCAGGTTTAATTTCCCCTCATCACCTTGAAGTAATACAAAATCACACGGTTAACTGCGAGGCTCTTTCCATAAGTAGCCTGATGTGACCCACTGCTTTAGATCGGTGTCTGTCACCGTGATAAAGACTAGGACCTCCCCAAAAAGCAAACACACAGACACAATGTGGGATGAAAGGACTTATTTGGCTTCCATATCCCAGGCCATAGTCTATAGAGGGAAGCTGAGGCAGGAGCTCAAGGCAAGAACTGACACAGAGGGCATGAAGAAACACTGCCAACTGGCTTTCCACACGGCTTTCTCATCCTGCTTTCTCATAGCACCAGGACCACCTGCGTGGGAGTGGCCCTATCCACAGGGGCCTGGACCCTCCCACATCTGTCATTAATCAAGAAAATGCCCCCACAGACTTGCCCCGGGCACTTACTCAGCGGAGGTCTTTCTTCTCAGAGGACTCTTATGCATGTCTATTTGGCAAAAAAACTAACCAGGACACCTGTAAAAATTGTATTTACTTTCCCTCTGAAAACCCCACAAATTCATGTCATCAAGAGCATCGGGTGTCCCTGTTCACTTTAAGAACACCTGTGAAGCCAGGCTGGCAGCACATGCCTTTAATTCCAGCTTTTAGGGGCCAGAGGCAGGCAGATTACTGTGAGTTTGACGCCAGCCTGGTCTACAAAGTGAGTTCCAGGACAGTCAGAGAAGTTAAACAGAGAAACCCTGTCTCGAAAAACCACACAGCCCCCCCCCCCACCTGTGAAGTTGTCTGGGCCATCCAGAACACAAAATATGCATATCTAAATGGCCACCAAAGCAAAAGATGTCGCTCCACAGAAGCACCGCAGACCACCCCAGTGGAGCCATGGGGTGTGTGCCCCACTTGGACACAGGGTCAGTAGCCCCCCAAATAGTACTGAATGTCTGCAGCAGCTTAATGTCGGTCTGGATGCAGATTCTCTGGCTCAGCATCTCCAGGTGAACAAAGCCCCAAGCGGCCTCTCTAGCCACAGAGAGAGCTCCAGGTGGGATTAGCATCCATGAGTGCCCTGTCACATAGAGAGCGCCTCACTGAAAAGACCCACTGTCCCAGACCAGAAGAGGAGCCAACACAGAACAAAAGCTATCCCAGAAGCAGCTGATGAAAGAGAAGCCTAGGAGGTGGGAAGAGATTCAGCATAAGATAAATGCAAATAAAAGACTTTTGTTTGTTTAAGAGTTCATGCTGGGTGTGGTGACATACTTGTGTTCTGGGCACCTGGGAGGCAAAGGTGGGTGGATCTCTGTGAGTTCGAGGCCAGCCTGGTCTACATAGTGAGTTCTAGGACAACCAGGGCTACACAGTGAGACCCTGTCTCAAAAAGAGAGAGAGAGAGAGAGAAGAAAAGAAAAGAGAAGAAAAGAAAAGAAAGCTCATGTTGGACAGAGGCAGCCAGCCTGAGTAAGTCCATGCCAGCCTGGGGTGTTTCAAGATACCCAGTCTCAAAATGAAAGTTAAAAGGGGGTTGCGGATACGGCTTAGTGATAGAGGACTTGCCTGCCATGTATAACACCCTGGGTTTAAGCACCAGTCCTGCAAACAAAAGAAAGCACCTCCTCCCTCCTCCAAAAATGTGGCAAGGGTAGAATATTTTCCTAGCATGTTCGAGACCAGGAGTTCAATTCTAAGCAGAAACTTAAACAAGGATTTCATCTGAACATCCCCAGATGTGTTTCATCTGAGCCCCCAAAGATTAGGACCAGCTGCCTCACCCATGTGCAGCAGCTGTCACTGCTATCCCTCCCTTCCTGCCATCCTCACACAGGCCAATCACTATCCCCATCGTATTTGGGAGGCCACCTGCAGTGAACCCACCTCTTGCAGTCCAAGGAGTATTGTTTCCCCAAGTTTTTAGCCTTTTATTCTTTAGTCTTCATCCTGCAGCATCCTAGAGAAGTAGCAAGCCATATTTTCTCCATGCTACATGTGGTCCTTTCTCTAGGGTAGGTTCTTCTTGGGGGAGAAGCCCTCAGTCTGTTTTTGAGTCATAGGCTCCTCTTTCCAAGAACACTCACAGTACTTAGATGAGAACAGAGAGCTTCTGGAGCAGACCCTGTGGGCTCCTGGGATCAGAACCTACAGGCTCCTGGATCAGAATCTCCTGGCTCCTGTCTTGCTTTTAGCACAAGCTTTTTTCCTAGGAAGTTTGTCACATAGTAAATAGCACACACAGCATTAGGAAATGAATGTCGTGACTTTGCTGGGCAGACCCATGCTAGTGTGTGCCAAGTGATGACCCACTTAAGCTTAACTTTTAATTTACAAGGTCCACCTTATGTCTTCCAGCAGATAGGAGCCTGGGTACCGACAAAATGCTACCTTGTGAAGCCTGAAGGCTATAACATGTTTGTAACTCCTTGTGAGCCCTCCCCAGAACATATTTAAAAGGAGAGGCTGGGTGGCAAGGTCTTTTAAAAAATAAGATCATCACCTTAAATTTAATCTATTTCACTTCCTTTCTGGAAGTTTTTTTAAGCAATTACTTTTTAACAATATAGCATGTGTCCTTGTACAAATCAGTCAGGCATGGTAGCATATGACTGTAGTCCCAGCTGTCCAGAGGCAGAGACAGGAAGATCACAAATTCAGGGCCAGCTTGAGCTACATGAGGTCTTTTCTCAGAAAAGAAAATAAGCTTTAAACTTTTCTGATCCAAACCATTTTTCCCTGTCCCACAGTCAAAAACAAACCCACTGTAACCTTCCCAGCATGAGTGTCCCAGCTGTCACCAACACACACCTCCACACTGTCACCCCACTCTGAGAACTTTTAGGGTGATGGCCAACAGGCCCTCATTATTCTAGTTTCTCTAATGCCCACATGTCCTCCCTAGGGACACAGAGATGCATTTCTTTGTTTACTTGTTAATTTCCACGTGTTCCCCAGGGAGAAGGGTCACCTCTATCGTGTCACAAGGAACATGGGATGCATCTGGAACAAACCAGTCAATAATGTGACTAATGCCGGGGTTGTGTGAACTAAGGCAGGGGTTCAGAGAAGGCACAATGACAGCCAATCCTGTGGCAGTCCCAGAAAGAGAGGGAGGGCTTCCTTGAAGTGAAGGAGTCTGGCAGGAGTCAGGCAGTGGGCTGGCTTGTCTGGGACTGTCCTTCCAGAGGCGCCAGGGAGGAAGCCTGCTGGTGGCCTCCTGATGGCTGGGCCAGAAAGGAACACAGAGAACCAGACTGGCCGGCAGGAAGGAGACTTGTTGGACAGGGGAGTGATTGTACCCACCCGAGTTCACACGGTTCCTAGCACCAACTCTGGACAGAGCAGGGGCTCCAGACAACTATGAAAATAGCAAGGGTACCCTGATTCTCAAGCTTCCCCAGAAGGAGGGCTGCTTAGAGAGTATGGCAGCTACTGAGCACGGTCACCCAATATCTA
The DNA here is from genome assembly GCA_028555095.1 of Dicrostonyx torquatus. Taxonomy (NCBI): domain Eukaryota; kingdom Metazoa; phylum Chordata; class Mammalia; order Rodentia; family Cricetidae; genus Dicrostonyx; species Dicrostonyx torquatus. Next base: position 2,488,686 of record JAQHUG010000288.1, read on the forward strand.
GGCCAAGGCCGGCGGCTAAGTGATCGCACACCTTCCCAAAGGGCGAATGTTTACACTGGCAGTTCTCAACTTGTGGGTCGTGACCCCTTTGGGGGTTGCATATCAGAATTTGGATTCATAACAGTAGCAAAATTACAATTATGAAGTAGCAATGAAATAATGTTATGGTTGGGGGGGGTCACCACAACATGAGGGTCACAGCATTAGAAGGTCCCCTTAGATGCTGGAATTATTTTAAAAATTAAAAGAACACAAATAAATAAATAAATTTAAAAGGATGCTTTTTCCCACCCTGAGGCACCCACTCCCAGAAACATCTTCCAGAAAGGAGAGGTCAGGCCTGTGCAGACTGCAGGCTCATGCTGACACTGGCCTTGCCTTTCACCCACAGCACCAGCAGAATCAGCTCAGCGCCGCCCAGGACTGAGCACTGGCACTCTCCAGCCCCATACCCTGCAGGGGCCACCTCCACATTCACAGAGGGACGGAATGATTTGTGTTCCCAGGTAGATTTGCCTGTGATCTGGCTGCTAGGGACAGCCCACCTACCGTACCACCTGGACTAGGCAGGCCTCCCCTAGCCTCCTGGCACTGAGAAGACCCTCAAAGGAAACGGATGAACGCCTGGGGTTTGAAACAAAGTTGGTGCTTGAACTGATGGACCTCTCATGTGGGAAGGAAGAAACGGGTCAGTCATAAACAAATTAAGGTGACCCGGGTGCACACAGGTCGTGCTAATGAATGAAAACCTGACCCTGGGCTGTCAGCCAGGGCAGACTGAACCAAACCCAGGCAGGAAACTGCACACTTCCTGATCTGGCCACAGAAAAGCTTCCTTCAGCTCACTCCACCTACTTCCCTTACAGCATTCCAGAACATTCTGTGCTAGGCCAGGAGGCACTGGGGCCGTGGCCGGGTTCTCCTCCCCATTCCCCTCCCAGGACATCCAGAACAGGACACCCAGACAGCACTCCCCACACCCCCACCCCTGCCCCAGGTCTCCTTTCTGATTTACCACCACGCTCAGCTCAGCATCTTCTGTAACCCATGACCAAGGCTGGTCTCACCTGCCTCAGACAGGACTCTTTCTGATAGCGCTGACTGCAAGCCAGTCAGCAGGTGATGTGCTGTGGGGCTGTGGCCTAGTGTGACCGCATAATAATACTTTTACTTAAGCCTCAGCCCGGTCATCCTGACTCCAAGTCCTGGTACCTATCACAGAAGAGACTCTTCAAGGACAATCATGAACCACTCTTCTCCTCAGACTCCTTCGATGGCTCCCAATGCCTCCTGAATTAAAAGTCTACACCCTGAAGCTGGTCCTCCAGTCCCTCCATTCCCCACGGGTCTTCTCCGTTACAATTCAAACGAACTACACCAAGATCTGTGGCCATATCTCTGGACCTATGAATCCAGTCTCTCTCCTTCCAGGCCCACATCACTGATCCTGCCCCTCCCTGGCCCACTTCACTCTCCCATGAACCCTTTCTTTCTCACTGCATTCTAGAAGGCTGCTCCCAAGCCTTGGAGGGCTCCGAGACTATTCTTCACTTCGTATTTTCCTGTATCAATTCATGCTTTTGCTCAAATTTGTTTTCAAAGGAAGCTTTTCATCTTTATCATAAGTAGGAAACCACATTACCTGCATAAAGAAGGGCTATGCGGGGGTGGGTTTCTAATATACATTAAAATACAAGGTCCTGGGTTCAAATCTCAGTACGGCAAAACAAAACACCCACGGTAGCAAATCCATCAGCAGAATGCTTTAAAAGCCCATCTCTCCAGCACTTCAAACACTAGACGCATTGTAAGAATTACCGAGCTTTTCTCTGCGTATTTATTTTTGTGTCTATGACTCCTGGGGTTTGGCCCTGTCTGGTGGTTATCTGGGGACTTTTTTCCAGTTTTATGCTAGCTGACCTCACAAGTGAACACCAGGCACAGACATCCTACTCCCTCTCTCTCCTGTCCAGAGCTGGGCTTTTCACAAGCATGCATGCAACAGAGGAGTGTGACTTGCCAGCTGCATAGTCCCATTCTCTGCCTTGCCCTTGGTCCACCTGTTGTCCAACTTTCCACCCACACTCAGAAGTCACCCATCCTGTCCTTCGTGGGCAGTAGAATGAAGCATGGTGCAGGCAGAAGGCAGTGTCTGAGGCAGAGGCTCCTGGCTGGCCTCCAGTCCACTACCTTTCCACCGCCAGGCAAGTCTCTGTGAACCATTACCGGAACACTTGCCTAGCTTGGTGCACCCCTTCCCCACAGCAAAGTCTGGAAAAGCCCCCGCAGGCACCAGTCAGGCAAGACATACAAAGAGAGAGCTTCCTGGGTCCTTAGAGCCCCGAGAGTCAGAAGCACCTACCAGGAACCAATGGGCCCAGCCGAGAGAGGGTTACAGAGAGCCCCAGCAGAAGGAGGGCCTCCCTTCCGTGGTGGTTGTCAAGGGCGACCCAGGTGCTGCACAGCAACATTTAAACCACTCTGACTTAACTCAATAAGTAACAGCTCTGGTGGAAGGCCCAGCTGGAGCCAAACTCAGGCCTGGATTCTCTCCCTAGTGCAGGGAAGCTGGGTCAGGCCATCCCACAACTGTACCAGGGACCAAGTGCCACAGATACAGTAGCAGACAGACAAATGAAGGGTGATTCCCCTCCAAGGCAGGGCCCTGGGGGTGGGGGTACGGGATGGGGGGAGGTTTACATATATTTCCAGTCTGGATACATAAAAATTGCAAAAATTTGTCGTTTTTTGAAATAGGGTGTTGCTGTATAGCCCAGGCTGGCCTTGAACCCAGGGTCCTATTGCTTCAACCTTCCAAGTAACTGGAAGCACGTGCCACCATGCCAGTGCTGGAGGACTTGTCTGTCTGTTGTTGTTAGAAAGGGCATAGATTGTAGACATTTCCCAAAAGTCATGGTGGGAACCCAAGCATCACAGAGCCTCCTGGAGTCTCCAACACCAGGGGTGGGGCCTCTGGCTGTGGTTTCTTGGGAAGACAGTAAACTGTAGCCCTGATAATTTGACCAGTGCTACTGCAGAAGAACAGACTCCCAAAGGCAGTCACCTGAGCAAAATGGCAATGGGAAAGGTCTGTTGCAGCCAGAACGTGGTCCAGCCAGATGTCTGCATTCAAAGACAGGGGATGACAAGGAGTTCACTACTGACCTTTTCAGAGCACAAACAATCTAGTAAAGGAAGAAAATGTTTTGACGGTCAAAGCACAGCCACCTTATCCCCATGGAGATAAAAGCAAATGTTAAGAAGAATCCAATGGACATAATCAATCACCCAGGGCTTCTCAGATGGAGTTCCAAGGAGCTGGAGGACACTGATATAATTCAGGGATGCTGTGGTAGGTGGGAGGGGAGCTTTCCAACCCAACCAGAGAGCCATGTGTGGTAGCACATGTCTTAATTCCAGCACTCAGGAGGCAGAAGCAGGCAGATCTCTGTGAGTTTCAGGCCAGCCTGTTCTACACATCAAGTTTCCAGGCTGCATAGTGAGACCTTGTCTTAAAAACAAAACAAAGTAAAAACCGAACAAGCCAGCCAGTGCAACTCAGCCTTCCAGGTAAGACTCCATTTGAAGAAAAGAGTCTGTGGTTTCCAATGCATACCACTGGGCTGGGGTGCAGCCCAGCAGGCAGAGCCTAGCCCTAGTAAGAAAGCAAAGTTCCATCCCCAGTTCAGAGAAATAGAAAAGAGCAGGCTTGGTTGGCAAGCTGCAAGCTGTGGATTAAGAAACTGGATTAGGAAGGCACACCTCAGGGTGTGTCTGTGATGGTTTTCCCAGAGAGTTTGGATCATGGGAGCTCTGATTTACTGATGGATTAATCCATCTATTGATTCAAAATATGACGACAGTATAGTGGGAGGTGGGGCCTCCCTAGAGGAAGCAGGTCACACAGGTTACGTCTTGCCTTGACGTATTGCCTTCTCATCTCTGCCCCTGCTTCTGCCACATGCTTCCACTGCCATGATGTTCCATCCATGGGACCAAAGGATGGCGCACTGAGCCCTCTGAAACCGTGAGCTCGGATAAACAATTTCCCCTTTAGGTTATTTTTCTTGGACATTTGCTACAGCAGCAAGAGGGAAGCAACTAATACTAAAACGAAAAAGGAAAATAAAAAACTCGGTGAAGCACCAAAAGGGGGAAAGTGGCTTGTGGGGTGCCACTGCCACACAGCAGCTGTTCTCAGAAGCAGCTGTGCGCATGTACTGAGCTCAGAAGTCATGTCAGGGCCCAGCCCGGCTCTGCTCTGTCTAGTCCCAGGTGGACCTGTTCACAAACTGCAAGTGACATCAACTTCTGGTCAAGATCTGAGCCGAGATGAGCATCCCAGAGAGACTAACCCTGGCAAGGAGAGGCACCAGAGCATCCTGGGACTCAAGCATGCCAGGGAAACCCCCTGCACACAGCAGCTTACTGCACATGAGGGAACTAGATAGGAAAGCTAGGAGTTCCCATACGGGGATGTGGGAAACCTCCATCAGAAAGCCTAGGACGCCTCTTACAAGAAGGTGTGAAGAGTGCTAGTGTTCACGCTCTGTGTGAACCAGAACTATGGGGAAGCCACCACACAGCTAAGCAGACAGTAGCCTTAACCCCACAGCACCAAGATCCAGACAGCTGTGCATTTTGGACTCAGAAGATAATTCTACCCTTTACCAAAGCACAGGCCCTGGGCCTCTGCTGGCCTCATGTGATGGACATCCATCTTGCTGTCCAGCTTCCTTCTTCAGGCTTAAGTAGTCATGTGATCCTCCTGGAAAAAGATAAACTGGCCCCTGCTTGCTTTCTCCTTAGGGGTGGACATGACTGGGGACCTATTAAAATATCCACCATCCTTCTCCACTTCCTGGAGAATGACTGGCTTAAGGCAGGGCATGTGACCCAGACCAAGGTATGTCTTCCCTGGGTTACTGAGAAATATACCTTTCATGACAGTGAGCTGTGGTAATATTGTCACGGGGAGCAACACTACATATGATATCTTGGTGTGTGCAGTGCCCACATGGTTACAAAGGTTCAAAAGTGTTTTAAGTGATTTGAAAGTTAAGCGGGTGGACAATATGCGTTGACATTCTTGTAGAGAAAGGACAGGAGCCCTAGTAAAGATGTTTGTGTGTTCCCACAGGTATTAAGATGTACCAGTTGTTGGAAGTGAGTGCTGGGTAGAGACTGGCACAGGAAGTGATCAACGGGTAGAGCGGTGGTGAGGAAGGTAAACGGTGCCAACCATGCTAGTGTTGGAAGTCCCGTAGCCATCTCGCCACCTCTCAGAAACAGCCATTCTGGAAATGATACTTAGGGAGCCAACAGATGGAAGTAAATATTCCTGAAGATACTGTTGGTCACTGAGTGCAGCCAAGTCTGACCCACTTTTACGGCTCCCAAGTTACCAGGCTCATGGGGTCTCATTTTTCCTTCAGGTAGTTTCAACTGTGCTCTGACTCAGAGTCATGAACTCTGAGAAAATCACCTCTGCAGAACTGAGGAGGCAGTAGAACTCATGCACATGCTAAATAGATTCAGCCCTGGGGGGAGCTGTCTGCTCCTGCAGCCAACTGTCCTTTGAGGCCTGGCTCAGCAGCATTCTGGCCCAGAGGTGCCAGGGCCGAGACTGCCTTCCTTCCAATCTCCAGCAGTCTCTCCTTGGCTGACTTCTCTTCTGCTGTAGCCATGGGGCTCACAGGGAACCCTGGCTCCATGTGCTTCCTCTGTGGTCCCTGGATGGTGTGTCTGTCACCACGTGTGATGTACTCTTTTCAAATTACACCTATCTATGTCTCCAGTGATTCCCCCCAGAGAGATCCTGTCCCAGCTCATCCGAGACCTTGGCCCCGTCTCCCAGGGTATACATTGAGATTGTGTCATCCACCTCTGACCATCTCTGCCCTTCCAGACGAGTGCAACCAGAATGATCATGAGAAAGAAGGCCTCTTGCCCACATGAGCACCCTCAGCAGGGTCCTGAGAGATCCTGGCTTAACGCACTGGTTTAAGAACCGGTCAGGCCAGGAGTCACAGCACAGGGCTCTGTCACTACTTCCTTGCTCTCTAAGCAGGGAAGTAAATGCTAAATTGCTTAATCCATGAACGTGCAAAATTTCCAGGAGGAGGCAAGAATGATAAACAGTGATTCACACAGGGAAAATAAGCAAATTGATAATTAATACACATAGCAAATGAAGTTGCTAATTTAGTGACTGAGGCATTTTAAAACGCTCAGAAGAAGCCTGGGAAGATGGCTCAGTAAGTGAAAATCACTTACCATGTAAGCTTGAGGACTGGAGTTGGAATCCCCAGAACCCACATAAAGGCCAGACACAGCAGTGAAATCATCTATAATTCTAGAGCTCCTACGGGGGTGGGGGGAATGGGAGGTGGAGACAGAAGAATCCCTGCATCTTAGTTATTTATCTCAATGTTACAGCAAAATTCCTGTGGTGATTTGAATGAGAACAGCCCCCAAAGGTGCTATTTGAATGCTTGGGTCCTACTTGGTGGAACTGTTTGGGAAGGATTAGGAAGTGCGGCCTTATTGAAGGGGATGTGTCACTGGGTGTAGGCTATGAGGTTTAAAAAAACCTACGCCATTTCCCAATTTAGCTCTCTGTCTCCTAAGTGCAGATAAGGATGTAAGCTCTCAGCTAATGCTCCAGAGCCATGCCTGCTTGCCGCCATGTTCCCTGCCGTGATAGTCATGGACTTTACCCTCTGAAACTAAAAGCCAATAAACTCTTTCTTTTGTAAGTTGCCTTGGTCACAGAGTCTTATCACAGCAATAGAAAAGTCAGAGCCTAAAATATTGACAAGAAGCAACTTATAACAGGAAAGGTGTATCCTGGTTCACAGTCCAAGGGTACAGTCCATCCTGGCGGAGGAATGATGGCAAGAGCTTGAGGCCACAATCGCTTTGCGTCTATCCTCAGGAGGTGGAGGAAGAGGCGAGCTAATGCCATTAGCATTGTTCTCTTGATGCAGTCCAGAACCCAGGCCCAGGGAATGGTGCTGCTGTTCACTATTTGGATGGCTTTTACTACCTCAATTAAGGTCATCTATTTAATCTCTCAGTAGCATGGTCAGAAACTAACTTAACCTAAAGAATCCCTTCCAAGCCTGCCTGAAGGCATGTCTCCTCAGGGATTCCAAATCCTGCCAGGTTGACAATCAGTACTCAACATCAAACCCAGGAAGCTCTCAGGTCATCTAACCTGGTGTACCAAGGCACTCTAGCCTGGGGTAGTAAGTGGAAAAACAAAACATCCATCTCAACCAAAGCAAAAGGACAATGAAGACTGATACCCAAGGCTGTCCTCGGGGCTCCACATGCATGCCACGGCATGCTTGCACCCACATTTCTACACACAGGTGAACGTGCACACACACATGGCATGCCTGCACCCACATTTCTACACACAGGTGAACGTGCACACACACATGGCATGCCTGCACCCACATTCCTACACACAGGTGAACGTGCACACACACACAGATGAACGTGCACACACACACGGCACACCTGCATCCACATTCCTACACACAGTTGAACGTGCACACACACAAATGCTCAAGAGCACCGAGCATGGTGATGCATGCTGGTAATCCCAACACCTGGGAGGTCGAGGCATGCTTTGCTACACAGTGAGTTCAAAACCAGCCGGGGCTACATGAGACCTTGTCATGAAAGAAAGGAAGGGATGGAGGGAGAGAGGGAAAAATAAAGAGAAAGGGAGAAAAGGAAAACAAAAACTTAAAGGAGGGAAATAAGGAAAAGTCACAATTACAAGTTAAAAAAACTTTGGTGAAGACATATTACAAACACATATTTCAAACCAAAACGTGTTGTTTCTGTGAACTAGCTGTACGAAGTCCTCCTGCAGGGGTGTAATCTAGGTTAGTGCAGGAGCAGTTGGCATGGCAGGACTAGAACCCACTGTAGGTGGGGTCGCTCCTCAGGCCAGTGGGTGCAGGGGGGTCAGATGCATTCTGCTGGGGTAAGGTCTCTGTCACTCCTAAGCCCCGTTTCCCAGCTCTGTTCCACCATATCCAAAGAGCAGCCCACAGTTTAAGGTGGCTCTCCACTCAATCTCCCACAGCAGTACCCTGATCCTGCCACCATTCCTTATACTGGCAGAGCAAGTGGGTTTCATATATCATGTAGATTCTAAGTAAGAAGTGGCGTTTGCCTGGAGTATTACACTCCGGAGAGCAGTGAGGCATCCCCAGTGATGTCTACTGCAGGTGCCGGAGGGGAGGAGCGTCTGTATGGCAGTGCCTTCCATGTTGCTGCCACATTTTCCTCCTCGCTGAGCTCCAATAGGTGACCACCAAACTGAGACATCTCCTTCAGCTCTAACATGCTTGGTGTCCTCCTTACACACTACACAAACCACACCACTAGTTCTGATTCTAATATAGCAAAATGTATTGAACTCAATGGTCTCAATATATATTCTGCCTCTCCCCGGGTCTGATGTTTTAGTTAATCTATATTTTTTTCTGATCTTATTTTCATGGGCTTCTATTTAATTACATATGCTCATATAAACAGATAATATAAATGTGTGTCTGTACACATACTATTATCAATACACAGGCCTGGTACATAGCACCCTACTTCATCTTTTTTATCACAAGTACATACTTGTACATTTCTTACATATGACATGTGGGCACCCTCGATTTCTATGTGCTATATGATGGAGTACAGAGTGGATGGATAAGTATACAGATGGATATCAGAGAAGATCACAACCAAGCAGGGCACAGCCTCTGCCTGAAGGGGCTGAATACAATCGGGCCCTGGGAGGAGCACAGTACCAGCGATCAGAAGCCAGGCTACTCACCGAAGCTCTTGTCAGCTAGCTGTACTGTACAGGAAGGGGAAGATGACCCACACACTCGCCCCTGCCTGCCCAGCCACCCTGAGGTTTTATCAACTATTAGATGCCTCTAACACAGCCTGCCCCACTCCCTCTGCTCAGCGTCAGCAAATTAAATGCAGAGGCTAGTGGCTGAGTGCATTGACCATGGCTCCGTGCACAGAGCTGGCAATTAGTATTGGAGACAACATTCTAGAAAGACAACAGCATTGGGCCATGAATAATGAGACAGCAAACTGCATGGCTTCCTTATAAATGCTGCGGGTCTTGAAAGAGCCCCTCGCAAGCTGCATCTGCATTCAGACTGCCCCGTCCCCCTCTGATGTCTGAGAGCAGCAGCTGACTGGAGGAATTCTGTGCTTTGCTTCTCCCAGCAAGAGACGAAACCCCAGCCAAGATCAATCCTACTGCTTAGGACCTGAGATGCGTCCCCTGACCCCAGTGTCCCCACAGAAAGGGTGGCACAGCATGCAGTCCCCGTGGGCCAGCTGAAAGAGGAGTGTGAGCCAGGGCAGGAATCAGCAGGGCAGTGTGGGCAGGTGCCCCTCCCACAGACTTCACAGCCAGTTCCCACCCCCTCCAGTCCCCAGTTATAAGCCTATTTATCCCAAGATTGCCAGGGCTCTGCATTGCAAACAGCAGGCAAAAAAGGAGACTGAGGGCCTTTTCAATAAGTTTGTCAGGGGGACACGGGCCAGGCCTTTCTTTTTGGGGGTAACCGACAATTTTGCATAGGAAGTAAGACGGTTGATGCTCTTAGCTTCCCAGTTAGGAGCTGAAAAGGGGAGGATGGGAGTGTCAGCAAATGAACTCAAGTGATAGAGCCTGGTGTAGTTAGCCTCTGGGGGGAGACTGACGAGAATGTTGAGTGTATCAAATAGGGGTGAGGAAGAACCTTTTAAAATAGGGTAACCTGGCATCCTGTCTGATGGCCTAGCAACCACCAAGCATGGCACTAGAAGCTCTGTGTTTACACTGTGACCACCCAGCCCCCTCAGGCCATACCCAGGCCAAGTTAGCACATCTAAGTGCCCCCCTTAATAACCTGAGAGATTGGGGGATGACGGTGGGAGCTAGGGCATAGTCAGTGGCAGCACAAGCAGAGTGGGCGTGAAGCCTCAGGTTAGATCTCCAGCAGCAAAAGCGGGGGCTAGGGGAATGGGCTGAGATCAAGCCATGTGTCAGCTACGAGAAATGGGGTCCGCAGGGTTAAGAGATCAGTGAGCCAGAGATGGAAGCAGACACCAGGCCTCCTTCTAGAACACGAGCCTCATTCAGTCTTCCAGGGTCTGGGTGGGTAGACACCCTCTACTTCTGGGAGCTGCTCCAGTGCCTGGATTCTTCTTTCTGTTCACTTGTTACCCTTTGCAACCGGCCCAGGTCAGCCACAGGTACCCAGCAGCCTGCCTCATAGAACACACAATTCCCTGCTCCCCCTGCAACCCTGAGCAAAGAAGACCTGGGGGTGCGCATTCAGCCCAGCACTGGGGGAGCAGAGGCACCAGGCAGGCTGTCAGGTCTGTCTCCATCCAGCAGGGTGACCTTGAGCACCAAACCTTTTGAAACACGGTTCCTCGTGCCTGGTTAAAGCTGCTACCTCCCCAGCTGGTCGTCCTAGCTTCTGTCACAGTGAGCTTCGCAAACTCTAGAGCTAGCATGAACCGCCGGCTGGAAATCCGGCTGGAAATCGCCCCAGTGGCTTCCTGTTGCTGTTTATACAAAACCAAAACTTTCTTACCTACCTGGGGCCCCTGTACCTCCTTTAATGACACACTCTTCCCCGAGACCTGCAGGAACCCTGATGCAATCTCTTTCACCTAATTATTTCTGTTAATAAAATTGTTGTTGTTGTTAGTGCCATTATGGAGATATGATTCACAAATCATAAAAGTCGCCCTTTTAAAGTTCATAGCCCAGTGGGTTTCTGCACAGTTATAGGGCTGTGTGTGCAGCCACTGCCAGTGTTGAATTTCAGGACATTTTCAACGCCCCAGAAAAAAGCATTAGCAGTCACTCCAATCTCTCTTCTCAGCCCCTGGAAAAGACTGATCTACTTTCTGTCTGTGGATTTGCATATTCTGGGTGCTGCATATAAATGGAGTCATACAATACATGACCTTTCTATTCACTATTTCATTTTTTCTCCTGTTCTAATCTTTATTACTTCCCTCTTTTGCTTGCTTTGAGGTTAGTTTCTGCTCCTTTGCTGGTTTCTTACAGTGCAAGATTATTGACCTAAGGCCTTTTCCTTTTTTCAATATAGACATCTACAACTATATATTCTGTAAGCTTTAAAGATTTCTTTTATTTTTAATTATTTGTATGTACATGTGTGTCTGTGCGTGCAGGTGCCAAGGGACGCCAGAGGCATCAGATTCTCTGCATCTGGAGTTACAGTTGTGAGCAACCTAACCTGGGTGCTAGGAACTGAACCCTGCCTCTAGAAAAGCAGCAAGAGCTCTTGACTGCTGAGCCATCTCTCCAGCCCTTTAACATGTTACATTTTCGGAGTGGCAGTGGAACAGGCCTTTAATAATCCCTGCACTTGGGAGGCAGAGGCAGGCAGATCTCTGAGTTTGAGGCCAGCCTGGTCTACAAGAGCTAGTTCCAGAACAGGCTCCAAAGCCACAGAGAAACTCTGCCTAGAAATATGAAAAAAAATTTACATAGTTACATTTTCTTCCTTCCTTCCTTCCTTCCTTCCTTCCTTCCTTCCTTCCTTTCTTCCCTCCCTCCTCTCTCTCTCTCTCTCTTCTTAAAGAACTTTCTAATTTCACATGTGAGCTCTCCTTTTAGTATTTGGAGGAAATACGTTCTACATATTTATGAATTCCGCAATTTCCTTTAGCTTTGATGTCTTAACTTATATTCCAGGAGAGTTAGAGAACATGTTTTATATTAATTCAATCCCTTTAAATTTATTGAGATGTGTTTTCTAGCCTAACATGCAGTCTCTCCTGGACGATGCTTTGTGTACGAAGACCCAGCTGCTGTGGGTAGAGTACTCTATAGATTCTGTTAAGCCTTATTGGTTTATAATGTCAATATATGTGCATCCACCATTGCAAACGAGACCTCAAATCCAGGAACGGTGGCACATACCTGTAACCCCAGCATTCAGGAGGGTGAGGTAAGAGGGTTGCAAGTTCAAAGCCAGACTGTGCTATACAACAAGACCTTGTTCCAAAACTTAAACCAGCTATGTGTAGTGGTGGTGTCTTTAAGCAGAGGCAGATGGATCTCTGTGAGTTTGAGGCCAGCCTGGTCTATATAGGGAGTTTCAGGCCACTGAGGGCTACCTAGTGTAAAATACTGTCTCAAAAATAATAAAATAATTAACCAAATATAAAGCAAAAGACCTTGAAGCCTGCAACTATCATTGTTTTATTTCCCATTTCTCCCATCTTTGCTGTTAATTTTGTTCTCTATAGTAGTTTAGGAGTAAGTTATTGAGTGTGTGTGTGTGTGTGTGTGTGTGTGTGTGTGCATCTTAAATGTCCTTATTCACTTCAGTAATGATGTATTGTGATGTGTGTGTGCACAAGTCACTGTGCATGCACACACACCCAAGTGCATACATGGGGAGGCCAAGAGGAGGACACCAAGCATCTTCCTCTAATGTTCTCCACTTTATTCCCTTGAGGCTAAAGGTCCCCCGCTGAACCTGAAGCTCTCCATTTAGGCAAGGCAGTGAACTCCCAAGGTCTTCCTTTCTCTGCCATCCAGCTCTGGGGTTCTAGGCCACAGTACAGATGTTGACCAGCCTTCACCCACTCCCACTCCTGCCACGGTACAGGTGTTGACCAGCCTTGGCCCACTCCCACCCCTGCCATGGTACAGGTGTTGACCAGCCTTGGCCACTCCCACCCCTGCCACAGTACAGGTGTTGACCAGCCTTGCCCCATTCCCACCCCTGCCACGGTACAGGTGTTGACCAGTCTTGGCCACTCCCACCCCTGCCACGGTACAGGTGTTGTTCATGCGAGGCAAGCACCCCACCACTGCACTACATTCCCAGTCACAGTTTTTGTCTGAAAGTTTATTCTATCTGCTATTTTGTAGGCATTTCAACTCTCTTTTACATGTATTGTATATGCGTGAGTGCATGTACACATAGTCACACATACATATGTGCATTCCACAGCAAGCAGGTGGCGGTCAGATAGAGGACATCTTCCAAATATTGTTTCTCTCCCTCCACCTGTGAGGACCGAAGTGAGGTGGTCAGGCCTTGAGCCAAGGGATTTACCACTGAGTCATCTAATTGGGCCTCTTGTTAGATATTTGCTAACATAACTATTCATTAATCATCTTTTATTACATCTTAAGCTAATTCCTAACTGGTTATGAGATTATAATTGTAGATTATAATTCTAATTACTGTGTGTGTGTGTGTGTGTGTGTGTGTGTGTGGTGTTAGGGATCAAACCCAGGCCTGTACGCATGATAGGCAATTTCTCTATCACTGAGCCACATTCCCAGTCCGTTCAAATTAACATTTTAACTTAAAACCACCTAGTTTGGAGTAACACTGATTTAGTTTCAATAAAATACAAAAGCTTTGCTCTGCCACAGAGTCACATGCTGCATAATGTTGCTTCACCTGACATGGACCACACACACCAGTGGTCTCATGAAGCCGCACAACCTGGTGAGACTGTAGCCATCTCAGGGTGCATGCTCCATAATGTCTGCACAC
>JAQHUG010000288.1:2502995-2514961 GCA_028555095.1 Dicrostonyx torquatus
ACTGATAAACTCAGGGTGCATGCTCCATAATGTCTGCACACTGATAAACTCAGGGTGCATGCTCCATAATGTCTGCACACTGATAAACTGCCTAGCAATGACTTCTCAAGCCTGTCCCTGTCGAGTGGAACACGACTTAATTTTCTTCCCTCCCTCTTCCCTGAGCTATTATTGTCATACAAATTAGCTTTTTTATGGCATAAGCCTATTATCAGTTTTATAATTATTTCTTTATACGGTAGTCTTACTAATCAGATAGGAGAAGTATAAACAAAATGTATTTATGTCTTGCAACTTGCTCTTTATCTTCTCACATGGATTTGACTCACTCTGTAGTATCCTTTATAACACGGCCCAACAATTCAGTTTAGAATTTCTTACAGGATATATCTACTAATCACAAATTTTCTCAAATCTTTTCTTTCTTTCTTTCTTTCTTCCTTCCTTCCTCTCTTTCTTTCTTCCTTCCTTCCTCTCTTTCTTTCTTTCTTTCTTCCTTCCTTCCTTTTTTGATTTTTAAAACAGGGTTTCTTTGTGTAGCTCTGGCTGGCCTCAAACTCAAGAGATCCACCTGCCTCTGCCTCCTAAGGGCCAGGATTAAAGGCATATGCCACCATCACCCAGCCAATTCTTTTTTCTTAATTTTTAAATTTTTTTTATGTGCATTGGCATCAGAGCCCCTGGGACTGGAGTTGTAACGGTAGACAGTTGGGAGCTGTCATGTTGGTGCTGAGGATCTTCCAATCCTCTGAAAGATCAGCCAGTGTTCTTAACTGCTAAGTCATTTCTCCACCTCACCCCTGCCCATTCTTTTTTAAAAAATAAGTTATCTGAAATGTTTTAATTTCTTCTTCATGTTATTTATTTTTTATTTTAGGTGTATGTGTGTTTTCCCTCCGTGCATGTCTGTGTGCCATAAGCGGGCCAGAAGAGGACATTAGCTTCCCTGGACCCAGAATTACCCATGGTTGTGAGTCACCACGTGGGTTCTGGAACTAGAACCTGGGTTCTCTGGAAGATCAGTCAGTGCTCCTGACCACTGAGCCACCTCTCCAGCCCGTTAGCCATTCCTTCACTTTGAAGGACAGCTTGGCTAGCCTAAACTTCTTAAACTTTTCTTGTGGCTCTATTTTTTTAAGCATTTGTTTATTTCCATGTGTGCATACACACATGAACATCATGGTACATATGGAAGCCAGAGGACAACTTATAGGAATCAGTTCTCTCCTTCTACCATCTGGGGATTGCACTCACGTTATCTGGCTTTGTGGCAAGTGACTTTACCCTCTGAGCCATCTTGCTAAGGGTTACTTGCCTTTCTTTTTTTTTTTTTATTATAACACATACCAGGGTCTCACTATGTAGCCCAGGCTAACTTTGCATTTGTAATCCTCCTGCCTCAGCTTTAGAGTTGCTATTGTATATAAGCAGACCCAACTTTCCTGCTTAATTCTTTTTTTCTTTTTCTTTTTCTTTTTCTTTTTTCTTGAGACAGGGTTTCTCTGTCGTGGCTATTCTGGAACTCACTCTGTAGACTAGGCTGGCCTTGAACTCAGAGATCCACCTCCCTCTAACTCCTTAGTGCTGGAATAAAAGGTAAGCACCACCACCACCCAGCTCCTCCCTAATTCTTCAGAAACTAATTTGAGTTCAGCCATCTCTTCTCCCATAGACGAGGCCAGGCTCTTTGACAGCTGGAGTCTCGCTTGTTGTAATCCTCTTTGTAGTGATGATCTCAAGTGCAGCTAAATGACGAATGGCAGAGGCAGCTGTTAGTATGTCCTAACTTCCCGAAGACAAGACCCATCTCCCCCAGCGACAGAGCCTGGCACACCGGGGACTCCCAGTAAGCATTTACTCGGGGAATGAATGACACCACCACTGAGGAGGCTGAATTACTGCATTCAAGTTTTCACTCCTGAAACAATACTAAATATCCATGTCCTGACATGGTCTTCTGGCGGGAAATGTACTTCCCTGTCCCCTGACTTCAGGTTTGGCCACGTGACTTGTTTTGGCCAATGGGATGCTCGTGAATATGATGTGTGCAATGACCTGACATACTGTATGACTGAGTTAGCTCCTTGCACTCAGATCCCATTGCCCCAAGTCAGACAGGCCTTGTGTGGTCACTGGTCACGTGGGATAGATTTTTTAAAACCCAGTCACACTGCAAAGTCAACCAGCCCAGATTGCTGACAGCTCATTTGACTCCCAGACTGAGAAACAAGCACTTGCTGCTGAAGCCAGCAGGTTCGGGTGGTTTTGCTACATTCCTCTAACAGGAGATGAACAGGACACTTGTGCTGGGGAGCCTTCAGACTGGGAGACTGTCTTAGGGACACCTTGTCTGTGGGTCCTTCATGTGGCTCCATAGGGTAACGGACTGATTCCCCAGGCAGTCCTACACCTCCAGTTAGCCCCTGCCACCTGAGCTTCCAGATCCTTTCCCTGGGATGTCCCCAGGCCCATCCCAGAAGCCCAAACCAGCAGCCTATAGTCCATGTTCCCAGAACACATTAGCAGAACTCACAGGGTCCGCTTCCTAGAATTCTATGGTCCCACTACTGCATCCCTAATAGCAGTCTTGCATCTACTAAGGACCTAGCATGGTGCCAGGCATACTACAGGGGCATGACTGGACTGGGGCTGGGGACAAAACTCACTGGCAGGAAGTTCACACAGAATACACAGGGCTGTAGGCTCGGATGTGGATGTGGGGAAGGTTGCACACCCTACCCTGTTCAAGAGCAGACCTTTTACTGCTCATACCTCAGAGTAACAGAATACGGACAGGCGGCTCTCTCACTTATATTGAGTGAATGTGTGGTGGGGGATGTACTTATGTAGTACAAATGTAGAACTGCCTATTTTGAGGAGGGCTGAAGGCAATTTGGGGGCTAAATGTTATAAAAAAAGATAAACAAAGATTAAAAACAAGCCCAGGAACCAAGCTGAAGAGACGTCTTTGGAAACTCCATGATTTAGCTGGGCATCATGTCTGACTCAGAGCACTTAGCCACCCCAGAAACAAGGCGAGCACTAAGGCCATGCAACACCTCTTACAATCGGACAGAGGTGGTTCTGGGTATGAACCCCACTCACAGTGATTCCAGGTGCAAAAGGACACTCCTGGGGCAAGCTGGGAACACCCTGATACTAACACAAGCCACCCCCATGGCGGAGAGCAGTTCTTCTAACTGTTGTATATGATTTCTCATGATGCCTACCGCAATATCACGGATACCCAGTTGTCAGCTGAGGAATCCGGGGTTCACAGAGGGCTGCTGAGAACGGAAGCAAGAGAATCAAGGTGAAAGCTCTAGGCAGGGCCCTCTTCTTGTGGCCTCTCAACTGTGCTCACACTGGCCCACATCCCCAGACCAGAGGACCAGACCCCTCTAGTCCAGCCCTTCCCCCACAGAGGCTTCGTTCTCTTCACTCTTAAACATCTGTCCTGAGACAGTGCTGGGATCCCATTACCTTCTGGTGGCCCCTGCAAATGGCTGCAGGGATCCCTGCCTGTCGTGTTTTACAAATATGTCTCTTTTCGACTCATATACCCCGAGCAGGTTTCATTTCTAGCGGAGCCTTCTGCTGTGTGCGCCCTTCTGGCTTGTTTCCACGTGCTATCTGTCCCCCAGGCCACCTCCACCCTAAGGGTCCCTGTTATGCATCTGTTAGTAGAGTTCACATCTGACACTGTCACACAGTGAACTCTCTTATAGGCAGGGGAAGCCATAGTGCATACCTCTGACTGTTCTGAGCTACACACAGGCCCAGGCTCTGGACATAGCACGGTGCAGAGTCCTGGCTGCCCCCTGGCCTGTTCTTCCCTGCCTGACCTCACTGTGTAAGCTGGATGGGGACTTTCAAGTCCACAATGGCAGTTTAACTCCATGTGGAGTCTCTGAATTCTCAACTATTCCATTTTGCTGAATTATTAATATTTCCTGATCATTCTACCAAGAGTGACTCACTTTCCCTTGACACCAGAACTTAAGATGGATTGGTGGGGGGCAGTGTCTTAAGGCCAGACCAGTCCACGGGGCACTTCTGCACACGCCATAAGAGATGCTTCTCCAGGGACATCACTGTCCTGGTCACTTAGAAACAATAGTAACCAGGCATGGTGGTACATCCCTGTAACCAGTACTAGGGAGGCTGAGCAAGACTATAAGCTCCAGACCAGCCTGGTTCACAAGATCCTGCTTCCTCAAACAAAAGGCAAACCAGTGGTCACCATACAACACTGAAAAGGCTGGGCGGTGGTGGCGCACGCCTCTAATCCCAGCACCGGGAGGCAGAGGCAGGCGGATCTCTGTGAGTTCAAGGTCAATTTGGTCGGCAGAGCTAGTTCCAGGACAGGCTCCAAAGCTACAGAGAAACCCTGTCTTGAAAAACAAGACAAAAAATGGAAAAGAAAAAGATTAAAACAAGGTACTCCATGTACTTCTTTTCCTTTGTTAGCAAACTGCACAATAAACCACTCAGACCAAAGCTGTCTTCCACATGAGGTCCCCACATGGCACACAACCTACAGAAGTGACTTTGGCACACCCACCATGTCCACAACTAGTGGCAGCTCTAGCCGAACAAAATGTTCACAGCAGAAACCTATTTGGCGGTACCTGACAGACTGCTGATTTCAGATCACTTTGAAATCCGAACCACTAAGTGACAGTACTAGGATGCTGGGTCTTTGGGAGGTGATCAGACCATGAGGGTAGGGCCCTCATGATGAGATTAATGATCCTACAAAAGATGCCCCAGGGGCTGGTAAGCACTTGTCACATAAACATGATAGCCTGGGTTTGGAACCCAAGCATCCATGAAAAAAAGCAAAGAGTTGCAGAGCCCATCTGTAACCCCACTGCTGGTAAATGCAGAGACAGGAGGATTTCTGGGGGTTATTGGCCAATTAGTCTAGCAAAGTCAACAAGCTCCAGGTTCAGTGAGAGACCCCCATCTCAAAAACTAAGGTACTTTGGAAGTCTCTTGGACAATTTAACCAACAACCCAAAAGGCAGCTGCTCACGTCTGGCACTGGTCGTTTTGTTAGGGGATCTTTGGCTCTTAGAAGGAGCGCTGTCAGCTCAGATAATGAAATTTCATTTAAATTATACATCTATATTGACACACAGAATTATGTATTATAGGGTTCTTTTTAAAAGATAATTTGTTAAGCCGGGCGGTGGTGGCGCATGCCTTTAATCACAGCACTCGGGAGGCAGAGGCAGGCAGATCTTTGTGAGTTCGAGACCAGCCTGGTCTACAAAAGCTAGTTCCAGCGCAGGCTCCAAAGCCACAGAGAAACCCTGTCTCAAAAAAACAAAAAAACAAAAAACAAAAAAAGATAATTTGTTAAGGGTATGATTGCTTATACCGCCTATTGCGATTGCCCTTGGTTGTCCTTCAGAAGTGAAAGGCAAGTCCCTATTGCTGAAGACGCCATCACTCAGACACAGAGGCTCCTGAATTGGAACTGACCTGAAGACTAGCTTCATGGTACAAGTTGGGGCTGTGCAAGCTTCCAAAGAAGGGAAGCAACCAACTTAGCTATAACTCATGCAACTCACAGCAACCACCTTGGCTTTACACTCTAGGGGTGTAGTAGTGGCACACACAGCGTGCTAGTTACCAACAGCTCTCTAAGTGGACTTCAGACCTGTTCAACAGGAGGAAAATCATGCCTGGTACTGCAAACCTAGACAACTGTAAAAGGCTAGCAAAGTCATGGATCTTGGAGAAGAACCTACAGTTACCATTTTATTAACCAGCACAATCCCTAACTACATCCTAAACATTGGTCCTTACGTCCACATAGAAGTGTAGTCCTTATCCCTCATCAAGGAAACTTCTCTTTGCAACAGATGGAGGCCATTATAAAAAAAACCACAGACAATGAAAATGCAGCATTGTGCAGCCTAGTCCCGGTAGATACATCTACAAAACGCTCCCCCACCAAAGGCTCGGGGAACATTCTGGAAGAGAGGGAAGAGGATCAGGGAATTTACAGTGTCTTCTACAATATCAGAAGCTTTAGCCATACAGTCTCACCAACATGACTGTCTAAACATGAGCTAAACAAGGACAACCCAAAGTGGATGGGGAAAGTTCATGAGGCCTCAACCCTACCCAAAGAGTTACAGGCAACTAAGGAATTCTAAGAGTGGGGAAACAGTCTTCCTCATGGAAGAGCACAGCGCCTGGTTATCCAACACCAAATGGTCAGCCCTGAAGATACAAAGGAGTAATAGTAATTAGAGTGAGCATGTTGTATTTGGAAATATGTATATACATACACATATATGTATGTAACAACACTATTAGAGAAAAAAAGAGGCCATGAATTTAAAAGAGAGAAAGGAGGAATATATGAGGGGGGTTGGAAAGAGGAAAGAAAGGGAAGGGAAAATAATATAATCATATTATAATCTCAAAAATAAAAGGAAAAGTTAAAAAATAGAAAATAAGATGAAAGAAACTGAGGAAGACACCTAAAGTCAAATTCTAGCCTATATGTGCATGCTTGTGTGCGCATGCACACACACACGAGAAAGGATTAAACAAGTGAAGAGGTCCCCCAGAGCTGGATGTAGCTCAGCAAAGCCTTGGATTTTATTCACCCCTTCTGCCAGTGTCCCCCAACAGCGAACAACAACAAAGCCCCAGATGATGTCCTCTGGAGTTCAGTGGCCCTCCCCACCATGTGGACACAGTGCGAAAGCACTGTCTATGAAGCAGGCGGGGGACTCTCAACACTTGCTGAATCTGCCCAGGCCTTTCGCCTTAAATCCCTCAGCCTACAGGATGATGAGAAGCATATTTCCGCCAGTTATGAGCAACACACGGGGTTTGTTATGTGTGTGTATAGCCACCCACAGGGACCAAGGCAGAGACTTCCTGAGAATTATGTCTCGCTGCTGCTTAGCTCAAGTCAAATGTGTATGGTCAGAACAAGGGGAGAGAAGTCTTTGTGCCTAAACTGAGGGCAAGGGACGTGGAGAAGTACTTGTGAAAATGAGGAGGCCCTGTAGCAGAATTAGAAAGGTCACCACAGCCACCAGCTCTGAAAAGGACCATCAGGGACTGGGGAACGAAATCTGGAACCACAGCTGTGTGAGCTGCCAGACAGCCTGGGCTGCTTACCATGGGGGGCTGGAGATAATGTCATATCCATCTCTGACCTTTCCTTTGCCAGCCTCACCCGTGGTCCCTTCCCCTTGATCAAATACTCTCCCAGACCTTGACATTAACAAGGACAAGCACTGTGACAATTCAGAGACCAGTTGAAACTGGGTCGTTCCCTGTCACTAATCTGTGTGAGTCAATGACATTAAAAAAAGACGAAAGAAAGAAAGAATTCATTTCCTTTTTTACTTTCGGATGAGACTGTGCTCAGAGCACAGCAATTTAGACAGGAACCTTCTAGAATGCTCAGTCCCTGCGACAGTGGGGGAACTACTTTGTCTGGAACCCTGGCTTTCTGTCCCCTGACCCTAACACTCCCTCACCTAATATGCTGTCCATCAGGGAGCGAGAGGGGTGAACCTAGGCTCCCAAAACTGGAGTCTGGAAAAGAACACAGGCTCCTCCTCCCCTTTTCCTGCTAAACTAAGCCAGCGTTCGTTCTTCATCAGCTTGCCCGCAGAGGACTGAGGGGACACTGCCTCAAAACTCAGAAATGAATTTAAAGTAAGGAGTGGGGGAAACCCCAAAACACCAAGACCAGATGCTTAACACAATTTGCCACTAATTTTTGGGGACACTGGAGGGAGACTAAAATCAAACCCAGGGCTTGCACATACTAGACAAGCATATCCACCAATCCTTTCCGGCTGGCTGCAAACTTTTCTGGTTAACTTTATTTTTTAAAAGATTTTGTTTTATTTGAGTTTCTGTGTGAGTGTCTGTCGTGTGTGTGTGTGTGTGTGTGTGTGTGTGTGTGTGTGTGTGTGCGCGCGCGCAGGTGCCCACAGAGCAAAGAAGGTGTCAGATCCCCTGGAATTGGAGTTCCAGGTGGTTGTAGGTCGTTGGCCTGGGAGCTGGAACAGGGTCTCACTGTGGAGCCCTGGCTGGCTGAAAACTCACTGTGTAGACTAGGCTGGCCTTTGACTCACAGAAATCCACCTGCTTCAGCCTCTACAGTGCTGGAACTAAAGGCATGTGCTACCATGCAAAGCCGGCCTCCAGTTAACTCTTTTCTCCTTTATATTTATTTGTTTTATTTTATGTGTATCAGTGTTTTGCATCTGTGCGTGCGTGTGCACCATATGTGTACTTAGTACCCATAGAGGACAGAAGACATGTCTGATGGCCTGGAACTGGTGTTACAGAGGTTGAAAGCTACCATGTGTGTGCTGGGAACTGAACCCAGATCCTCTGTAAGAACAACAAGTACCCTAACCACTGAGCCCTCTCTCCAACCCCTCAAGTTAACTAAGTGACTACCTGCTTGAAAGTTTCGCTAGTCAGCCCAAGAAAACAACTGTCCAAATATAGTCATAGGCCTCTGGACACAGTCCAATGGTAGAGCACTTGCCTAGCATGTAGAAGGCCCTAGGTTCACTCCCCAGCATCGAACATAAAACAAACAAACAAAAGCCATACACACAGAGAGACTTAACTAGGGTCACATAAATAAAAACTCTGGCTTTGATCTTAATCAACTGTTAGGCAACTGATTTATAGTCAGCGCTTAGCGATGTGAGAGACACATTCCATTGTCTTTGGTTCCAGTTGCCAGCTGGACACACTATATTCAACAGGGATATTTAGTTGTGAACAACAGGAATCAAATTGGGTTGACAAATATACAAACTTCCTAGAGAAGCATGTAGTTCAGCTATCCATGGGAAAATGAAAGATTCTGACATTAAAACAGAAACCCTGGAGACTGCAATGGGCTGAGTCCTGAGCTCATCAGCTGCCATGATGGGAATATCAGCCCCAATATCTTCCCCATGCCAACATTACCAAGTCAGGGCTAGGCTCTGGGACAAGCCAGGGATGCACTACAGTGCCAAGGTCCCTCGATGACCTGGGAGATGGCCTGAGAGGTACACTCACTTTGTAAAATGAGATCCACAGTATATTGGTGACATTGCAGCTTCCTGAATGGATGTTATGCTTCAATTACTAAAGCAGTCGGACTGGGAAGATGGTTCAGCGAGCAAAGGGGCTTGCTGTGCCAGAATGAGGACCTCAGTTCAATCCCCAGCAACCACCTATAATTCTAGAGTGGGATGGATGCCGGAGTCTGTGTAGCTCAAACAGTGACCTTGTCTCAACAACTAGGGTGGAGGTGGAAAGAGAAAGGTACCTGACATCAGCTTCTGGTATCTGTGCACGTGCAAGCACATATGTGAACACACAGTGCACACACCCAGCTGCACCTAGAATAGGAACCAGCAATTCAGCTCCTAACAGGCAAACCCTATAAAAGAAGCCAGGCATGATGGCCCACACTTGCAATGCCAGCATTAAGGAGGCTCACGAGTTTAAAACAAGCCCAAGCTACCAAGTGAAACTTCATCTCAAAAATAAATAAACAAACAAATACAAAGGCTTCTCTATCTGAGCTCACCAGAGGGACAAGCCAGGTCTGGGGACTTTATTATATATGCAGTGTTGTACAAACGGTGGGGTCTGAGCCTCAAAACCACAGAAGAGGACCAGAAACAAACACTGGATCTGGGTTGGAGCAGGCTCACCAAAGAATCCAACTGTCTGATTCTTCAAAGGGTGCTACTAATTCACTAGAAAGCCACATCCCAGAGAAGACTCTGCAACACAGAAGCAAGTGTCGGTTAGTGCCACCACGGGACGTGTGAAGATGTAAATCTAAGGTGGGTGGGGTGGGGGTAAAGGAAAGTACAGGAGAGTAAATGTGGAAACACAACCCACAAGCACACGCCACCCGCACACTAACCAACGAGATCAGCGTGCCAGGCCAGTGGCAGGAACTAAAAGCGTGGAGGATGTAAGTACAGGGAGGACTTGAAGGGCACAGCAGGCACACCTGGAGCTTCAGACTTCAAGGAGCAACAGTATGTGACCCCTGTCCTTCCATTCCTGGGAACAACAGCCCAGGGAAACTTGCACTTGGAAAGGATGCTGGCCATAGCCTAAGAAGGTGCGAGCAGCCTGGTGTCCATCTGCAAGTGGAAGGGACGAATAAAGTGGACATTTTACTGAGAGTCACAGAAGAAACCACAGCAACGGGAAGTAGTGGGTAAGCCCCACAATACACATGCACACCAATGTGGCTACTAAGAAGGAATATGTATGACTCCACTTACAGAAGCTTAAATGCATGCAAAATCAAACAGGACAATAAAGCTATAAACCTACGTGGCTAAGCTATAAAGAGCAGTTAATGATTAAATAGCATTAGAGCCAGAGTGTCCCCTGGCGACAGGGTGGACAATTCTGTTTAAGGAGAGATACAAAATCAGTGTGTAAAGTCAGTCAGGCACATGGCTGCCTTATCATTCTGCTCAAACTGCTCACATATGTCAGTGTGCTTCTGTATGTGTGTGTGTGTGTGTGTGTGTGTGTGTATATATATATAATTTAAAATTATTTAAATAATATATAATTATTATTTAAAAATTAATAACTTCTAACTAGGCACTGTGGTGTATACCTGTGTTCCAGCTACTTTAGAGGCTGAGGAGGATACCTTGAGTTGGTGAGTTCAAGACCAGCCTAAATGACATAGTAAGACTTAGAAGAAAAAAAGAAGAAATCAGTAACTTTCTTCTATTTCAATAATATTTAATCACCAAGAAAATGAGGATGGAAGGATAGTTCAGTAGTAAACTGAGGCCCTAGGTTCCATTTCCAGCACCACAAAAAAAAAGAAAAGAAAAGAAATGAAAAAGAAGAAGAAGAAGAAGAAGGAGAGGGAGGGAGGGAGATTGGAAGGGAGGGAGGGTTGAATGGACAGCTGAGAAAAAGCACTCCATTACCAGGAGCAACACAACCTACAAACTTGAGGCTGGCAAGATGGCTCAATGAATCAAGCGACTTACCACCAAACCTGTGTACGATCCCTGGGACCCACATGATAGAAGGCACAGCCACCTGCACATTCACATTCTAAACAAATATGTAATTTTACAAATTGTCTTGAAAACACCTAAGAAGAAATGTTCACCACCTACATTAAAAACAATAACAACAAAACAAACAAAACCCATGAAACTACATTGGGCACTCTAACAGGAGATGACAGAATGAAGACACGACTTAAAGAAAGACTGTGTTCCTGGACTGGGAAACTCTATCTATTTATTATTTCACAAATGCAATTCCAAATGGGATTTTAATGATACTTTTAGAAAATGCAATGAAACAATCATAGGACTTCATAAAGAATAATGAATACATAGGCAAGCATAACCAAGGAAATCAAGGGCTTGCATGTCCAGACATTAACATATATAAAGTCATAATAAAAGTGCGACAGTAAAGCAAGGCATGGTGGTACGTGTCTGTGATCCTGGCACTTAAGAGGTAGACACAGAAGGACAGAGTTGAGCGCCATCGTCTGCTACATAGTGAGTCCCAGGCCATCCTGAACTGCACAGTGAGACCCTGTCTCAAAACAAAAACAACAAAAAATAAAAGTGACAGAGCAGGGAAAGGGACACATTAAGGAGAAAATAGAAAACCCAGACACTTGCGTGTTTGTTTCCTATAGTAAAGCTGACTTTCAATGTCTGTCAGAAGAAAGGGGAAAGGACTTGTCAGATGGAGTAACCCTGGTTACTGCACCCGGGGGCTGAAGGATATGGGGGGAAGGAAGCTCTCAACACCATACCTTGAATTTTTAACAGTATGACTATACAGTCTTGTCAGCTTGATAAGTGCTAGAATCATGATTGAGACAACTCTAGGCACATCTGTGGGAGGTCACCCTGATTGGGTTAACTGAGGTGGAAAGATCTTTTTTTTTT
>JAQHUG010000288.1:2522191-2534050 GCA_028555095.1 Dicrostonyx torquatus
AAAGAAACTTAGTCGAAGGTTCCAAAAGGACCACTGGAAGTGTTCTTAGAGGTTGGGCACTTAGGAAACTCTGGAAGGGCAGATCTAAGGGGACCCCCACCCCACACAGCTCTTTCCTCCGTAACTCTAAAGCCAGATTGAACAACAGCCTGTTTCCAGGGCTTCCTGACTGATGTCACAGCCTCTGGAGTCAGGGATGTCCTCTGGAGTCCCGTTACCCATTTGTCTGTTATTCTTTTCCTAGAGTCCAGGAGAGTTCCAAGCCACCAATACGCCCTGCACACCAGGATCAGACACTGAGGGGACACTGGAGATGTGGAACACATACACTTTGGGGATAAACAACAAACCCTTGTATCTTAAGACACCTTTGAGTCTGCCGGACTGAGTTCCATCTAGCTCTGCCCAACAGCAAGCTGTGTAATTCAAACAGGCCCCAGGCCTGATATCCACCTCTCTGGGTACTTCAAGAACACCTGGACCCTGGTACACTGCCCAACACAGGACACAATGGCCACTCAGATAGCGCTACTGTGGCTAAAAAGCTAACAGTAGAGAACACTCAAGATTACACTGCACAGAGCACCCTGTAACCAAGCCACCCATGAGCCCAGAGGAGCAGAAGGCCCTGAAGCTGGAAGAATCAGTAACTCCTAGAGGGAAGCTTGAACAGGGCTCCAGGTGATGAGATGGAGAGTTCTCAGAAATCTGGGGGTAGTTTACTGAACTCCTGTGCCCTACAGAATGCACAGTGCTAAGACTCCAAGGGAAAAAAGGAAGACGCTGCCATCAGAGAACTGCATGACAGCAGTGGTTAAAGACACAGAGCCAGGAAAGGAGGTCCTGGAGCAGTGGGATTTGGGAAATGCAGGGGGATTGAGTTTTCTCAGGCCCTTGCACCTGAGCCAGGCAGTGCAGGGAAGGACAAGGGGGGCCGTGTAGGGAAGTGAGAAGGTTCAGTGCCAGGACTGGGAGCCTGTAACTCGGCAAAGGAGCGGAGCCCTGAAAGGTCTAAGGAAATCCAGAGACTCAGAGGAGTTCTTAGGAGCCAGTGAAAGCATCAAGGTCCGCTCATTCTAGAGGTGAGATGCCTGATGGCTTGAGGCATGGGGTTGGCAGCAGAAGTCTGTATTCAGGCCTACACTGACCCAGTACAGGGCAAGCTTGTCCCAGAGGAAGAGGGAAGACCCCTCAGAGGCAAGGGTGGCCTTACAGAACGAGAAGGACTGTTGTCTGAGACACTTGTCCAGACTCAGACTCTCTTTGAGGGACTGTGGGGCAGCCGAAAGCAAGCCTGGACAGTACTAGACAGTGTGACCCAGAAGCCTCTCGGAGGCCATTGCATGAGAAGCCGTGAACTAGGTCTGGAAACTAGAAACAAGGAAAGAGAACTCAGAAAAGAAACAACTGGAAAAAAACAAAAAGAAAATAAATATCACCAGTGGGGAAGGAAGGTGGCAAAGTGGGCACCCGGGGATGGGTAGGGAGTGGGAACAGGAGGGCGGGAGGCTGGCAGGAAAGCCTAAGTTAGCAGCTTCAGCTAAGTAGCAGGGCAGCAGTCAGGCTGCGGGATTAGGGAGAGGAGGACAGGGCGGCAGGTGCAGAGCTCACTTGTGGAGAAAATGTTTTTTGTTTTTTTTTTTTTCAGACGGGAGCCAAGTGGTTGACAAAGGCAGCGATGGAGGGCGCAATCTCTCCGGGTGGGGGCGGGACGGACCCTGAACTACAGGGCTGGCTTCTCCAAGAGGCTCCCACTCTGGGGCCTCAGGGACGCCCCTTTCCCTCCTGTGCCCTTTGCTGGGATCAAAGCTTCCCCGCTGCACAAAGCCACAGACAGCGACCTGGATCCCACCGGCTCAAATCTCACGGAGATCATGTTTCCACCTTCAACATCCCACCTTCTCCCAGGGCGACCGCTAAGGCATAGCCGAACACACGGGTGGAAAATCGGGTCGCTGTGCCCTAGAGCAGCCAGGCGGGAGGTAACCACCTCGGAGTGAGCAAACGGACTGAGACTCCTGGGAGCCGGTGGGGGTGTCACCATTCTGAGCGCACGGCGGCGTCCGGTGTGGTTTGAAACATTCCCCCAAACCTGGATGACAGCGGGGAAGGGGGTTTTCAGGGGCAGAACCGGTTCGCCACGGCGGAGAGCTGCCACCTTGCACCTGCACACTATAAGGCTCCACGTGCTTTCGGATTCCCACTCCTGAACGCCCATGGTCAAGGACACCTCCCCACGACACACACACACACACACACACACACCAAACACCGAAAGCATTGGATCCCTGCACCTAACCCGGAGGAGCACTGAGGAACAGCGGCGCCCGCCACCACCCGCAGGCCCCTCCCGCCGCACGTGCGCGCTCGCTGAGCTCCGCACTTGTTGACTCGCTCGCGGGCGCGCTCGCCCCAGCGCCGCCTGCCGTCCGCGTCGCCCGCGCGCCCTTCCCCCACCGACCGCCCCCGCCCCGTGCCGGGGACACACTCAGGGCGGCACGAGGTTCAACCCACCCCACGGAGTGTGGGTCAGATTCCCGGAGTGAGAGCGAGGTGGCGGAGCAGATCGCGAGCTGTCCCGGGACAGCTTGCGTATAGCCTGGAGTCTCGGGCGTGGAAGAGAGAGGGCGAGCCAGCCCAGGAGCAAGCTCGGCTCCAGGCCCTGTCGGCACCCCAACGGTGACCAGGGACCGTCCCCACCCCGGGTTCCAACATCTCCAAGATCTGAGCTCTAGCTACGGGGCCATCTGCTGCACGCGCTCTGGCCCCCATCTTGGAGCCAAACACACACACACACACACACACACAGGCCCCAAGAGACTGTCCCGAAAGAGGGGCGGCCCCACTTTAGCCACACTTACCTGGGGGGTTCGCCCCGGCTGGGCGCGCTCCCTGGCTGCCCTCTGGCGGCCACTGCAGGTACCGGGCGCGCGCCCCGCCCCGGTCCGCCCCCTCTGACCTGGGACCTGTTCCTGTCAGCTGAAGAGCCCTGGCCTGAAGCCATCTGATAGGTACCATCCCCTTTAGATGGCTCTTTTTGGTACAGAATAGATCGTGAGGGCTCCACTTATTGCAGGTAATGAACAGCTCCGTCTTTTCTTTGGGGGAGCTTCAAACCCCTTCTGGCAACCCCAGAAGGCAAAAGATAGGGTTTCTGGAAACTGAGTGGATGGGGAGGCACTAATGGAGGCAACCTGCTACGGTCTGCAGAGGCAGCAGTCACACAGAGCCTAAGCGCTTTGCTTGGCTCCACCAGTTCAAAACAAATCAAGCTGTATTCATTTCCAGCAGCTATGAGCCTGAAGGGTGCCTGGGCATCCAAGTAGAGTGGAGCCATCTCTCCAGCCCCCAAGACAAAACGTTTATGAAAAAAAAAATCCTGAGATGGCCTTGGAAATCAGTAGTCCAGTGAAAAGCCTGGGACACCTGATTACCACATAAAATCAGTAGACACCTGTTAGCACATAAAATTAGTCCCCAGGTCATATTGACTTCCATCTGGGTTCCAGATCTTCCCCCATGGGAAATGTGATCTTGTGTGAATCCGTAAGTGAGACCTGCCAGGAAACTTTCCACAGTACAGAAGTTTGTACTAAGCCCCAGATCTCAAGGATGCAGGGCTACTGGTCTACCCACAAGCTAGCTTCCAGCAGCTGCTCACAAGACTGTATGCATAGCCTGTTACAGCACACTCGGTCTCTGAGGCGACCCAGCCTCTCTTTGGAAGACGCTCCAGGAGAAATTGATCGATACCCGGATTGCCTTGTGTAGTGCCTTGCTTTAGCTAGAGCTTCCACCTGCAGCTAGCAAAACTCCTGGTGGGTGCTCGTGGCAGGTACTTCAATGGTGTACTTGGGTTGGACTGAGGACTCTTATTTTGTTTGTTTGTTTATTTATTTCAATTTTTTGAGACAGGGTTTCTCTTTGGAGCTTTGGAGCCTGTCCTGGAACTAGTTCTTATAGACAAAGCTGGCCTCGAACTCACAGAGATCTGCCTGCCTCTGCCTCTGCCTCTGCCTCCCGAGAGCTGGGATTAAAGGCATGCACCACCACCACCCAGCTTGGACTGAGGACTCTTGCAAGTTTCATTAAACTTTGTTTCCTAAGTGTCCCACACATGGCTCCCAGCAGCAACACAACCAACTGCCCTTGTGTGGTTGTTACCTGGGGGCATCCTGTCCTGCCCCAGTGTGAGATGGCTTCTTTCTCACTGGTAGCTCCTGAACGTGCACCCACTGATTAGGGGAGGCACACTTCCACAAGTCTGTCTGTGTGTCTGTCTATGTGTGAGAATGCCCATACATGTGAATACATGCACCACTATAGGCCAGTCACCAACAGCATGGGATCTTGCTTCAAGGTCCTTTCTTCTTGCCGGCTCTTCTTCCCCTATCGTAGGGAAGAGGCTCCTCCACATCCACTTGACACAGTTCGTTTTTGCTCTTTGATCCAAGTCAACTCTTTTCTTTCTTAGCGTGGATTATGGATGGGGTCAGGGTGTAGCTCAGGGGCAGAGTGCGTCTGCCTTTGATCCTCGGCTTGAGGGAAGAAACACAAAGTAGGGTGTGGTGTCCATCTGAAGTTCCAGCTACTCAGCAGATCAAGGCAGAAGGATCACAGGTTCAAGGCCATCGATGTCATCCTGGACAAACAGAAATATAGCAAAGACCTTGTTAAAAAGAAGATCACAGGTCTGTTTTTAAGGCCCAGTATCCCAGGCTGGCCTCAAACTCTGTACATAGCCGAGGGTGTTCTTGAACTCTTGATCCTCTTGCCTCTACCTTCTAAGTGCTGAGGCTTCTGATCTGCATCCCCACACCTGGTTTATGTAGTGCTTGGGATCAAACACAAAATCTTGTGTGTGTCAAGCAAGCACTTTACCACCCGAATCCCATCCCCAGCCCATATCCTCGCCAGCTGCAAATCCACCTTATTTGGCGAACTCCAAATAAGACAGACTTTATTCACTGTCACAGATGCCATTGTTTAGCATCAGAGTGATTATGTTGAGGTACTGGGGACACAGGTGAACAAGCCGGAAGACCTTCTGCCTCACCAGGGCTTTCCCAGCAGAGACAGGTAAGGGACCTCTGGTGTCGGCTGGCAACTATACTTCCTCACATCTCACAGCTTTGACTGGAACTTCCCAGGGAGATGGATAGATAAGGACTCTGGCCAAGACTCCCGAAGAGACAGAGCTGGTCCTTGGACCTTAACCCCACAGCCACTGAGAACTTCTGAGTTCCGTGGGAGGGAGTTATGAGAGATCCAGCTCTTCTTCAATACCCTCTGTGCCTCCTCCTTTACCATCATGCCACACGGAAGACCCCTCCAGGCCATCCAGGATGCCTGCGAGAGGGCAGCTCCCAGGCAGATCCACTGCCCCTGGAGGAGCAGAGTCAGTCGGCCACCAGACTGCTGTCATGTTCACCAAGGGACTCCTTTATTAAAGGGTTATCCTGCTCTTAAGGGGCTATTTAGCAGCCCCCTTAGCCTTTACTTACTAAAGAGTAGTACAGGCTTTTGTCACTCAGTTGTGACAATGAAAAGTGTCTCCAGACATCGCTAAGTGTCCTTGGAGGTCACCTTCCTCCCACATCAACACCCTCTTCCCAGTGAGAACCGAGTACCCGGGGCTGGTTTCCAGACTAGCAGAACATGAAAGGGAAGGTGAGGAGCTGGGCAGCTTGCAATGCAGGGCAGAGCAAGGCAGAGCAGGGCAGGGCAGGGGAGGCCTGCATCTCCAAGAGAGATACCCAAGGCCAAGAAAGATCTGCCCACAACAGCTGGGGGCCCAGCAGTCCTGGGAGATCCCAAGTCAAGAAGGTGCCTGGGTCCCAGGGAACTCCAGGCTACAGAGGCCGAGGGATGACCTCTACTGGCAAGTGTTCAGAAGGAGTCCTGCAGCTGTCTCAGGGGCTTGTGAGAAGCCCTCCCCCCGAAAGCTGAAGTCTGAAGGAGACAAAAGGATGAGGAAGGGGAAAGCGATCTTTTCCTCTGCTTCAGGGGAAAGAAATGGAATTGGAAGACAATAGAGCTGATTTATAGATCTGTGGGATTAAATGAGGGTCTGGAAAAAATATGTCCAAGTCAAACCTGTGACTGACCTGTTTTCTAATGTATATAAAGAAAAGGGGAAAAATTTAAAAAAAAAAAGGGGGGGCTGGAGAGATGGCTGAGAGGTTAAGAGCACTGGCTGCTCTTCCAGAGGTTCTGAGTTCAATTCCCAGCAACCACATGGTGGCTCACAACCATCTGTAATGAGATCTGGTGCCCTCTTCTGGCCAGCAAGCATACATACAGACAGAACACTGTATACATAATAAATAAATAAATTTTAAAAGAAAAGAAAGAAAAGGGAGCCAGGTGTGGTAGTGAACACCTTAAATCCCAGCACTTGGGAGGCAGAGGCAGGTGAACATCTGAGTTCGAGGCCAGCCTGGTCTGCAGAGTGAGTTCCAGGACAGACAGGGCAACATAGAGTACCCTGTTTCAAAAACATTTTTTTTTTTTTTAGCAGATCTTAAATTAAGGATTTCACAGTAAGATATTGTCAGTATCTTATGAGAAGGTTCACATGTGAGGGCTGTGCATGTAAAGGGGAGACAGACACTCAAAGGATGAAGACCCCCACCAAGAGCTGGGAGGAGCCGGGAGAGTGGCTCCTGCCTGTGACCTCAGGAAAGGTCTGCCTTGAGTTCAAGGCCATTATGAGGTGCTGAGTAAAACCCTGCTCAAATTTAAGGGGGGGAGGACACACACGATGACGATGAGGGAGTGTTGGCAACTACTCCGAGGGCACCTGATGGCTCTGCCTCCTGAAGGCACCGGCGCTCACATGCATAAACCACACAGATACACACACATCTACACATCATGTATTTTTATTTTAAGTGGCCGGTGGTGGTGAGGGAGATGTTGCCACACGATCATGAGAAGTTCAGTCCCATGGCACATGTAAAAGCTGGCAGAGGCAGTGCATTCCTGTCATCCTAGTGCTGGGGGACAGAGACAAAGGCACAAATACAAGCCTCAGTGTAGGACATGAGGAGCTCCCCCTAGCGAACCCTGGGGCAGACATGAAGGGTGAACAGGAGTCCTCAAATGTGGGAAAGACATGAAATATCGGGGATACACAGAGGAAGCCAGCCGGAGAATGTTGAAAAGTTGTAGAAAATGGGCAGACAAAGCAGAAAAAGAGGCTATCCGGGGCTAATGTGAGAGGCCCTGATAACCAATGGCCTCTAGCCTAGACACTTAAATTTTGAGGTGCCAGCAAAAAATATCAGGGCTGAGGCTCAGCCGATAGAATGCTTGCCTATTGTGCACAGGATCCTGAGTTCATTCAAAACAGCCCTGAATAAAACGGTAGTACATGCCTGTGATCTTAGTTCTCATGAAGTAGACATGGGAGGGTCAGGAGTCCAAGGTCATCCTCAGCAAAGTAGAGAGTTGGAGGCCAGCCTGGGCTACTTGAAATCTTGTCTCAAAGAAGAGAACCAGCAGTGTGTGTGTGTGTGTGTGTGTGTGTGTGTGTGTGTGTGTGTGTGCGCGCGCGCGCCTCTTTCCTATTGAATTTATCCACAAGACAAGGATAAATACTTATTAGATTATGTAGATAAATACATATCAGATCCCACAGGTGGGATCTCTTGCTAACTCTTGCTAAGACCATGAATATGCATGTGTAACAAACACATCCTCATTATAGAGCTTCATGTATTCCCCAGAGCTCTTGATTTATGTCACACACAATCTGTGTACAGATAACCAGACGTCAGGTTAGAGCATGCTCCTATGAGCAGAGACACACTTAGAATTTAGTGATTGTGCGTTGAACTCTCTTCACCTTGCCTCAAGGAACTTGACACCCTTTGGGTCCAGTAAACAATAAGCCTCCTTCTATATGCTGCCTGTGGCACATCACACACACATGCACACATACATACCACACACACACACACACACACACACACACACACACACACACACACACACCATGGAACGGTAGAAGGAAATCAGTAATCTCTTTTCACATTTCAAATAGTCAGGTGAAGCTGTCCATTTACCTGGGTCTCTAGTCCACTGGCTCAAGCTCTGTCTTTGTTTGGGCTGACAGAAAGTGCCACCTGTGAAAGCCGATTTTGTTCTTCTACAATATTCCTGGAGCATCTTCTATGGAGCTCTGCCAGGCTCAGGGGCCTCCTTCCTCTCTAGTTTTGAGGACTCTGGCTTAGTAGATAGACGAAAGGGAGAGGAATAGCAAGAGTCAGAGCCAGGCATGGTGGTACACATCTGGAGTCCCAGCACAAGGATCAGGAGTTCAAGGCCATCTTCAGCTAAATAGTGAGTTCAGATTCTGTTTGAGCTATTATGCTCTATTTATAAAAACAAATAAAAAAATAAAAATGGAGCAATCAAAACAGCAACAAGGACAACAAGCCTTCAGGAAAAAAAAAAAAACCATGAAAGTTGTTACAGAGGGACCGGAGAGCAATTATGAGCACTTGCTGCTATTTCAAAGACCAGAGTTCAGTTCCCACCAACCACATGGAGACTCACAATTTCCCATGTAAAGCTAATTCTGGGGCATGAGAAGCCCTCTTCTGCCCTCTGCAGGCACCGGGCATGCACATAGTCACTTACATATATGCAAGCACTCACACATAACATACACATTACACATAACAGCATAAATCTTTAAAAATTGTCACAGAAGAGTCTGCACCCCCACTACAACCCTGCAACTGCCATTCACACAGTACCAGGATGCTGCAGGCCAAGAGACATGAGTCACCCTGGCATCTTCCTACAGTAAGAACTTCAGTTTCCACCCCGTGCAAACAAGCCAGATTGGAGGAGTGACGCCCAGAGAAACGAAATTCTTTGATCCGTTAATGGACCTGGGCTCAGGCTTCCCTGTCCAGAAGATTGGAGAGAGCAGTCAGGGTAGGCGACTTGGCAGACATAGGACACCACAAGAGTGTAGGAGTCTCTAGATCTTCAATGACGCAGGGCTGCACTGACTAGCAGCCCCACTCAGTCACCGGCACACTGGCCTCAGAAGCCCCTTTAGGCTGCCTTGGAGCAGCAGGGGTGCAGGCAGCTCAGGGCACAGTGCAAGCAGAGCTGTAGAGCTCCCTGTAGAGCTGGTGTGAGGAGAGCAACCCTCGCCTACCTTCCCTGCGATCCCAGGGGCCCTGGTACAGCTGGAATCCCAGGCTTTTCTTCCAGGCTTATCTTTATTTTTAGAACAGCTGCGAATTTATAGAAAAGAAGTGAGCAGACAGCATAGAACTTCTGTATGTACCACCTATTCACACACACACATGAGGGAGAGAGAGTCTTATTGAGAACTCCCTATCATTAGGATGGCACATTTGTTATCATTTTTGCTTTGTTTTAGAAAGTGTCTCATATAGTACAGGTTGTCTTTGAACTCATTACATAGCAGAGGATGGCTTTGAACTCTTGATCTTCCTGCCTTCACTTCCTAAGAACTGAGACTCCAGACTTGGACCATGGTGCCCAGTTCACATTTGTGATAATGAATGAATCAAATTCTGAAACATGTTTACTAACTGTAAGTCACAATCCATTCAGATTTGCTTTGATGGAGCCTAATTCCATTTTCTATCCCAGGATCCCTTCCAAGATATCAGTTAATTTAGTCATCATGTCTCCTTGGTGGCCTCCTAGCTGTGATGGTTTCTTAAACTTGCTGCCTCTGACGCCCTTCCCTGGTTGAGATGTAGCAGAGCTGTCTCTATTAGAATCCACCTGAGAGCTCTCTCATCATTAGACTAGAAATACAGATTTAGAAGTTAAGAGCCTTTTATATATACATATCATAGAAGTGCACATTATTGGGTTAGAGAGATGACTCAATGGTTAACAGCAGGTATTGCTCTTACAAAAAAATCTGAATTTGCTTCCACATTGCATGACTCATAAGCACCTGTAATCTCAGGAGGTCTGATGCCCTCTTCTGGTATCCATGGGCACTGCACACACACTTCCACACACGTGCACACATGCACGTGCACACACACACACAAAAAGAGCAGAGATATTTTTTTTTTTTTTTTTTTGCTATAGATGTCCTTGATCACTTGATCCAGTGGCTGAGGGATGTCTGTCAGGCTTTGCCACTACAAGATTACTCTGTCCCCACTTTCTATGCCGTGTTCTGTGGAAAGAAGCCCTACTCAGCCTACATTGAGAGTACAGAGGTGTTCCCCTATTAATTTATTTGCTTTATATGTTTTTGGTTTTGTTTTTGCTTTGTTTTTTGAAACAGGATCTCTCTGTGTTACTCTGGCTGTCCTGGAACTCGCTCTGTAGAGCAGGCTTGCCTCAAACTCACAGAAGTTTGCCTGCCTCTGCCTTCCAAATGCTGAGATTAAAGGTGTGCACCACCATGCCCAGCTTGGTGTTTGCCTCCTTGAAGTGAGGATACACACACACTGTTGGCATCTCTGTCTCCTCTCTGCTCATTTACTCAGTCACTGGTATGTGTCTGCATATTTTCATGGACATTTATCATGTAGTTTGGGTTTTATTCTAATTCTGTTTTGATTTTTTGCTCCTATTCTTCCAGTTTTGACTATTAGGCAGTCTCTCACCTGATTCCCATGGGCCTTTGATTCATCTTTATCAATGTGGGGACTTGGAGTTTGAAGATGGAATTTTGGAAACTTCTTTACTTTCTGGCATTATAAGATGCTTGAGGCTCATTTTGTTTTCCTTCCCTGATTCTAGAATCTGCCATATTTTCAAGGAGCTGGGATTCGTTTATTGGAGAATGACACTAGTGTGGATTTTGTTTTCCTAGTGGATCTACTTTTACTCCTCAACACTGGGAACCAAACCCAGGACCTCATGCACATGCACCACACCCCCTAGTGAGCTACACCCAGCCCTGTCTGCTTTCCATCATCAGTTACAGCAGGCCAAGGCAAGGTTTAATCTGCCCAGTACATGGTCTTGTCTCTTGGGGATCAGTGCTTGGAATCAGGCTCCAAAGAGCCTCGAACTCCAGGCCTTGGAAGGGAAGTATTGAATGGGAAGATGGACTCAGTCTCTCAGCATGCTGAAGAAGTAGAGTGATCTTCTGGGCCAAGATGAAGGTATGGTGCTTCTGAGATGGCCACGAACATCCATCCAGTCGGAGAAGGCAGAAGGGGACAGCCTAAAAATAGGTGATCCCAGGAGGAAAACATCAGGGCCCACAGGCATCCTAGGGTGTGACATCATGACCAATGCACTTGGCTGAGGATGCCTATCGACTATGCATGAATCTATGTAAAGGGACACTTTCTGTCCCACCTGCCTGGTCCCAAATAACAGACTCAGAGGTTGAATATGAATTACAAATGCTTGGCTGATAGCTCAGAATTATTACTAGCTAACTCTTACTCTTAAATTAACCCTTATTCTGGGTCTGGAATGATGACTCAGCAGTTAAGAGTGCTGGTTGCTCTGCCAGAGGACCTGGGTTCAATTCCCAGCACCCACATGGCAGCTTACAACTGCCTGTAACTCTTCCTCCAGGGTATCCAACACTCTCACAGACATACATGGAAAAATAGCAATGCATATAAAATAAAAATAAATAAAAACAAACCATTTTTAAAAATTAACTCATATCCCTTTAATTATGTCCTGCCACATGGTAGTGCCTTTCTTAGCGTGGCATCTTCTGCTCACTCCACATCTACCTGCAGACTCTTGATTCTGCCCTTCTCCTTCCCATCATTTTTAAGTTTGGTCAATCCGCCTATACTTCCTGCCTGGCTACTGGCCAATCAGCATTTTATTAAACCAATTTGAGTAACAATCTTTACAGTGTACGAGATT
>JAQHUG010000288.1:2543065-2555338 GCA_028555095.1 Dicrostonyx torquatus
AGAGAGAGAGAGAGAGAGAGAGAGAGAGAGAGAGAGAGAGAGAGAGGAGGCAGGAGATCTGCTTGCCTTGGCAGGAAGGGGTAGATTGGGAGTGGGCAGGGCTTGTGTGTCTTAAAGGGACAGCTGCCAGCAGATTTACTTTTCAACAATCCCAACTAGTTATCCCTTTCATTGGCATGTTGTGATTGGTGGCTTAGACTAGATTGTTGGGGGCTTTGAACTGGGTAAAAGTCCCCAGTAACCTTAAATTCCTAACATCATAGCAGATAAACTGCAAAACTAGACTCAGACCTACACATAGCTGAGCAGGACGCAGCCCCCAAATGGGACAGTGGGCAGCTGGGTGACTTCCTGCACAAACTCACTCCCACCCCTTCTTAACAAATCCCTGCCAAATTTTACTGTCTCCATTGCTTTCTGGAGCCTCAGCTCCTGCATAGCTAAGACCCACACCCTCAAAGATGGGGTTTGAAAATGTCAAAATCTAGAGGTGAAGAGAGGTGACTGAATCCTTCTGTACCCACCATTAACTATGCTGAGTGGCTCCGCTCTGGTGACTCAATACCCAGGAAGTCACGGGGTTAGCCAGGTCTCAGGTGGAGAACAGGAAGCAGCAAGCAAAGTGTGGTCCCCAGGAGGTGGAGGAGGAGGACAAAAGGAAATGTATTGTTTTCTGGGGCTGCCACAAGGAAGCCCCATAGACAGGGCACAGACAAGCGTGACATCACTTGCTAAACAAGAGTTATGTCGGCTCTGAGCTGTCTAATCCGGAAGCCTGAGATGGAGGGGCCACAGGCTGGCTTCTTCTGATGGCTGTCTGCCCTTTCATCTCCTGTGTCTAATCTCTTTTTCTTTTAAGACACCTAGCAGGATTCAGGCCCACGAAGTAACCTTATCATCAGCCCCCATCCTCTTTGAAGCAGGTTCTTGCTTTATTGCTCAAACAGTTTCAAACTCCCGGGATCAGTGGTGCATCTTATAGCATTTCACATTTATAAACCTTCATGTGTCCTATATCCAAACTCGATTGCTTAGTAAAGTGCTGGGGGTTAGAAGATGTGAATTAGAGCAGAGGAAAAATCTGGCTCACGAGAGGACATTAATCAGGAGTATAGGTTTGAAAAAATAAAAATCCAGGGGCCTGGAGAGATGGCTCGCTGTTAAGAGCACTGGCTGCTCTTCCAGAGGACCCAGGTTTGATTCCCAGCACCCACATGGTAGCTCACAACTATGTGCAACTCCAGTTCCTGGGAATCTGACATCCTCTTCTGGCCTCTTCCAGTACCAGGCATGCATGCGGTGCACAGACCTACATACAGGCAAAACACTCATCCCCACAGAAAAATAAATTTTTTTTTAATCCAAGCATGGTGGCACACTTTTGTAATTTCAACACTTAGGCGGTAGAGGAAGGAGAATCAAAAGTTCATGGCCAGATATCTTAGTAGTTGAACACTGGTTACACTTCCCGAGGACCCAGGTTCCAATACCAACACCCACACAGTGGCTCACAATGGTCTGTAACTCCAGTTCCAAGGGACTTTCCACCCTCTCCCGGTTCCCTACTAGCACTAGGCATGCATATGGTGCCCAGACATGCATGAAGGCAAGCACTTAAACATATAAAATATATTTTGGTTTTTTTTTTGAGACAAGGTCTTTTTGTATAATAGCTCTGGCTATCCTGGAACTCACTCTGTAGACCAGGCTGATCTCAAACTCACAGAGATCCACTTGTCTCTGCCTCCCAAGTGCTGGGATTAAAGGTGTGCACCACCACTGCCTGACAAAATAATTCTTTTTTTTAAATATTTATTTATTATGTATACAATATTCTGTCTGTATGTATGCCTGCAGGCCAGAAGAGGGCGCCAGACCTCATTACAGATGGTTGTGAGCCACCATGTGGATGTCGGGAATTGAACTCAGGACCTTTGGAAGAGCAGGCAATGCTCTTAACCTCTGAACCATCTCTCCAGCCCCAAAATAATTCTTAAAAATAAGTTCAGGGTAATTCTCAGCTACAAAGCAAGTTTGAGGTCAGCCTGAATTACAGGAGACTGTATCACCACCCCTTCCCCTAAATAGCAAGAATTGAGGGTTTCATTGGGCTTAGTGGCTCAAGCCTATAAATAGCCCTCAGTAGTGTAATGTGGAAAGATCAAAAGTTCAAGGTTAGACTGGGCTACACACCAAGGTCTGTCTCAATTGAACAATGAATTGAGGGTCTCTAGTTTCTTTCAGTCATTCATACTTTTACTGGAACTTTGCATGCTCAAACCAGATGTGAAACTTGTTTTATATGCTCTAAGTCTTTGTATATCACACTTTTTTTTTCTGGTTTTTTGAAACAGAATTTTTTGTGTGTGTGTGTGTGCGCCACCCTGGCTGTCTGGAACTAGCTCTGTAGACCAGGCTAGCCTCAAACTCACAGCTATCCGTCTGCCTCTGCCTCCTCAGTGCTAGGATTAAAGGCCCAGCTGGGGCCATTTCTTTTTAAATTGAGATGAAATTCAAGCAGCCTCTAATTGTTAGCAATCCTCCTGCCTCAGCCTCCCAGATGCTAGGATCACAGATGCAAGCTGCCAAATTCTTTGTTGCTTACTTGTATGTTGGGCACAGCTGTGAGGCTTGGGGAATCAGCAGCGAGCAGAACTAAAAGCTGCAACAAATGCTGCAGTAATGACAGACAAAGGAGTCCTCTGGACAAGGGAGAGAAGCTACATGGAGATGTTCGAGCAGGGCTGAGTCTGCAGCTGCCTGGCAGAGTGCTTGCCGAGTACACATGAGGCCCTGGGTTCCCTATCGGCACACAAGTGCTCACTGTTGGAGGAACAGTGTCGGGGGAGGGCACCAGAGGGACTAGGAGGAGTGAAAGCGGTAACAGGGACAGCCAGCCTCCCCCAACACCTTAAATCAGGCTGACCGCTTTTTGCCAAGTTACAAACCAGGTGTAGGAGTGCATACTTTCAACCCCAGGGCCCAGGAGGCAGAGGCAGGCAGACGGGTAAGTTCAAGGCCAGCCTGGTCTATAGAGTGAGACCTGTCTCAAGAAGAGAAGGAAGAGGAAGGAAAAGAAAAGAAGTTGCTAGACTTGCTGCCCTCTGGACACAGTGTAACTTACCTACCTGTCATAGGGCCTGGCTTTATCTTTCCCCTATTAAAGAGTCTGTGAGGTATGAAGGATGCCATGGAAAAGGTGGGCACGACGGTGGGAGGACAGACGAGAACACACAGCCTTTCTTTCTATTTTAACAGGAGGGGGTACTTTTGTTACTTTTTAAAATTTTTTTTTCTCTTAATGATTTTATTTTTCCCCATGTGTTTGTGCAGGGGTCCAGGGGGGCCAGGAGAGGGTATTGGATCCCTGGAGCTAGAGCTATAGGCTGCGTGGGCATCCAGTGGCGGTGCTGGGAAGGGAGCGTGCACTCTTAGCCTGTGGGCCATCTCTCTAGTCTCTCCCCATTTTATTTTATTTTTCAGAAAGGGCCTTTTATAGCTCATGCTGGCCAAGGGTGACTTTGAACTCCTGCCTCTACCTCCCAAGTGCTAGAATCACAGGTGTGCACCATCACAGGAGCTGGGGATTGAACTCAGGACTTTGGGGCATCAGGCTTCACGTGCTAGGTAAGCAAGCACTCTACCAACTGAGCTACAACCCCAGCCCTCAGAATGAATATTAACATTATCCTCTTCTCTTTCCTCCTGTACGAGGGGTTGAATTTAGGGTACCCTATGTGTTATGCAAGCATACTACCACTGAGATACATCCTTAGCCCCAGGCCTGCCTTTAACAGGTGCAAGCCCCAAGGCAAGAACAGACAGACACAGGGACCCACGCACCGTCTGCGTAAATATTAAATGTTAGAAATTAAATTGAAGTGTTAAGTAAAATACGTACAATTCGCCTACCTTGACAAATGTACCTTCGCTCCAATCTGGCAGGCCAGATTTCAGTTTCGGATCTCAAGCTCGTGGGGGTTCTGTGCCATCCCACAGCCTGCCCTCTCCCCTCCTGTTCCCAGCTTACTCTAAAATGGTCCTTTGAGCACACAAGTTTGGAAACTTTGACCTGCTTTTCCAGGTTCTATCCATGTTGCCTGGAGGGGCCCAGGAAGGTGGACCAAGGAAGGAGGCCCACATGGTTTCTCCAAGCAGGCCATGGTTGTATGGATAAGAAATCAGAAAGGTCCAGGTACTCAGACTGTAGGCTAGGAGGGGAGACAAGTGCTGGTGGACAAGATCCTGGACTACAGCATTTCTGTCCCTTAGGGAGAGGTCCCTGGAGCAGAGGCTGATCTTGATTCTGTGAAACATGAGACCCACTTCAGGGGCTCCTTTGACCCAAATCTCAGGTCGGTACTGATGAAACATGGGCATAGCATGGGCACAGCCTGCCCTCCTTGGGGAAAACACAGAGCTTGGGCAGGACAGCACTTAGCATAGCAGCCTGCTGAGGGAGCCAGGCTGTGCAGGCAACAGGAAGCCACAAAGCCACAAACCCTACCCATGGCAACCGGGGCCAAAGGGGAAAAACCTGATCCTGGCAGAGAAAGACTCCAAGGCTCTCAGCCACTTACTTCTGGGAGAAAGTGTCAACAAGGAAGCCAACAGTGACCATGAAAACACCATCCACCAGCTTCCCTGAGGGTCAGTGAACTTGGGAAGTCTACTGAGTTCTGAAAGAAGCCACAGAGCAGCTGGGGGAGTGGGGGGAAGGGGAGCGCTCAGTGGCAGGGAGCATGCTGAGTACATGTGAGTCTTGGATCCCAACTCCTCACCACCACTGCCCACACACACATGCACACACACACACACACACACACACACACACACACACACACACACACAGAGATATGTAGATCTGGAACAGTGGGTTCCAGGAACACTTGATTAACATGAAAAGTTGGAGCTAGTCACTTTGAGACTGCTTGTTTCTCTGTCTCTCAGACAGGGACATACTGAGTGGTACAGTCCCTCACAGAGACAACACCGAGTCCCATTATCCAACATCATCATTCACTGACAGCATTTCAGTTGTGCCAGGAGCTGGGCTCTGCAGGGAGAACACAGTCAAACACCCCACAGGCTCTGACCTCAAGGAACCTGGCCAGGCAGAGGAGGCATGCAAGCAAGGTTCTCTGAGAGCTGCCCATTGCTCACTGCTCTTCAGGGTGGAAATTATTTATGAAACAAATAAATGGAAGCTAAGGCCAAGTTGTTTCAGCTGGAGTCTTACCATGTTGCAGTTGTCAGCTCAGCTGAGCCTCTCTCCTCAGCCTCCTGAGCAGCTGTGTTAACACGTGCCACCAACCCCAGCTAAATCTTTTCGAATTTCTACTAAACTAATGTGTGGGGAGAGGAACTCAGAAGACAATTTTCGGGAGTCGGTTTTCTCCTATCATCACGTGGGTTCCAAGGACTTGACCTCGGGTGGTAAGGCTTGGTGGCAGGACATTCTGAGTCAGAGTTCCAGGCTGCCCTGGACCCTGTCCAGGATCCAGCAAGGTCTTGTCTCAGAGAAACAAAACTTAGTGCAGGGGATGCACCTCAGTTGGTAGCATTCTTGCCTAGATTGTAGGGGGTCCTGGGTGAGATCCCAGAACTGCATAAATCAAATATGATGACACATGCTTCTTTTTTAAATATTTATTTATTATGTATTTATTATTTATTTATTATTATGTATTATGTCTGTGTGTCTGCCTGCAGACCAGAAGAGGGCATCAGATCTCATTACAGATGGTTGTGAGCCACCATGTGGTTGCTGGGAATTGAACTCAGGACCTTTGGAAGAGCAGGCAATGCTCTTAACCACTGAGCCATCTCTCCAGCTCCACGACACATGCTTCTAATCCAGGCACACAGGAGGATCAGTAAGTAGTTTGTCCATGGATACAAAACAGAATTGAACCAAATAAATTAATAAATAAAATAAAAATTAATTAATTAATAAAATTTATTACAGTTTTCAAAACGTCAGTT
The DNA here is from genome assembly GCA_028555095.1 of Dicrostonyx torquatus. Taxonomy (NCBI): domain Eukaryota; kingdom Metazoa; phylum Chordata; class Mammalia; order Rodentia; family Cricetidae; genus Dicrostonyx; species Dicrostonyx torquatus. The sequence continues at coordinate 2,549,051 of JAQHUG010000288.1, forward strand.
AATTACAGTTTTCAAAAAGTCAGATCACACCAGGTGCAACCCCAGCACCTGGGAGGCAGAGGCAGGTAGATCTCTGTGAGTTCAAGGCCAGCCTGGTTTACAGAAGGTCAGGTGTGCCAGGGCTGCACAGTGAAGCTGGGTGTGATACTATACATCAATAATTTCAACACTAGTAGAACACTAAAGATCCAAGGCATCAGATTCCCCTGGGGCTGGACTTAGAGACAGCTGTGACAGCCTGACCTGGGTGCTGGGAACTGAATGCCGGTCCTCTGGAAGAGCAGTGTACTCTCTGCACCTCCAAGCCATCTCTCCAGCCCCCATTCAGCTCCACATTGCCTTCCCTGTAACCACCCTTTTTGTTTAGCATATTTCTGAGATCTACCCCTGTACTGAGGGACTGGGTCAGGTCTGTTCACTTGCAGCTTCAAGAATCCAGTTAGTGGAGAGACAGGAGACCGCGAGGCAGGCAGGGAGTTTTATTTCTGTCTGGCTAGCCAGGTAAGAGGGCTACCTGCATCCTGAAGACAACTCCAGAACTGAACAACACGAACAGAAGCCAGTAGCCCAGAAGTCTGCACATGCTCAGTAGTTTCAACTTTGTCTGGGCTGCAGACAAACAGGCTCACGGGTCTGTTTTGGGGACACTACAGAGTGCCAGTGCCACCCTCCTGCCACTGCTGATGAGGGAGCCATGTCTCAACTCTTAACATCGGCTGCTGTCAGGAAGCCAGGATGAAGAAATGAGTTAGAAGACAGGTTAGAAGGACAAAGGACAAAAGAGAGAGCAAGGACAATCACTAGATCCACCACAGGCTCACAGGTAGACCAGGCTGGCCTTGATTTCTATGTATAATTGAGGCTAACCTTGAACTCCTCCTCCTGCCTCCACCACACAAGTGCTAAGGTTATAGCTGTTAAGATTTATTTATTTTGAGGGGATGGAGAGATGGCTCCGCAGTTAAAAGCACTTGCTGCTCCTGCAGAAGACCTGGGTTTGGTTCCCAGCATCCATGTTGTACAACTCACAGCTGCCTGTAATCCCAGAACAGAGAGGACCTGACACATGTGGCTTCTGAGCACACCTACACACAGACACACACACAGACACACACACACACACACACACACACACACACACACACACGCACAATCTCCCCCTTGCTCCTCACCCCTCTGTCATTAAAAATTAAATCTGGGTCTATCTCAAAGGTTGGGTTTCCAAAGAGTCTCTCCCATTTGGAGCATTGGCTTGTCCTCAGGCTAACGCTCATCACATGGAAGATGTTGGCCATGACCTGGCCCCATATCCACACGCGACAGGGCCTGGCACTTTCCAGGGGCCTCCAGCAGAGGCCCTTCAAGAGTGGGTCCCAAATTCCTTCTATGAGGCAAATAATTAGGGTTGTCACAGTGGCCCTGCTGGATTCCACTCTGAGGTCAGGAAACAGAAGATCTTTGCAGTGGGTACCCAAACCAGACTAGTGCACTCTGCAACAGGAGAACAGGGGGATAAAGACGAGTGGCCACTGCAGCAGACTGTCCCCTCCACCCCAGCTCTGCCACTTACCTCCATGTGCCAAAGACTTTTTACCTGGACTTTTTTTTTAATTGCTTTTTTTGAGACAGGGTTTCTCTGTGTGTAGCCATGGGTATCTTAAACTCACTCCGTAGACCAAGTTGACCTCAGACTCACAGAAATCTGCCTGCTTCAGCCTCCTGAGGGCTGGGTGGACACTTTCAAAAACATTTTTTTGTTGTTTATTTTATGTATCTGTGTATTTAGCCTACATATATGTCCGCATACCACATGCATAGTTAACAGGTGGTTGTGAGCCGCCAGGTAGGTGGTGGGAATTGAAGCTGGGTCTTCTGGAAGAACAGTCCACACTCTTAACAACCAAAACATCTCTCCAGCCCCTCAACTCTGTCTTGCATGGAGCATATTGGGCCTGCCAAAGCAAGCCAGACTTATTGTAAATCAAGCCATTTCCTGGTACTGGTGGATAATCTCCAGCTGCGTCTTGGTGTCTCAGTTGGGATCACTCTGGGCATGTTTTTACAGCACCACCCAGGGCTCTCTGGGAGGACTGCACTCTGGCTGTGCAGAAGTACCTGGCAGGGTAGTGGCCTTTTGTTATCTGTCCCACCTCTGGGCTCACTCATTCATTTCTTTTCTACCAGTATTTCCTGGGATTACCTCCCGCATAAACTCTTTCCACTCAATTTCTTGCCTTGATGCTTGTTTGGGGGAATCTCAAATTGACACAGTAAACAACCCAGTAACTGATGCAGCCCGTTCCGGTCAATCAGTGGGCAGTTAGGCTGGATGCTAGATGTGGGATTAGTGGGTGATGTGGGCTCCAGGCTAAGGACTGAATCTCTGCGAGTTTGAGGTCAGCCTGGTCTACAGAGCGAGGTCCAAGACAGGCTCCAAAACTACAGAGAAACAAACTCTGTCTCAAGAAAAAAAAAAAAAAAGACAGAACAGTGGAAGTCCACAGCACAGAGACTGGGATGGCTTGGAAAACTGTGCTGGGCACAGGGAGTCCACACCTGTAATCCCAGTTGACAGAAGACTGGGGCAGGAGGATTTTGTGAGTTTGAGGCCTTCCTGGACTACATAGATAGTTCCATGTAGACAGAGTTTCTCTGTGTCCCAGCAGCTGATCCCAAATAATCATTCAGAGACTTAATATTAATTATAAATGCTCAGTTGATAGCTTATGTTTATTTTTAGCTAGTTCTTTTAACTCAAATGAACTCATATTTCTTATCCTCCACCACATGGCTTGGTACCTTATTTCAGTATGGCAAGTTCATCTCCCTCCTATCTCCTCACGATTCTTCCTGATTCCACTCCCTTCTTCCTAGCATTCCTCTGCTCTGAAAACCCTGCCTAGTTATCAGGACGTCAGCTCTTTATTCACCAATGAGAGTAGTACATATCCATATTGTATGAAAAGACTGTTCCACAGTAGTTCCAAATGGGGTAATAAGGAAATCTTGTCTTTAAAAACTGAGGGGGAGGAGACAAGAAAAAGATAATATACTAGGGGAGCCTCGAGAACTGAAGAAGTCCAGGGTTTGGTGGCAGGGAAGAGAGGGCTAACCTGCAGTGAGTGGCCCGAGAACCACAATGCTGCTCAGGGCTGATTGTCTCCCCCAGCGTCACATGGTAGAGGCTTGCTCTCCAGAGTGACGCTAAGCAGAGGTGACAAAAACTCTGAGGTGGCTTGTGAGATGCCAGTTCCTTCCCTTTTCTCTTTCTCTCCTCAGCCATAAGGGGAGATTTTACCCACCTTGGGCTTGTACCACAATGGGACGTCTCCCCACAGGCCCAGAGCTATGTACCTACTGATTCTGGGCCAAAACCTCTGAAATCTATTTTGCTGTCTTGAGACAAGGTGTCATTCTGTAGTGTGGGATGGCCTGGAACATATTATGTAACCCAGGCTGGCCTCAAACTTGTGGAAATCCTCCTGCCTCAGCTTTCCAATGCTGAGATGTTTGTTTTTGAGTAGAGAAGGAGATTTGCAAGCAAACTCCAGACACAGCTAGCAGTGGTCAGCTGCTAGCAAAGGACAGCTGTCGTTTATCTTCACATGGCTTTTCCCATGGCGTTTACTTAGCGTGTGTGCCCACAGACGTGCACATGCACAGAATGTATGAGGAGGTCCAAGGACAACTTTCTAGAGTCTGTCCCCTCCTTCTACCGTGTGAGTCCCGGGATGGAACTCCACTTGCCAGGCTTGGTGCTCAGTGCCTTTACTGCTGAGCCACCCCACCAGCCCTTGCTTCTTAAGGACAGAACCAGACAGGCAAGAGGCAGATGCTGAGTGCTCACAAACGAGGGAGTTTGCCGGGCTGACTGGAGGGCCCTTTGCAGAGCAGCACATCCCTGAGCCCAGCACAAGTGCACAGAGCAGTTCAGATAGTTGGCATCCACTGAGCACTAAGTCCATAGGTTGGACACAATCCCATCAAATCCCAGCAGGCTACCTAAAAACAACGAAAAGCCTGGCACTGGTGGTGCATGCCTTTAATTCCAGCACTCAGGAGGCAGAGGCGGACTGATCTCTCTGAGTTCAAGGCCAGCCCGGTCTACGGAGCAAGTTCCAGGACAGGCTCCAAAGTACAGAGAAACAACAACAAAAAAACAAAACAAGAAACCCAATGAAAAAAGACAAGAAGATTTGAAATGTATATACAAGAACAAGAGAATTACGAGAATCAGAATAATACTAAAAATGAACCCAGTTGGAATATTTGGACTATGTGAGATTATAGGAGCTGAAGAGATGGCTCAGTATCTAGGAGCACTGGCTGCTCTTAGAGAGGACACAGGTTTGACTCCTAGCACCCACATAGTGGGTTACAACCTTCTGTAACTCCAGTTTCACGGGGGCTGACACCCTTTTCTGGCCTCTATGGGCACCAGGAACTCACAGAGATCCGCCTGCCTCTGCCTCCCAAGTGCTGGGATTTTAATGCCACCACTACCCGACAGAAAACTATTTTTATGAGGCGCCAGGACTGGTGGCTCATACCTGTAATCCTAGTTACTGGGAGGCTAACGCAGGAAAACCGTGAGTTCCAGGCCTGCTGGGATACAGTGAGAGTTTCAGACCGCCCTGGACAATTTATTAAAGTGTGTGTGTGTTGGGGTGGGGGATGCCGATAGCAATAGTGCATGCCTGTAATCCCAGTCCTTGGAGCAGGTACAAGAGGATGAGGAATTAAGTCCAGGTCAGTCAGCTCGAACTCTATGAGACCGTGTCTCAAAACAGATAAAATTTCTTTTTTGATAAATAAAATAAGATAAAATAGAAAAAGAGAAAAAAAGCGCTATCATTTAAAATGGCACAGAAGTGACTAAGATATATCACTGTCAGTTCAAGCAGTAACAATCTCTATCCTGCTTTGCACTGTTACCTTGATTTACCAGGTCTCAAACAAATCGAAACACGCATGCGTACGACTAGAGGCACAGGCGGCCCCTGGCGGCGACTCTGTGGTTGCGCTTCCGGCGAAGAGGGGTCGCCATGGAGACGCGTGGACGGGCGGGCAGTGAGCGCCTGGAGCCCGGCTGGCGCGGGTCCTCGGCTGTTCCCGGCGCAGGTCGCGGTCCCGCGGGCGGATGGCCGGCCGCGGTGGGACCGGAGCGGCGGAGTATGGCGAGGAGGGCGAGGACGAGGAGGAGGAGGAGGCGCGGGAAGGAGGCGCTGAGGGCTCCCCGGGGTCCAAGCTGCCCCCCATCGTGGGCACCACCTCCGATCTGGCCAAACGGAAGGTGAAGAAGAAAAAGAAGAAGAAAAAGACCAAAGGTTCGGGCAAGGGTGACGGTAAGAGGAGCAGCTAGCGAGGCTGCTTTGGCTCTTGGATCTGAAATTCCTCTCACAGATGCCTCTTCTACCTGAAAGTCACTTCAGGCCAGAAACAGACACTACACCCAGACAGTGACACAGGCAGGACACTTTGGGGCAGCCCAGAGATGCCCAGCCTTACCCATAAGACTACATGCTCACCACCAGAGACCCCTTAATTACCAAGGAAGTCTTCACCAATTTTAGTCCCAATATATCCAAAGACCCCCTCCTCTGAGAACCCTCACTATCTAAGGATCCTCTACCCCACACAGATACTGACCCCAAGAGCCTTACACCTAATCTTTGTATACCCACCTTCTTTCAAATTCCTAGCCCCTCAGGCAAACACACCCTTCCAAACAGACTTCTCAAAGAGACTAGCCCAGAAGGAAAGATAATAGTTGATTCTCCCATACAGGAACAGATAGACTTTAGGCTCTCTCCCCACTAGTAGGAATCACCCCTGTGTAAATAAATGTAAACAGAATCTCCCGTGAATGGACTCCACCAAGGGACAGCTACATACTTCATAAACTCATGGCGGTCCCTTCTCATCCTGCTGTCACCACCCACACTTTATTTTTGTTGTTTTGGATTTTCAAAACAGTGTTTCTCTTTGGAGCCCTGGATGTCCTGGAACTCCATCTGTAGACCAAGCTGGGTTTGAACTCAGAGATCTGCCTACCAAATTCTGGGATTAAAAGTGGCGTGTGCCGCCACCACCACCTAGCATCACTAACACTCTTTACGCTGCCTTCGTACAGCAATATGACACTATCCAACTAATCTAAAGTATGGTGGCACCTCATGCATACACATGTAGGCTGCACACATGTGAATTTGGTTAGGTACTTACGTAGATGCATAGATGCCAACACAAATTGCACAACTAGATACTAGACACTCTCATGCATAGATA
>JAQHUG010000288.1:2573934-2650371 GCA_028555095.1 Dicrostonyx torquatus
AAAGAAAGAAAGAAAGACAAGGGTAATCGTGGGTACATAGAGAAGAAATGAAGGACCTTGCCCCCAAAACTGAAGCCTGTCACTAGCTGAGAATCAGAATTCTAGCACAATTAACGCCATGTGCTGTGAGGGACATCAATCATTACGGAGCCCAGGCTGCCCTTAACTCAAAACCTGGCTTTGGCCTCCCAAGTGCTGACCTCACAGGTGCGCACCACTATTTGATAGCAATTGATTCTTCTCACTATATAGCCCTGGTTAGTCTGGAACTTGTTATGTAGACCAGGCTAGCCTAGGACAGAGATTGACCGCCCAAGTGCTGTGACTAAAGATGTGGGCCACCGTGCTTGGCTCAAACTGATTCTTATCTATGTACATTCTGAGACCTTGATGTATTCAGTTCTCAACAATCCCTGGAAAAGTTCTAAAGGTATTACAAAGTTTTCTATGTAAACACCTCTGATGGGGACAGTTTTAATGCTTTCATTCCAATCTTCATTTTCTTTCTTTTCTTTCCTCCCTCTTTCCCTTCCTCCCTCCCTCCCTTCCTTCCTTTCTTTTTTTATGAGACAAGACCTTTCTTTGTAGCCCTAGCTGGCCTACAACTCACAGAGATCAACCTGCCTGTCTTACTAGTGCTGGGATTACCATACCAAGCTTTGTAAAAGCTTTCTCATTGGACTATCTTTGGACCCAGAGGTTTATTATTAATTATTAAAGCTTGTCCTTAGCTTAGACTTTTTTCCAACTAGCTCTTTTTTTTTACAGATTTTAAAAAATTTATTATGTATACAGTGGTCTGCCTGCTCACTAGAAGATGGCACCACCAGATCTCATTACAGATGGTTGTGAGCTACCATGTGTTTGCTGGGACTTGAACTCAGGACCTCTGGAAGAGCAGCCAGTGCTCTAAACCTCTGAGCCCTCAAGCTCTTAAAACTTAATTAATCCACACTTTTTTAACATCTACATTCTTCCACATGGCCTGGTTACATCTGACTTGCTCCGTGTCTGCTGTGCGCCTAGATTCCTCCTTCCTGTTTCGGTCTCTGCTCAGAAGTCCCACCTATACCTCCTGTCTAGCTAGTGGCCATTCAGCTTTTTATTAGACCAATCAGAGCAATACATCTTTACACAGTGTACATATATCCCACAACAAGGCTGTTTTAATTTTCTTTCCTTATCCCGCTGGTGAAGACCTTTAGACAATGATGAAAGTGGCATTGCTGCTTTATGTCCAATGTTAACATTTATTTTCTTTTTAGAGGCACAGCTTATGGTAAATGGTAATAGTTGAGCACACGGGAAGCCCTGAGTTCAATCTCCTGCTCTTAAAATAATAGGAGAGACTAGAAAAAGAATCATAGGAATGATACTATGCATTCCTGAGTGTTTATTTCTGAGTCATAGCTCATAGGCAAATAGATAAGTCTCAGCCTTTTCTTTCATGTGAGCAGGAATGCTTGTGAGGCCTCCATGCTCTGTGTGTCCTCTAGAGATATTTGTTTTTGTGTGTGTACGTGTGTGTGGAGGTCAGAGGTTGACACTGAGTGTCTTTCTCAGTCAGTCCTCCATCTTGTTTTCGGAGGCAAGGTCTCTCACTGAGCACACCAGTTTGCTGACCAGCCAGCTCCAGGGATGTCCTGCTTGGCTCCTGGAGCTAGGATTACAGATGTACCCCAGCCTCCAGCTTTTCACATAGGTCCTGGGGAGCTCCTCCCACTTGTACAGCAAACACTTGATAGAGCCATCTCCACAACCTGTAGTTTGCCATGGCCTGGAACTGGCTACACAGCCCAGGCCAACCCTGAACCCAAAATCTCCCTGCCTCAGCCTCACAAGAGATGGAATTACAGCCTTGAACCACCAAACCTGGCTTAAAGGGCCTCCATTTCAGTCTTTCCTATTCATCTCTTCTCTGCTTTGCCCCCAAAAGATTGATGAGTTAGAAAAAATACTATCCCAAAATGTGGAACTTTGGCACCGAGTTGTGGCAGTAGGAAATGGGGAAGAGAAGGATGGCCTCTTCCAGATGCTCCTCGCCCTCCCCTGGAGCAGACTGTGAAACTCCTTCCCTTTACCTTGTGGCCAGAGGCAAACCATAAAACCAAGGAGGGCCTGGAATACCAGCACTTGGGAGGCAGTTAGAGATTATTATAAATTCAGGGCTAGCCTGAGCCACATCTGGAAACCCTGTCTCAGAAGACCCAGCAAACAAAACCCTAAGTCGTCTGCCCTCTGACCTCTCTCCCCATTGGTTCTCAACCTTCTGAATGCTGCATCCCTTTTAAATACAGTTCCTCATGTTGGGGTGATCCCCAACCATATATATTTTTTGTTACTACTTCATAACTGTAATTTTGCTACTGTTATGAAAAGTAATGTACATACCCGTGTTTTCTGATGGCCTTAGGCAGCCCTTGTGAAAGGGTCTTTCAACCTCTACAGAGGGGTCCCGAGCCACAGGTTGAGAAACACTTCCTTAAGCTCTTATTGGGACATGCATCCTGCCCTAAACTCCTAGGAAGGAATGCCACGCAGAATGCCAAGCACCTCCCACTCCTAGTACATTTGATATGTGTGTATGTGTGTGCGCGCATGGGTGTGTGTAACACTCAGGGTTGATGGCTGGGTCTTCATTTTGGAAGTCAGGCTAGCCTCAAAGTCTCAGTCTTCCTGCTTCCATCAGCTGTGAGCTGGGGTTACAGGTGCAGGGCAACAGGTGCAGCCACCCATCAGGTCTTTACTTCTGCTAGCCCTGTTATGCCCAGTTCAAGGAGTCCCCCCAAAACCAACTAGGTGACCAAGTCCTGTATGTAAAAGCAAAGAGCCTTTATTCTTACACAAGTTTGCAAACTCGGACTCTTGGTGTGTCCAACTTATTAGAGTGGTTGGAGAGCCCTGAGCTCAGTTAGGGTTGGGGTTTTAGTAGGGGTGAGGGATTTCTGAGGTTCAGGTCCCCTGATTGACCGACATTTGTCTAGGGGTGTCTTGGTGGAAATCGATGGGTGTGTGCTGGCAGGTGGTCCTATCTACAATGGTTGGAACGTTAGGAATTTCCTTTGGATGGTCTGTTTCTAGGTGGTGTCTGGGTAGTCTCAGTTTGTGGTCTTTCTTGGAACCGCGTATTGCCTTAGGGTAAACTACTGAGACTCAGGCCTCTATTGAGCTTGTCAAGACTGGGTCCTACAAGCCCTGCATCTCAGAAAGCACGTATTACATCAATCTGGATGTTTCCCTCTTGCTCATCGGTCATCCTTTGCTGTAGGCTCAGCTGGAGACAGGTGAGAGAAAGTCATCACTTTCCTTCTCCGTAGGGCTCTACCTCATCAGATTGTGTGAATCTTTTTAGACTTGAAAGTGTCATTGCCTCCGCTACCTCATTTAGAGATACTGGCAGCGAGGGCGACATCTCAACTCAAGATAGCCTTGCTGTGCCCCCGACACTCCCAGACATAAAGCCTCCGGAGGGATCTTCGTAGGTTCTGCTCTGTGTGTGTTGTTCACTTCTACTTTATGTGTTGTCCAGCGCCTGCAGGGGAAAGCAAGGTGGATTCCACCCAGGCACGCATTTCTCCTGTAAAGTGGCAGAGTGGGGAGGTGCTGTGGAGAGAGGTGAACAGACATCCCAGGTCACAGCCACATTTCCAAGAGGATCAATGTCAGGGAAGAGCACACATTGACTCTGGAATCCAATTCCCTTATTAAAAGTGTGCCCAGCAATCAATATCCCTCCCCCACAAGAAAGGCTCCTCCCATCTGCATGTTAGCAGTCAAATAAAATCATGTCTCACTGGATGTGCTTGAGCATGCCTATAATCACAAGGTCATCCTTGGCTGCACATCTGAGGCTAGCCTGGGCTACATGGGAACCTGTCTTAAACAAAAATGTGTCATTTTTCTTTTCAAGAGACAAACAGGGGCCAGAGAGCTGTGGGGTCGATAAACAGGGCTCTTGGGGTGGGGGTGGGAGGGTCTCAAGATGAGGGTCTTTCCTCAGTGTGCTGAGTCCAACATCATAATTTTACTTAATAAAATAAAAGCAGGCCAGGCATGATGGCACAAGCCTTTAATTCCAGCCTGGGAGACAGAGACTGGCTCGTCTTCGTGAATCTGAGGCCAGTCCAGTCTACAGGGTGAGTTCCAGGCCAGCCAGGGCTGCACAATGAGCCTGCTTATTAAAACAAACTACCTAAAACACCAAAACCAACACACACACACACACACACACACACACACACACCTAAAAAACAGAATGAATCAAAAAATAAATAAAGCAAGCAAGCATCCCTGGGTTTTATGTTTTAGATAATTTATTGTTAAATGGAGAAGTCACAAAGCAAAAATGGGGTGGGACAGAAGTCAAAGGTAATTTTAAAACTCTTTTTTTGTCTTTTGCTGTGTGTCAAATATTTTCTAAGTTTAAAAACAGGGAACACATCAAATGAAAAGATACTTGTTCAAATGAAGTCTGTTTTTAGACGTTTGAAAGAAAGACTACTTTTCTCCAGAGACACACAGCATCTGCAACAGCCATAACTTAAGAATCAGAGCAAAAAACTTCATAATGAACACACCCGGTTTCTCACGCACACTTAGGAATGTCAAGTGAGCGAGTTTTAAAAGTCTCTTCTTCCACTTTGCCAACTATTGGGAATCTGCTCTCGGCTGGTGACACCTCCATCAGGGTGCTCCAGGATGCCACCCAGCTTCCGGGCCTGCAATTTTTGAGGCAGGTTTGGAGAATGACAGCTGGCTTCTAGAGAATAACCTCACAGCGCAAACTCCGCCTTTCCATCCCCAGTAGACATCCACAGTCGCTTGCTTCTACTTACTGATACAGTTCTGGTTCCATCCACACCTACAATGTTCTGCCTGAACTTAACATGACCCAACTTAACTAAGACCAGAGAGAGAGAGAGAGACAGAGGGGAGAGAATTCTTAAGGTATGACTCTGAACCCAAAACATGTGTCTCCAAAGGGGCAAAGCAAAGCGCTGGTGATTTCCTAATTTAAAAATTGCATTTGCAGCCGGGCGGTGCTGGCGCACGCCTTTAATCCCAGCACTCGGGAGGCAGAGGCAGGCGGATCTTTGTGAGTTCGAGACCAACCTGGTCTACAAGAGCTAGTTCCAGGACAGGCTCCAAAACTACAGAGAAACCCTGTCTCGAAGAACAAAAAAAAAAAATTGCATTTGTGCCCAGCGGTGGTGGCGCATGCCTTTAATTCCAGCACTTAGGAGACAGAGGCAGATGATCCCTGTGAGTTTGAGGCCAGCCTGGTCTACAGAGCATGCTCCAGGACTGGCTCCATAGCTACTGAGAAACCCTGTCTCAGAAAAAACAAAAAAACAAACAAATAAAAAAAAGAATTTATCTACGCCCGGGGGTGGTGCACACCTTTAATCCCAGCACTCAGGAGGCAGAGGCAAGTGAATCTCTGTGAGTTTGAGGCCAGCCTGGTCTACAGAGCGAGTTCCAGGATAGCCAGGACTATTACACAGAGAAATCCTGTCTTGAAAAACCAACTCTCCCCCCACCAAAAAAATTGTATTTGCTTTTTTTTTTCTTCCCAAGACAGGGTTTCTCTGTAGCTTTGGAGCCTGTCCTGGAACTAGCTCTTATAGACCAGGCTGGCCTCTAACTCATGGAGATCTGCCTGTCTCTGCCTCCCGAGTGATGGGAAAAATTGTATTTGCAAAAAAAAATTATATTTCCCACTTCAGTGACATTATAAAGTCAAGATAGAAAACCCACTTTTGCCAATAACTGCTTTTCCAAAACCAAGTAGCATGTGTTACTCTGACTTCAACTGAGGAGCTTGTGTGCCCCAGTGTGTCTCCAACTGAGCTGCACCCTAGTCAGCTGAGACCATGAAGCCAGCAACCTCTCTGCCCAGCGAGATGAGTTAAAAGCACAACAGACCCGGCACTGCCGTCTGCAGGGCACACGGACTAGGCAGTGTGGCTCTAGACAGCTCCACAGTCTTCAAACGAGAGTGATTATCTTTGCACCTCTTTACCACACTAACAGGTCTCTGCTGTAGCCCCAGGGGAGCCAGCATGTTCTCAATTTTGCTTTCCGGACAGATGGAAACCATCCTCAGAGACCCAGAGACATCACAGACGACAGAGCCTCTGTAACCCACTTGACATGATTTGGATGTATTTAGAGGAAATACGTACAACTCGTTCTTTCCAGTGCTGGAATAAAATCCAGTTTGCCACTTTCTTTCCTGCAGCACTGTGGGGCCTGCCAGGGGGTTCTAAGAAGCAAGGGGCACGCCCAGGGTAGGGGCAAGGGAGCCGAGGCAGCCTGGTGCACAGCACCCACTGGGCCAGCATTGCCCCTGCTGCTGTGGCTGGCTCAGCTGGAAACACCTTTGATTTGTATCCAACTCCATGATAGTCGCTTCTGGGTGTACAGTGGCACAAAAAAAAAAAAGTCCCCCCATGGCCACAGAAGCAAGGCTGTGTGTTTGAAGTGTCACTTCCCTATTCCTGAATTCATCTTAGCTTAATCTGAATGGTAAGCAATATTCCTTGCTTTTTTGGGTTAAACCCAATTCCTCCCAGTTTTGACACCATCAAAGCCCTAAGAATCAGTCCATCGAGACATTTAATCATGATGACCCCAGTCACATCCGAGTCTGCCTCCTCCTACTGCAGCTGCTCTTAGGCATGATGGCCCACAGCGGGGTCCCTTTTCATGCACTTCCAACATGCGTTTTTCCAAAGCATTCTTTCAAAAGGCCGTTCCTCTCAAAAAGAACATTTTTGCTTGTGAAAAAAAAAAAGGAAAGTATTTCAAAACCCCAAAATACCTATGAGCAGAATTACACAAGTCTAGGGAGATGTTAACCAGATGCCAAGCATGCTAAGGCCGCACCAGAGCCCACGCCTGGAACCAACCAGACGGCGGGTAGTGCCCCAGCCTGCGCTAGCTGTTTACCCAATCCAATGACGGCGGAACGGGCAGAGAGCTTATGTTTCAAAGGCATCTCCTTTTGTGGTTTTTGTTTTTCTCCTCTAATATCATAAAAAAGGTTTTGATAATACTAAGCGTTTGGATTAGCAGGGGAAAAAAAAAAGGAAGTGGAAACAAAAAACTGGTCCAGCACGGGAGTCTCCCCAGATTGGGCACATCTGCGCATCACAGCCGACCAGAGGCAGCTCCCTTTCTTTTCTTCAGCGATGAAGATATGCATGGCTGAAATTTCTTAGAATTCACTCTTTCTATTCCAGAGACGTTCCCACTGTCTTCATCAGAAAATGGAGGGCAAGCTCACCTCAGCCTGTCCTGATGGCACCGTTCTTTTGTTCTGCCTATCTTTATTTTCTCATCAAATAGAGACTTTGGGGAAACTGCATCAACCAACCAGAACATATATATACTTGCTCCTTTAAAAGAAACTATCTGAAAAATTTTAAACGAAGCCAAGTTCCTCTATTATTTTAAGATGCAGTGATTTTTTTTTTCCCCTTCCCCTGGCTAGGCTTAGAGGTTTCTCCAGGTTAGACTCCCCTGGGGCTGGGATGACGTGCAAGAGCAAAGTGTCACCCAGCTTGTCCAGGATGGTCTGGGGGCCAGGGCAGTGTATGAACAGCTGGCCCAACCCCAAGTAGCTAGCTTGAGTCAGCATTCATCTGAGAGACTGTCACTACCCAGGAACTCTGTGGCCTCGAGCTCCACACTAGACAGAAACCTCCTCAGCTTTTTGTGGCAGTTGTAATCCAGAGTGGTGGTGTAGACGGTCTTGGGGTACTTGGGGTAAACGATGGTGGTGCTGAGGAAGCGTGTGGCCTTGGGGCGGGGCTCGAAGCGCACCTCAGCCTTATAGTTTCGCCAACTGCAATTGGGGATACAGGTGACTGTCTGGCTGCAGGAAGCTACCACCAGGCCCAGGGGCATCTGCACATCGTCAATGAAGTGTCTCTCAGAGTCGTACTTGACCGAGGAAGTATACCTGTAGGGAGACACAAGCCAGCATGAAGCTGTCCTGAGCTGGGAGCATGGGGTCCCAAGTGTGACGGCTCATCTCTCCTGGGGTGCATCAGGGAGAAGCAGCAAGAGTCACGGGAATATTTTATGGGAGGCATGTTACTCCAACTACTTCTATCACAGGACCTAAATGGATCTTCCCAAACATCCTGAAAGAAGAAAGAGAGGTGAAGAGATGAAGGTCTTAGTGTCCCTGAATGATGGACCTGGGTGGGTGGGTGGATGGATGCATGGATGGATGGATAGACTGATGCATTTGTAGGACTGGGGATACAAACCATAGCCTTGAGTGCTAAGCAAGAACTCTACCCCTGAGCTAAACCCCCAGGCCTGAGCTGGGACCTAAATGCAGCACACAGGCTTCTGAAGTTTACCATTTCCCACAGCAGGCCACAGCCCTGAGTTCTGATCCCATTTACATAAGCTAGAAGCCCTCAGCCTAATGACTTAACTTGCCTACAGCTCGAACCCTCTCTTATGACAAAGGGTCTACATGCAGCCAAGCGCTGTCGGGGTAATTAAGTCACACACAGCACAAAGACATTTTGGTTTTGGTCATTGACAACTGGCCACATATACGACGGTGGTCCCACAGACTATATCATCCAGTGACATAGCACCTTCTTATGTCTAAGTGCATGCTGGCATGCGATGGATGACTTGACACAAGCTAGAGCCGTCTCAACCTCAACTGAGAAAATGCCTCCAGAAGTTTAGCCTGAGGACAAGTTGGTGGGACATTTTTGCCACTGGTGGTTGATGTGGATGAGTGCAGCCCACTGTGGGCAGTGCCATCCCTGGGCAGGTGGTCCCAGGGTGTGTAAGAAAGCAAACTGAGCAAACTAGGAGGAGTGAGCCAGTAAGCAGCGCTCCTTCATTGTTCCTGCCTTGACTTCCTTTTATGATGCGAACTGAAACCTCACTAAGACATTGTGCTGTGACATTACCTGAGGACTTGTTCTCAGAGCTGAGTCATGGAATAAAGAAGTCAGCTGCCCCTCTGGGGGTAAAGAGCTTCTCTATCCACTCCATGAGCAGCCAGCTCTTCAAAGAGAAGAGAATTCCAGAACTGCTGAGTTCTGGTTCTAGAAGCTTGGCTACGCCATGGCCTCAACTATGGTTTGGAAACCTCCCAACTCTGAGGGACTCAGGACCTGACCCTATCAATGAAAGCCAAGTGCACCCCTGATGGCCACAAACGAACTCGCCATTTACATCCCCCAGTTGCTTTACTACCACCACCTCCACCTCCACCACTGTCACCTCCACCTCCACCACCACCACCACCTCCACCACCACCACCATCACCACCTCCAACCGCCTCCACCACCACGTCCACCACCACTACCACCACCTCCACCGCCATCACCTCCACCACCACCTCCACCACCTCTAACCGCCTCCACCACCACATCCACCACCACTACCACCACCTCCACCGCCATCACCTCCACCACCTCCACCACCACACCACCACCACCACTACTATACTACTACTATTATTATTGTTGTTGTTGTTTTGGGACTAGGTCTTGCTAAGTAGGCCAGCCTAGCCTAGAATTCCCTGCTCCTGCCTCTGCCTCCTGAGCGCTGGCTGAGACTGTAGATATGCACACCCTTCATGGCTGGGGGTTAGTATGTTCTGGAAGCATCACAGTGACAACTTGGCTACATTAATATTGCAGCTTCACAGATGTTAGCATCTCTAGAAGCATCACGTGGGTGAGACCAAGCATTTTGTCTCTTCTCCCTGGAGTCACAAGACGCTGATGGGAGCCAATGTCACGAAGTCATGTCCCAGTTTTGTCAGAAACACAAGCTCCCGGGAATAAAAGGCTAACCTGCTCACCTCTAAATGGAAGAACCTCCCTCTGTTCCATATCAAAGGCCCCTTTGTGTTTGGGCAGCTCAAACTCCAGCAACAAAACCCCAGTCGCCAAAAGTAAAATTCCTTTCACTAAAAAGACAGCCCTTTGCTGGAACCTCTCCAGGACTCTTTGCCCCCCAATCATCCTGGGTGAGATCATTCCCAGAGGACCTGTCCAATGACATAACATGAGGCAGGGTCATAGCACCTTGTAGGTGGAACACAGGGGATGAGCGGCTTCAGGAAAGAAGTGATGTTCAACAAAACTTCTGGCACCCGAAGGCATGGTGTATGAAATGGATAAAGCATGCGGCAGAACTTCATCCCCAAATCTCACTTTTATAAAGTGTCTAGTAGATGTAGTGTTGCACACCTGTAATCCTGACACTCAGGAGGCTGAGACAGAAATGTCATCTGAAGCTTGGATGATAACCTGGCCTACATAATGAATGCCAAGCCAGCTGACTCGACATAGCAAAGTCCCGTCCGGAAACTTTGACTAACGACCTGCATAAATAAATGATGTACCTACATATTTAACTAGACATCATGCAAGAAAACAAGTGAAACTATTGACAGTCTTTGGGACATTTTCATATTAACTTTTTAAAACAATAGTAATCAGTCCTGGAATTTTAAAAACATTTTAAGAAATAATATCAGGGTCAGTACACTCACTTTATTTCCTTCGGTGGTAAGGGATCAAACTCGACTCCTTCGCCGAAGGACAGGGGACAGAGCCGTGGTGAGCAGCCAGCAGCCAGCAAGTGGGTCAGAGGTGCTGGGTTCTTCGGAGAGAGAGGAGAGAGTGGTTAGATCTACGACTGACCGGCCAAAACACACACTCCACAGAAGGCTGAGCCTCTGAGCCTCCAGGGAGGGGCCACATGGGGACTACAGTCTGGCCCTACAAAGGACAGGCCTGGCCCCTGGCATGGGAAGTGCACTAGACAAGGGAGAAAGGTCGGGGTTCAAATCCCAGATCAACCCTGTCCCTCCATGTTTCAGGGGTGGGCCTTGCACTCGAGCACATTAGGCAAGGTCCATCCTGAGTGTGCTCTGTGCTCAGTGGAGTGGTCCCAGGTCCTGTCTCTAGCTGCACACTGGAGGAAGGTTCATGTGCAGAAGAGCAAGCTGACAGGATGGATGAACTCCACATCAGGCCTGAGGCCAGAGTTAGAGGCTGCTGTACCACAGGAGCCCTGTGGTAAAAAGCTTAACTCTTCAGAACCCTCAATTATGCAGAGTGCCCCCCCCAACACACTGTCATTGTTTCAGCAATAGAGAAAGGCCATGACTTCTGCCAAGGAAGAAAAGCTTCTGGATTTTTTTTTTTAAAGGTAAAAACTCACTTCTACTTCCCTACTTCCTTTGCTTCTGGGGTTGGCAGGGCAGCAGCCACCCACGACAGAGGCTCCTACAACTCTGAGACAGTGGAACTCAGGGATGTTTTTGCTCCACATCGGCTTCTACTGGCCAGAAAGCTCGGGGGCAGAGCACAGCCTTTGAGTCCATTAGGGAAGCTCAGGTGACAGACAGTATCTGGTCACCCGGTTGGCTAGAATCCGCCCTCTGTGCTCATGTGCAGAGATAAACACAGAGCAGAGGGACCTCCACAGCCCTTCGTGCTCTCTGGCTTTCTGAGATCTGTCATTTTCTTTGCTTAATTTAAGAGCAAGAGCTACATCTGTGCCAGGGTGTGGAAGTGGCAGACCGACCCACCCTTAGGACAAAGAAGGCAAATGTTTCTAGAAGGTTGGCTGAGATCTTTACTGTGTTACCAGGACAAGATGCAAAAGCCAAAAGGACTGGTGGAGAGTCCTGGGGTACTGCTCCAGGGCTAGGATGGAGATTGGTGCACAGGGTTGGGGGAACGGATACAGTTCAAGCCAAGGTCAGTAATGAGGAGTGGGCACAGTGGGAGCAGAAACTGTGCGTTCTGCTCGGCTCTCTGGCTGCCAGAGTCTCCCCATCAGAGGGGCACATCCCAGGCAGCCCTGGAAGTCACCCCAGTTTGTTCTCCCACACTCTCAAGACAACTTTCATTCAGGGTCCCATTCCTGCCCACCAGACAGACACTCCTTGGGTATCTAGGTGTGGGAGGGAGATAAGGTGGCTCAGCAGTAACGGAGACAAATGCACAGGGAGACACTGAAGGATGGATACCAAGCCACAGGCTCTGGAACACGTCTGAGAAAACTCTCAGAGGAGGTGACATAGTTGAGCATGGAAAGGCCATCAGGACTTGGATGGGGAAAGGTGAGGGTCAAGGTTCATGTCAGGTGGAAGAAGGGACATCCGAAGCAGCCGTGAATGTCTGGTCTGTGATTAGAGCAGGTAAGATGAGGCTAAAAGGCCAAAAGGCCAAGCTGAAGCAAACTTCACCTTGGAATGAAGTATGAGGCTTGCTGAGACAGGGTCAATAGGTCAAGAGGGCCCACACCATCAAAGTTCCACCGTGGTCCTTAAGAATAACACTGCCACTGACCACCCCACGGGAGGTCCAGTCAAGAGCCATCCCTAAGTCATATATGTACGTTGAGTTTCGGCTGTAGGCAGGATGTGGCCTCTCCTGAGACCCGCCTGCAAACCACCACCTGAACAGACAGATCCCAGGGCAAAACAGACTTGGAGTTTTTCTTACAAAAAGTTGAAAGTAAAAGGATTAAAACTTTCAAAGCCTTGGCCACCTGGAGGACTCCGATATCATTGAGATCAGAACTCTGGCTGAGTTAGGTATTCAGGACAGGGGCCCACCAGCACACCGAAGGCTCCTGGCATGACTCCTCAGGTCTCCCAATGGCTGGCCCACCTCGTGCCGGGAGCCCAGAACACACCCCTCTCCCAGGTCTCGGCAGAGGGAGGCCGCCTTTGGGAGCAAAGCCTCGGGGCGTAGGCCCCCGGGTGGGGAGGGCCGGGTTCCCTGTCCGTGTCCCGGGAGCCCCACCCAGCCCGCCCCGGCAGGAATGTGGTCGAGCCGCAGCTTGGCAGCCCCGGGGGCCACCACCTCGAAGGGAGGAGACCGCGGCTCGCCTCTCCCGGGGCTCCCGCGCCTCCCAGGCGATGACAATTTTCCAGCCACTGGATCCAGCTGGCCAAGCTCTCTCGCTGCGCTCCCGCCCCGGCTCCCGGCGACGGCCACGCCGTCTCGACGGGCGGGTGGCTGCACCGACAGCGAGCGCTGGGGATTCCTGGGGCGGGCTCCGGGTGGGCCAGGACCGGGAGAAGTCTGCGCACGAGGCAACTCACCGGGATGGCTGGGGTCGCCGCCGCGTCGGGCTCCAGCGCTCCTGGGACCGGAGCGCGCTCCCCACCGCCGCCCGCCGCAGCAACGAGTCCCCAGTGGCTGGGGCTAGGGCTTGGGGGCAGCCCCGAGTCCGGGCTGTCCAGGACGCCGTCGCCCTTCTTCTTCGTGTCCACGAGCTCGGGGACATCCTGCAGGCTCAGCCGGCCCACCATGACTGCGCGTGTGGCGTGGCCGAGGCACAGCCAGCTTGGTGTTGGAGTGCGAGAGGGCCGCACACGCGGGCCAGGGCTGCTGCCCTCCGGGCCGCCCTCCTTGCCCCGCCGCAGGCGCGTTGTCCGGGTGTCGCCGGCGGCCGCGCTCGCTCGAGGCCCCGCCTTCCGCCCCGCCCCGGGGGCCGGCCCAGGCGTGGTGACCGCCAAGAGGCCGTGCACCAGGGGCCGCTGCGCTCCAGCCGCGCGCCGCCCAGAGTCCCCTCGCCCCGATCTTCCCGCGACGCCTCCTCCGCTGCAACCCCCTACCGGAAAGCCGCGTCGTCCGCTGGCTAGGCTGTCGGCCTCCGTCCAGCCCCCTACCCTGTCTCTGGGGTGCGCGGGGATCCTTGCCCTGTTCCTCGGACCCCGGGAGGTGCTAATATCTCTAGATCTGGCAGCCCAGAGCCAGAGCCGAGTCCCTGCCTGCTGAGGCCTGGGGCGGGGGGGGGGCACAAGCAAACAACTGGAAATTATTAATACTTAATGCGCCTCGTATGGCTCCGGCCGCCTGTTGGCTCAGCAGGACCGGCTCTGGCTCTCACGTCTGCCCCGGAGGAGAGGCGGCCTACTCCTTGGACTCCCGGGAGGCTTGATCACTCCCTGGACGGGTGCTTAGCTGAACAGGCTGTGGCCAGGCCAGGCAGGGACGTTCTAAGGGTGTCACAGGCTTGGATTTCCAAGAGAGACCAGCAAGCAAGCTGCCCAGCGGTTGGCTGTCTTAGGGCCCAAGATCCCCTTATGGAGGCCGCATTTTTTTTTTTTTTCACTCACAGGAACTTTCCTTCGGTGCCATCTGAGGGGAACCCTTCTAAAAACAAGACAAAACCAAAACACAACAACAACAACGCAGACTGTCCTTCCTGTTAGCTTTGACAGAGAAGTCCCCTTTTCAGTGGGAACTAATTGCACGGGGGAGGGGGGGCTGCCCAAATTCATTGCTTTTTTTTTTTCTCATCTCGAAGCCCACGGTCACCACTGGGTACACACAGTCATCACATTTCCCTGGCTGTGAAGTGTGTGAGGCTACTCTCTAAGATCCTGGAACCGTGACCTCCGCCAGCCCTACTGGGTGCCAGCTCTGAGCAAGTGCCATATACCCCACAGAGGACACCCCTGGCCCACCTTCGCAGGCCTGTCCACAACTCTGCAAGGACAAAGACCATCTGTCCTGACGATCTGATCTAGAGTGGCTCAGTTCAGTCCTCTTTCTTCTCTGCCCATCGTTTTCAGATAAGTAGAAGAGGGACTTGCCTTGCCTTCCAATCACATGGTAGGGAAAAGGCAGCTTGCTCTGAACCGGAAGCTAGCATCATCCCTTCTGCAGAGGATACATTCTGGAGCAGGCTGTACCGGGCCGTTGTTCATTCGTTCAGGACATGTGCGGATAGGTTACAAGATCCACAGTGTATGGTACCCGACAAGTGTCTACTGCAAGGACATTGTGTGCTGTCACACTTCCCCACTCCTGATTTTCCCAACATCTGCACACCTCAGCAGTACTGCGTCCCTGGCATTAGAGGAGGAATCCCTGTGTCTTCCGAGGGTGTGAAAGGTGGGCTGGTCATATTGGGAAAGATGACAGGGAAGGTGGCAATCGCTCCATGGAGATGGTAAGGAGCTGGAGGATGAGACTGAGAAAGCTCAGCATGCTGGGCCCCGACAACCACATTCCATCTCAGTGCAGATTGTTGTGGGGAGTTTGCCTACTTTGGGACTTGCTGACTCCAGAGCTTGAGAAGCCACATTGCCACCCTCTGAGCTATACTCTGAACACTTATCTACATTCTGTCAGAAGACCCATGGAGACCACAAAGCTGCCAGCATAAGAAAGAGAAGATGAAGCTTCTAGCCTTGGAGGGTTCAAGTGACCCGCCAGTCTGCAGTATGTCCTTCCTTCCTTCCTTCCTTCCTTCCTTCCTTCCTTCCTTCCTTCCTTCCTTCCTTCTCTCCCTGTCTCCAAAGCTGGGATAGGGTGGGGGCAGAGGTGCTCTTGGAAAGAGAGCCAAACCACTGGCTCAGCCCCCCACCCCCAGAAGGGGACTTCCAGTGTAACCAGGTATGAACGTTGAAGCTCAGATCCTGGAAATGGGCTCTGTCTCTGGAGGCCTGAGTAGTGAGTTTGACTTAAAATGTTTTATTTTTAAGTTAAAGTCTTAGAGGCTGGCCTGAAATTCTAGACAATTCTGCTTCAGCCTGCCACACTGAAGCACTGAGGCTATGGTATGAACCAAATACCCAGCTTCAAATTGTACGCTTACCGGAGCCTTGAAAGAGCTCACCACGCAAATTCATGATCCTATATCTTATTCCAGATGTTTCCCCCAGGATGTTGCTCAGAAATTTCTAATTAAAGCTGGGGGGAAATTCCAGGTCAGTCAGGGCTACATAACAAGGCCTTGTTTAAAAATTAAAGTAAAGCCAGCAGGGAAAAGGAGAAGGTACCTGCTTCTGCCCTAAGCCACCCTATCCCGGCTTTGGAGACAGGCCTTTATTTGAGGAGTAGTTGGGATGTCTGTAGAAACCAGGAGGTAAGTTAGACAAAACAAGCATGGCCCAGAGAGACCACAGAGCCCAGATAGAGACTGGCTTCATCTCAAAGCTGTCCTTTCAGAGAGGGGCCATCACCCCTAGGCCTAGATCAGAGGCATCTTGTCCTCAGAGCTTGGCTTCCAGCCTGAGGCCTCTCCCAGCAGGGTTCAGGAACAAAAGCTCCTGACAATGGATGCCAATCCTGCATTTTTGTTGGGGGTTTTTGCACTAAAGTAAACTGATGCCCAGCTGGGAATTAAGTCAGACAAGGGCAAGGCCGGGCCCCTCATGGCTGCCACTTATTTCTGTGGAACAGCCTGTCTTCAGCAAAAGCCAGCCAGTGGATTAAAACCACTCCTGGTTTAGTCTGCTGGCTTGTGCCCATGTCCATGGCACCTTGCAGTCTCTAGCCGCCAGGGTCCCAGGTTGTTCTCTGTTCAGCAATGTAGAGGATCTCCTCACTGTCCACTTGTATCTCTTCCTCTTTCGTTTGTATTAATGCCAACAAAATGTTTTCAAAAATAGAATTTAATTTTGTTCTTTAAGTATCTGAAGATTAAAGCCCTTGTTTTCAAAGGGCATTGAAAGGGACCGACCATATTTTAGTCAAGAAGGGAAGGGTAAGTGGCACGGGCCAGCAATATCAGCATGTGGGAGGTGGAGACGCAGGGATCAGGAATTCACGAATTGAAGGCCATCCTTGACTACCTAGAGAGTTTGAGGCTAGCCTGGGCTACATGAGATCCCCCCTTTTGTGGGGGAGCAGGGCTGAATGAAAAAGATGTGCTTTAGCCAAGAGCCAGAAATTATGTGGTGCATACCTGTAAAATCCCAGCACACAGGAGGCTTAAAAGACAAAGACATGCTCTAAGGGTGAGTGACCCAACACAACCCACCCGAGTGTGGGCACTGGTGCTGCGGGCAGGGATAAGCTGATAACCAGGAGCCCTTGGGAGGCACAGAGCCAGAGGAATATCCAGGGGCTTGCTTGGCAATTTCAGAGCTAAACAGGCCTGAAGGATCATCAGCAGGCCCCTTTTCCAGCCTCTCGGCTGGGAGCTCACCAGTTTGGATGGAGGTTTGCTCAAGCCAGAGGGCAACATTAACCAGAGACCAAGCGTAGCTGGTATGTAATCAGGCAAATGTTCCCTGTGTAGGGAGTCCCCACAAGCTTGGTGAACCCTGGCCCTACCTGGATGCTCCCATTTGCAAACTCAGAGCTGACTTTCCCAAGTGCTCCCTAGTTACACTTGAAAAGATCCACTCCTGGCCTTTGCAAACTACACACAGATGGGATTTTGCAGAGGGCTAAGGCCTCTGTGGACCTACATCAATGCATTTGCACTTCTGGCTCTGTTTGGCACATTCAGACTGGACAAGGGCTTGCGAGCTGGGAAAACGGACTTTGGTTAAGCAATTGAAGGTCAAACTCTTGGTTCCTTGCCTGACAAATAGAAAGGTATGCTGTCACTGTCCCTTAGACAAACAGCTGGCCTGTGGGGCCACACTGCAAGGCCACCTCAAAGGTCTCCAAGGTGCTTTAAGACCAGAGAGGATCTAGCATTGTATGACTGCCTGAGACAGGACAGAGAATGGGAGTCTTTGGGTGCACCCAGCTGCTCCTCATATGACAATTTGCTTGGGGCTGGAGAGATGGCTTAGGGGTTGAAACTGCTGGCTGTTCTATCAGAAGTCCTGGGTTTGATTCCCAGTATCCACAGAGTGCCACAATCCTCTGTAACTCCAGTCTTACGAGATCAGACATCCTCTATGGCCTGGCACCTCCAATCCAGTAGACCTCACTGAACACCCCTCAGATCTTACCTTATGCTTTTCTTTGATATATTTTTCCTCTTTTTTTATTCTATGTAGCTGAGAATGACCTTAAACTGAACACCCGATCCTTCTACCTCCAGCTGCCAAGTGCTGGGATTATAGGTGTGCACTACTATGCTTGGCTTTATGTATTAATTTAAAGTTTTAGATTTATTATTTTCCTGTATTATGTGTCCCATATGCGTGTCCTCAGAGGTTAGAAGGGGTGTCGGGTCTGTTGGAATTGGAGTTACAAAGTCTTCCAGGAGTGTGGTATTTAAAACTGAAAAGCACTTTTTGAATAAGAACCAAAAGCAGAGCAACCAAAACCAGCACTCTAGGACTCTTCCCTAGGGAGCCAGGCTTTCAAAACCTCATCTCTACTACAGAACTGAAGCTGTCTAAGTCCTCGAATCTCATATCGTTTGACCCGTGCCGCTGTGGAGGAAGAGCAGAGGTGGCCAGGAAGCAGAAGAACTACTTCACTTACTGTCTATTACCTCTGCACGCAGAAAGGAAGACCACCGGGGTGGGGATGCACCTCAGTTGGTAGTCTTTCCTGTCTAGCATGAACGAAGCCCTGGATTCGATCCCCCGTGCTGCAGAAAGCTGGGCATGGAAGTATGTGCCTGTTATCCTGGCATTGGGGAGGTGGAAGCAGGAGGATTAGATGTTCAAGGTCATTGTTGGCTGCGGATCAAGTCTCTGGCCAGCTGGGCTATGTGAGACCCTTTCCCAGGAAAAAGAAAAAGAGGGAAAGAAAGCATGACCATCGATTTCATGGTCCAACCAAGGAAGCCCAGGCAGAAGGGCCGGGGTCTTTTACACAACCAACTTGGACTAAGAAAGCTTTCTCGCAAGATGCAGCATAGGTTGGGCCACATTTGGTCTGGTGCAATGTGAAAGAGGAACTTCTGCTTCCTGGGTTTCTACAGAGAGAGTTGCAATTACATCCTTCAGCCCATAATGCCGGAAAAAACATCATGGCCGTGGCCAATGGGGATGTGGAGAAGTAGGTACGAACGCACCATCAAAGAGTCAGTAAAACCACCTTGCGGATGCAAGAAACAGGCAACACCCTTTAAGAAAAAATTGTGTGGAAGTCATGTATCTTCCTGGATTTCTCTGTATTTACCTTGCTCCCAAGAACCTTTACTTCCCCGTCCTGAGAGTTAGGATTACAGACAAACCTCCATGCCTTCTGGGCTTTGTGTGGGCACCCAGATTCCTAATTTCAGTCCTCATTGTGGGAGGAAAGTGTCTTCAGGCTGAAACATTTCCCCAGACCTGGTAGCAGGGGTTTTATTTTGTTTTCTTGTTTATTTTGAGACAGGGTTGCACTATATAGCTCTGGTTGGCCTGGACCTCATTATGTAGACCAGGCTGGCCTCCAACCCACCCACACAGATCTGTCTGTCTCTGCCTCCTGAATCACAATCTGTAATTACAGTCACAGGGTAGGCTAGACAAGAGGATTGAGAACTTGAGGCCAACCTGGGATACACAGAAAGTTCAAGGTCATCCTGGTAAATCTCTGTCTCAGAATAAAAAATGGGAGCCAGAGAGCTGGATCAGCAGGTAAAGGTGCCCAGAGCTAGACCTGGTAACCTGAGTTTGATCCTTCAGGTACCACAGGTTGATAAAGAAACTGACTTGGGAAAGTTCACACAGTAGAAACACACCCACACATGCACAAAAATTGGATAAATAAAATATCCTATCCTAAACCGTAGTCCCTGTGAAACAGTAGCCAGTGAGAAAAGGAACGATGGGTCTGTTGCTGTTGTTAGGGCCCAGGCACAGGTTTGGGAGGAGCTGCGGAGTTGAGTCTGGCTGCCGAGGTGAAAAGGTGGGACCAAATGAACAAGAGGGTGGATGGACAGCAGGTCCAGCCAGATGAATAAAACACATAGCAGTTGAGTAGGCTGGGACTCAGAGGTGCTGACATCTCTGGGACAACCAGGAGTTCTCTGCCTACTGGCCACTTGATTGATGTGCACACTAGGTGATCAGTGATGACAGGTTAATGAGATCCTTCACCATGAAAGTATTAGGCATCTTCCTCTTGAGGTGGCCCAGATGAGAAAGTGGCTCTTTTCCCATGAATCCTTGGGCATGGCTCTTTCATGCTCCCACAGCACCAATTCACCCTGAATCATTTATAGGGTGGTGCCCTTTGTCCACCGGGAATAAACCATTTATCAGTCTGTGCTGGTGGACGGTACTGAACTCCTACTGCTGGTCGCAAGTCCATCTGGGTGCAGAGTCATCCTCCACCCTCAAAACAGAGTTCTTCCAGACAAGGCCCAGGCTGAGAAACCACAGTTCTACACAGTATGAGGTAGCTTAGAGACCAGCCTGACCTCAACAGGACCTCAGTTAGTATCCTCTATGCAAGCCCGAAGCCAAAGACTACACTGAACCCTGGTGCTCCAACTCAGAATTTCCCACCTGGAGGAGGGAGGATTTGCTGTTGTGGGGTAGAAAGCGCCCAGCTACTGATCCCCTTGGGGCTTTATAACCAAAGCCTGAGTGTGCACTTTCCAGCTTTCTTAGGACTTGAAACAGGCATGAAGATGTGTGCTGTTACCTTAGGAGATCAAGAGATGAAGATGGGCACCATGTCTGCCTCAGGGCAGCCTGTCCCTCCCTCAGGACCTCCGGAAGAGCAGCCAGTGCTCTTAACCTCTGATCCACCTCTCCAGCCCCTGGTACTTCTGTTTAATTAGATCCGTGCTGCAGCCCTAGCAATTCAGGCTAGGCTGGAGGCTGTGGGGCAGGAAGATTGAGGGTTTGAGGTGAGCCTGAGCTCAAAAAAGACCAAGCGAACAAATGATGTGTGTACTCAAATATATTTGGGATGAGAGATGACTTGATGGCTAAAGTGCTTGCTGCACCAGCTTAACAACTTGAGTTGAGACCTTAGAATCCACATAAAAATCCAACACAGTGGAGTTCACCTGCATCTGTAGTCCCAGCGTGGCCCTATCAGGTACGGGACTCACAGGAAGCTTGGGGAGCTAGCTAGCCTGGTGTAGACAGCAGTGAACAGCACGAGACACTGTGTCTCAAAGGTGGGAGGTGAGACCAACACTGAGTGCTGTTCTGACCTTCACATACACACTGGCACACACATATGCTAGTACACACACAGACAGAGTGGGGAGGGGGAGAGAAAGAATACCTATGGAAGAAGGACACTGTTTTCAATTTTTCTTTCTTTCTTTCTTTTTTTTTTTAAGACAGGGTCTATCCCAGCTGTCCTGGAACTCGAACTCGCTCTGTAGACCAGGCTGGCCTCCAACTCAGAGGTCTGCCTGCCTCAGACTCCTTAATGCTGGGATTAAAGGTCTGCATCGCCACCTCCTGGCTTGTTCACAAATTTTCACATCAAGATTTCTAGATTCTTGCAATAGCAATAGAACAATAGAGTAGATGCTGAGCTGAAACATAAATTATAAATCATCATTTATGACCTTAGATGTAAAGTTCTTTTCCCTTTCTTCATCCTCCTCCTCTTCTTTTTTGAAACAGAGTCTCACTATGTAGCTCCCTTGGAATTTGAGGCTGGCCTCAAACTTTCAGAGATCCACTTGCCTCTGCCTCTTGAGTGCTGGGATTAAAGGTATGTGCACTAGGCGTGCCTTAAAAAACGACAATAGTCTCAGTAACTCACTATGTAGACCAGGCTGAGCTCACATGCCTGGTGCCCAACGAGGCAAGAAGAGGGCATCAGACCGTCTGGAACTAGATTTAGTGGGTGCTGGAAAGCTAACACAGGGCATCCTTTAGAAGAGCAGCTGTGACCACTGGGTCGTCCTGCCAGCCAGGAGGGTGTCCCTTGACCATCCTGCCTGCAGGTATGTGCCACTGATACCCAAAATATTTTCCACTTACTGAAACATTTTCAACATGCTCTCTGATTTTCTTTGAAAAGATTTAAACTTAAAACATGTTATTTATAATAAAGTTTCCATGCCTATTTTGTATAGCAAGAATCTTACAGCTTATAAATTGAAAAGTACTGCTGATGTACATGGGATCTGGATAATGGAAGGAGGCTTTGGTCCGGTCCTGGCTCCATTACTTCCTGGGTGTGGTTCCCAGTGTCAAGCAGCAGTGGTCACCATGCAGTGCATCCCACACCTGGGCACATCACTCTTGCTCTCTGAGCCTCCTGGTCCCCTACACGAAAAGGATTCAACCTATTAAACAGTTAAGAGTAGGTCTTGCTCCATGCCCTGTCCGGCCTGAACTTGCCATCTTCCCTTTCATGGCGGAAGACACGGTGGCCCCATAGTTAGGGGCTAGGACCAAGCCAGCTGGGACCTACTTCTTGCATTCCCTCCGACAGCAAAGCTTGCTAGCCTCAGAGCCAGTGCCAGGGACAAGGGCTGGCAAGAAGGCTTAGTGGTAGGAGTTTGCTGTCAGAGTCATCAGCAGGAGTCACACAGCAGAAGCAAATTAATTTCTCAAAGTTGTCCTCTGACCTCCACACATGCACTACTGAACTCTCTGTGTGTGCACATTAAAATAAATTTGAAAAAAATATTCTAAGTTAAAAGAGAACAAGATAGGTATGGCTGTTGTATGTAATCCTTGCACTTGGGAGGCTGAGACAGGAGGTTTGACACAACTTTGAGATCAGCTTGGACTACAGAATAAAAAACTCTACTTCAAAAAGAGGAGGGAGAGCTGGAGAGACAGCACAGTGGTTAAGAGCCCTGGCTGTTATTCCACAGCACTGGGGTAGATTCCCAGCACCCACAAGGTGGCTCACAACCATCTCTAACTCCAGTTCCAGGGGATCCAATGTGCTCTCTGGACACAAACACACATACTCACCCCAAAATAAATCTTAGAAGTACAGTTAAACATGGTGTCAGGACTCCCGGGCCTGGGTCTGTGGTGGCAAGTGTGTCTGTGAATGGTTGTTTCTCTGTGGATGAGCTATCCTTCTGTTTGCCCGGGAAAGCGTCTCAGTGCCTGCCTCGGCTGGGCAGCCACAGTACTTGGTTCAGGGCATTGGCAGAATGTGGTCTACTTGCACCTAACACAAACCAACGGGCAGAAGCAGCGAGTTGCTCGCCACTCCACTCTGGAAAGCTTCGGCACCCTATGTAAAGGAAATAGAAGGGAGTTTGCTGAGAAGCTGGTCTTAATTTCTGTCTCGTTGAAAAATTATCCTGAACAGGAGGAGGCATGGAAATTGTGCAAATTCCCCTTGATTATGGAGCAGAAGCTGAAAGACATCTCAGATTAAGTGGGAAGCAATCTTAGCGGACTGAGCACTTCATACTAGGTTTTCTCCCACAATTTGTTTTGTTTTGGTAAAAACAAAAAGCAAAAACCAGACCTTTGGCAGTGCTTTTGGTAGTGCTGCAGATGGATCTAGGTTCCTGTGCTGCCAGGCAAGCGTGGCACATAGGCCATATCCCCAGCCATAAGGGCAGCGTCTATCTCCTGATCGCCCTGCCTCCGCTTCCCCACTGCTAGGGCTTTAGTTTTCCAGTAAACCCCGCCCATCACAATTTTTAATTTATAATCACTCTTACCTCTTCACAGCATCTGAGTCATCAGGGCTAGGTAGGAACTTTGTCCCTGAATGCAGGTAATTAGGCAGCCTTGGGAAAAATCTAAGATTCTTTGACAGGCATTTAATGGATTCCATTCTGTGAGCCAACCACAGCTTTCCCAATTAGGACTGCTTGTCTCTCCATAATTTGGGGGTTACTGTAGGTCAAAAAACAAACCTCATAAAACCCCAGAAGACAACAGAAGGCGTTCAGGCAAGAATAACGAGAGTGGAGCCACGGACTAGACACCATACGCAAAGCATCCTTTTGGACCTTTGCCAAGTATTCACAGGAAATGTGTCCCACTCTCCAAAGTGGGCGGCCTGGCCAACACCACCAGGAGAGGAAACTCTCTTCCATGTTTGTAGGCTTATTCCTAACGGCTAGGGAAGTAGCTGCTGCCAGGGCAAGAGGAGCGCAGAATTTGAGAACTGAGTGAGATGGACATCACCATCACGACCTAAAAAGGGCAAGGCTGATATTCTGCTGCTCACTGAGGATGCAGCTGGGACAGAGAAGCAGGATTCACACACTGCCCAGGGAAGGCGGGTTGGCCCCAGGAGGTTACGCCCCCACTGTCAGGCTCTCCAGTCAGACTCTGCTGACATTTCCCGTGGCCCAGAGAAACAGACCCACGCTTTAGCCAGTGAGAATTGCACAGCCTTGTTGACTCTGTGTCTGAGACAGTCTCATTCTGCAAGTCAGGTTGGTCTGGGACTATGTAGTCCAGGTCAGCTTCAAACTCACAGAAATCCTTCTGCCTCAGGTCACTAGGGAGAGCCAGGCTTAATGGCACACACCTGCAATCCCAGCATTTGGGAGGCAGAAGCAGGACTAACAGGACTCGAGGCCAGCCTGGATCTGTCTCATTAAATGAATTTAAAAAAAAAAACCACAAGAATTATTGGGAAGGTTTATAATCCTTTTTCACAGATGTTGCAAAAGGAGGCTCAGAGAGTCAATGACTGGCCCCATGTCAAAGTGCTAGGACCAGACCTGCAGAGCAGGGCTTCTGTGGAAGTTTCCATCCTGGTCTGCTTTTGTTTCCAGTGGACACATTCTTCATAGGCCACTGCTCACCAAAGCTTCCTCTGCCTGGCTATGGAGGTGAGAAGGCGGAGGGCTGGTAGGAAAATCATCTTGCACGCGGCCCTCTGGGGTGGGTAATGGGAAGTGCTTCTTTTCTCATGAGAGTCATCCCTGGCTATCCCCTGGAAGCAGGAGCCAGTGACGATGGATGGAAACTAGGTAAAGCTCTCAGGCCAGCCTAATGGAAGTGCTATGGCAGATTTTCCACTGTTGAAAGAAACATCAGAATTCCCTCAAAGATCTCATTGCAAAATGCCCACCCAGCTGTGAAGGAAGCAGGAATAATTTGGTGTGCACAGGCGAGAGATCTCTGGGCAGCCACATGGGAATCTGGGCTGAGAGTGGAACGGCAAGGGGAGGGGAGAGCCAACAGATGGAAACTCAGTGCAAAGTGGAATCCAAACTAGGAGCAGTACACTTGACACACATTCAGAGGGTGCCACTGCAGCTGGACAGCCAGCCACGGCCCCAGACTGCCACGTTCTCCTTGGGCACAGCCTCCTTAGACTGTCAGGAAAGCAGAGCATGTCCCTCCACCTGCCTCAGTGAGAAGTGTGGTGGTGGGGAGGGAAGCTCAGACTTCTTCTGGGTTCCTTCTGTTTTCTGTCAGCAGTAGGCAAAGACATCCTAGCAAATGACATGCAGTAATGCTTTAATTAACTGCAGTATTTTGTATTTCAAGATGCAGCAAGAAATCAATTCCAGATGGGGAAAATGAAAAATACTTACACAAAAGAATGATTCTTTTATTTGAAAGAAATTTACATCTCCCCAAGGTGCGGAACTCTGCGGGTCCAACAGGCTTTGTTGATGGACAGTTAGGATGGGACTGGAAATTTTTATTTCATATGTAAAATGTAATGGTTCTCTTCATGTCTGCTGGCTTTTCACGAGCCTGTTTCCAAGGTTAATGCTTAAATGGCCTGATGCAGTCAGCCCTAACAATTTTATTTTTGGGAATCCAACTTGGAGTAGACAATATGTGTGGAACTTGCCTTCCCTCTCAAGCAAGCTAAGGTTATTTTGAGACTTCTCTTCCTAGGGAGAGGAATGACATTTCCAGCTGCATACTTCTGGCAATTTCCTTTAGCCTGCTGTAAACAGGGAGCCAGGCTTCCTTGTCCAACAGCGACTCAGGATGGGCCTGTGTAATGCTCCCACTCCAGGCAGCAGCCGGGACCTGTGCTCTCTGCTCTCAGCCATTTGATCTGCACCTAAGAGCCACTTGAGATGCATGTGAAATGGGCACCTTCCTGGGTGCTGGGCAGAGTCTTGGTGCTTATTCTTTGTTCTGCCAGAGAGGAATTTTCTTTTCCGCGATAGGGTGTGTGCCCAAGGCCTTGCACCTGCAAAGCTCTCCAAGAGGCTAGAGGTTCTTCATGGTTTCTGATTTGCAGATATAGTCTAAACAAAGCCTTCTCTAGCCTGGCCCCTCTGAGCCAGCTATCTGCCCTAACAAGAGTCGCAGGGAACTCTTCACATCTGTTGCTGCTGTTTTTGTCCTGTTGTTCTTCAAGAGTAGCCTTGGCTGGCCTGGAACTTCCTATGTAGACCAAGCTGGCCTCTAACTCAGTGGTCCGCCTGTTTCTGCCTCCCCAGTGTTGCAATTAAAGAATTAATTATACATAACACCTAGTTATGCATATTGTTTTGAAGTGACAATAATAAATAAAGGCTAAGCCACAGGCATAAAAACAAGAAGCACCCTGATCACTATTGGAAGAGCTCAACTCTAGGTACAGTCATCATCTAAACAAGCTTCAGATGAAAGCTGCTAGCCACTAGAAAGGCTATGCTGGTACCAGCTCAAATGTACAGCTATAGCCTTGAGTTAGACAGTCAGGGAAACACACATTTGTGGAAATGAGCTATAGAACTTCTTTTAAAATGACCTCTGTCTTTTCAGTGCAAGGCTGAGAGCAGGGAGTGAGCAGTCTACAGGTGATCCTTTGTATCTATAGGCCCTGCACCTGCTGCTTCAATCAAAGGCAATAACAATATTTGGGGAGATAAAAGAAACCTGTTCGAACACATACAGACTAGTTTCTCAATTGTGATTAGTTCCTAAGCCATCCAACTGCTGATTTTGAGGTATGCAGTGCATACCTATACTGCCAGTAGTTGGGAAGCCAGCCTGGGTTATGAGTTCAAGGTCAGCCTGGACTACATAGTGACCGAGACTGTCTTAAAAACAAAATAAAAAGGACTGGAGAGATGGCTCTGCGGTTAAGAGCACTGGCTGCTCTTCCAGAGGACCTGAGTTCAATTCCCAGCAACCACATGGTGGCTTACAACCATCTGTAATGAGATCTGGTGCCCTCTCCTGGCCTGCAGGCATACATGCAGGCAGAACATTGCATACAAAATAAATAAATCTTTAAATAAACAAATAAAACAAAACCACTACCAAAACCCAAAACCAATAAAAACACCCGAAACAACCTATTTATGTAGTATTTACATCATATGAGGCATTATGCATACTCTAGAATATTTAGTGTCAATGAGAGGATGTGCTTAGATTATTTACATATACTGCCATTTAACAGAAGGGACAGAGCATCTGCATGGGATGTGTGTGGTCCTGGAACCAGTCTCTTGTGGACACTGACAGCTTCTAAACATATATACACCAGGCCTCACTGCAGACTCATAGAGTTAAGCCTTCAGACATCTGCATTTTTCAAAGGGCCCCAGGGGACTCTAATGCATTCCCCAGGTGAGGAATAGGCTGTCTCTGCAGAACACACTGTATTCAGTCCTCATCAAGAAGACATTTAACATAACTCCTACTGACATCTATCTGCTGGCTCTTCGGTGATTACCGACAGTGCAATACATCAAGGAAGTCATTTCACTGGCTATGACCACCAACTGGGAGGAATGGCAGCTTGACATCTCAATGCCATCACAGAGAGGAAAGAGAAGCTTAGTGAGCTGTGTGAGTATGGTGACAGTGACCTGGTGTAGGAAGAGCCCGCTGGCTTCCTCAGCTCCCCGAGGTGGGTGGCAGGTGGCTGAACTGGTTGTGCTGTTTTGACACAGCCCTTCTTTTCCAAAACAGGGCAAGCCACACAACTACTGGACCCACAGAGCAGCACAGAGGAATCCTTCCGCTGAGTACCAGTGGGCTGCGCCTGTCTAAGCTATGATACATCTTGACCAAGGGTGACATGCCTTTCTCTTGCCACTTGTTTTCTTTCTTTTTAGAGTTTCAAAATGCTCAATACATAAGAGTTATAGTGACTAGTAAGAAAATTTTAGACACTGATGAAGAAAGAAGGCTCTAGGACTGGGGTGTAGCGTATTGGTCAAAAGAATAAAAAAGAAAAGAAAAAGAGAAGAGACATAGGGCCCAGGATGCAAGCTGAGCATTATGGGTATCCAGAAATAACCAGATGAGGTTTGTTGCTGTGGTGATTATGGAAGGGGTGGCCCTGGGATCCGGGATCTTACTGTCCTACTGATTGACATGTTTACACCTGCCGAAAGCTGTCACTAACGGTGGTCACACTGAGGTAGTGGTCATGTAATTGAACCTTGGTTTTTAATGAGCCAAGAGCATGGTATGGCCGCCCTGGTGAGGTGCCCATTCCCCAGAGGTGGGGCGATTCCCCACTGCAGGGCTTGATTTCAGGAGTTAGTGGTCGGCAGCATGGCCAGGACAGGGTTGAGCTATGTTCTGGGCTCTTCCAGGTTCTGAGTCTGGGGTGCAAGGTCAATAATCACGTTCCTAGGGTCTCTCTTGGTGGTAGCACTGCGCCACTGAGGTGCTACATGTGGCCACCATGTTTCAGGGCCTCTGGAAAGTTTTCCAGACTTGCAATGTACCAGGGAGTGGGAAGTCAGGCGGTTTAGATTTCCTGTGTCTTCCTTCTCACAGTTTCTGCCAAAAAAGCCAAAGAAAGTCCTTCCAAGGGAACTTCCCGGTGTCTCAGAAGACAGTCCCCCTCCCTCAGATCCAGGAGCAAAGTGGGCTGGACAATGTGTTCACATTCAGGGAGAGCGCCATGCAGTCTGTGTCTCTAAGTCAGCTCTAGGTCTGCTTCCACACCAGCTCATGAGCCCATCACAGGCAAGACACCCGATGCCCAGGCTGGGTATGCCAGCATCCTTAATCTGCCTCCTCATGTGTAAGATGAGCAGTGTGCACCATTCTCCTGGGGAGTACAGAGACGTGGGAGGACACGAGGGTAATTTGGCCATGTCATGGAAGTCAGATTTAAGCCCTAGAAAGCAGCAAGTAACATGGGATGTGCCAATCCTGGCAGGGTCCTGATAAAGAGAGGCCAGTATCCCACTCTGTCATCTGTCACTGAGTTCACTCAGGCCCCAAGCCAATTCCAGAGACAAGGCGGGAAAAGGCACCCCTGGTTGCAGAGGTTTTGACCTCAAATGCAGAGGGAGGAAGGGGTGAGATCCAGGCTTCCTCCGTCAGCTGCAGGTACAGGCTGGTGGGGCCCAGAGCTGGTGGGTAGGGCTATGTGAGGAGGTGACATGGCAACCCAACCATCATGGCACCCTGGAGATAGAAGTGAACCACAGGGACCTTTCACCCAATGCTGCCCCAGCTTCAGGACAGTAGGTAATCTAAAAATGCCTTTTGACAACCCAGTTTCACTCAGTTTTCCTGACTGGCATAGAGAATAAGACAGGGAATGGGAGAGATAGTTTAATAACTGTAATGCCCCTAGAGGTTTCAAGACTGAGGACCTAGAGTCCTGAGAGTGAGGGTTTCCAGAAATCAGTCGCTCAGAGTCCCTGGCAATGTCTGTATATTCCTTACAGTCTCTTCTTAATCAGTTTCTCAAGTTTGCGGATGCGGGATGATTCCTGCTCTGGTGTTGGAGCCATTAGGGACAGTGTGCTGGAATTTTCTGTCCCTGAGGGTGGGGTGGGGAGCCTCTGTCGAAAGAGCTCCAGCATGCCGCTCTGCTCGCTCCTCTTCAGCCCCTGAGAGGAGAGGGAGAGAAGGTGGTCAGGGATGGTCACGCAATCGATGGCAGGGGCAGAAAGCACACTTTGGTCCTGCAGTTTTCCCAGCCTGAGCTCCGCTGGGCTAACTGTGTAATGACTAGAACCCAAGGACCTCGATTTCTCCAGGGCAAGTACTGGTCCTAGAGAGCAGCCTGGAAGGTAAAATTGAGGCAAGAAAAAGGGCTAACAGGACAGGAGAGAAAGAAGGACTGAAAAGAGATGAGAGAAACAACAGCAGAGGGAAGGACCATCCTCATTCTTCCTTGCATTGCTCCACTCCATCCTCCTCTGGGCAGTGGCCATCCCTTGGGCAGGGCGGTCCTCAGGATGCTGCAGCCTGCATGGCCAGGATCGACCTCCAGGAAAGGCTCTCTGCAATCTGGATTCAGGGTGACTTTGAGGCAGTCCCCACATTCTATATTAACATTCCATGCCTTAGGGTGGATGGGCTCACCTTCATGTCCAGTATTTTCTGGAAGGTTTCTGTGTTGCAATCCGTAAGGAGTTTGATGTAGTTGTCGACAAACACCAGCAATGGCTCATGAGGGGCCATCACCACCTACCAATGAAGGAAACAAGACGAGGCCCTTAGGAGCCCTCAGGCTGGAGGGCCTTACTTGCCAGCTGACCACAAAGGGGCCTTCTGCCACCCCAAGCCCATGTTCAGAAATGCTCTGGTGGTTCATTTTAACTTGATGTCCAATTACAGTATTCCCAAGAGTGGCTGAATCACCATTATTACCCAGATTGCCTTTTAACACATGGATTCCTGGTCCCCCAACACCCGAGGCTCCTAATTTCCCCAGGAGGCATGGAAGAGACCATCTTCTGGGGGATTTCACGGGTGGTAGGGCACCCATTCCTTCTGTCTGTTACTGAGAGGGGGCAGAGGCCCATAGATATCCTCAGAAACAAAAATCCTGAACTGGCCTTACTCTTTGAAGACCTGAAACCTGACACTTTGTGTGGCCACATTCATTTAACAATTAGCACACAGACAGATGGCCACACCAGCCTCAGATTCATTTTATTTGGTTCTGGAATATGCTGATGTTTCTTCCCTCGTGGGCTGGTTTTGTTTTGAATTCCTGAGAATGTACCAGAAAGTGGCAAGGAGCAGTTCCTTTAAGGGGCCTTTGCAGATATTTCCCAGAATGCAGCTCTCCTCCCTTGAGCAGACCAGCTGGGGAGGACGCAGTTTCCTCAGGCACAGGCTTTAGGTTTCCCAGGCCCCTCATGTGGGCCAGATCCTGAGGTCTGCAGCCAGGCCAGGCCACTGCAGCTTTATGTCCCTGCTGTCACTTGAGTCACCCTGGGAAATGGGCCTGAGGAGCCCACAGGTACTGGACTCTCAGCTCTCATGAGAACGAAGCCTCTGCTTCCCCACTGCCAGCCTTTTCTGATAGGCCCGGGTGGAGATCAGAGGCAGGCACTGCTCCACCAGGGCACCAAGTCCAATCGCTTGTCAAACGAGGCTTTAAAAAGTCCATTTGCCAATTAGATTCAGTTACTACAACATCTGTTCAGAGTTCACTTAAAGGTGCAAAACACGGAAAGCCAAAAGGCTTCTGGGGAAGGGAGTGACATTTGGGCCTAAAATTCCTGCTGAGAGGCAAGGGATCCCTGGGCTTCTCTCCTGATTTGCCACCTGGCTCTCAGCTGCTAGCACTTATTAAACAGAACTCACCTGTCAGAAAGGATTGCTGATCCCCAGTTAACCGCGCACTGATTTTCAACATCACAGAGTGTGGGCAACCCTCAGGAGTTAGAGGGAACAAGGCAGACCCTGTGTTTGCAAAAGCCAAACTCTCTGGAACAAAGGAACTAAGATGGGGCCAGCCCTTGTGAACATAGTCCCCACAGAAGACACACCTTGAGGATCATTTCAGCCCGGGTCATGCCTTTCACGACAATCTTAGTGTAACTGGCAGGTGCCTTCCTCACCACCTGGGAGCCGATGGATGGGAGATCGAGCAGGACCATCTTCAGGGAGTGTGTGTCCAGCAGCAGCTGCAGACCAAGCAGAGCGTTATGGCCACGCTGTGCACCAAGCACCCAGCGTGTCCACACTGAGCAGGTGTGTGCTACTCATTGTACATGTGATCCTTTCCCGTTACAGAAAAACTTGTAAAATAGAGCTTTAAAGGAAAAACCACAGTTTCCACTGTCCAGGAAAAGCTTCCTTAAGAGACCACAGTGAAATATGGGTATATTTTCTAACTAGTGTTTGTGCATGAAAACCTAGCTGGAATCATACTGAGTGTATGTATGGCTTCATACCCTGCCCTATCTAGTAGACACATGAAGGGTTTGCATCTTATTTCCCATCATTACAGTCTTAAAGAATTACTGTTTTTAATGGCTTTGTAGTACAGGCTATTGTTTAAGTTACGGTAGCATTCTCCCATGTAATTCACTCCCTAGGTTTTGGTTGTTAGCAACAGATGCTGAGGGTCTGGAGGGACAGCTCAGCAGTTAACTGGTTTGATTCCCAGCACCCACAAAGTGACTCACAGCCATCTGTAACTCCAATTACATATCCTATGCTCTCTTTTGACCTCCTCAGGTACTACACATGCATATGGTACACATGCATACATGCAGACAAAACACTCATACACATAAAAGAAAAATAATCTTAAAAAATAAAACAATAACAAAACCAAAGGGCAGATGCTGAGGCAGATAGCCTCTTCACGGCTTCTAGCCTCATCAGTGGCATCTCCTTACAGAACAGTGTCCGGAACAGGCCAAAGCACAGGTTATCTTGGATGTTCCAAGGACATGTCTGAACCTCTTTCCACCCACAATGCACCTGTTTACATAGCTATCAGCATCACAGAAACTGCAGACTGCACCCTCATCAGCACTGAAAAACTATCACAAAATACTTTACTTATAAGGCAAAAAATGGTAACTTGTTATTGCTGTACTTAAGACCTCTCTAGATGCTGTCTGAAGACATTTTAACCATATTTAATCATATCTTGGCAACAACCCACTTTGTTCTGGACTTCTTGAATGCCAATTATCTGGAAAGAGATTAGCTTTCCTCATGGATCACCAATGGCTAGAAGTGATACTACAAGTTTTTTCACATTGTCTCTCTGAGGTCCACCCTCATGAGCTCATTGTTCTCAGTTTTACAGAAGAGAACATCAGTGCACTGGAGGATTAATAACTAGCCACACATAGTTCAGGATAGGCACTGATGGCCAGGGCACAGACATGCCTGAGGCCAGGGGCTGGGGTTACAGCTCAGTAAAAGAGCACTTACTCCGTCCAAGACTGACTCTGATCTCAGGCACTGCAGAAAGTAAAAGAATGAGTGAACTAGGAACGAAATGGCTGAAGGAGGGTATGTCTTGGTCTGTTCCACTGGTTTGAGAGAACAGAATCACATATGGCACCAATAAGATAAAGCCAGTAGCGGGATGACAGATCTCTCGACTCCATTAAATTCAGATGATAGTGATCAAGACATTCAGGACAAGGTTCGATGACCTGTTAGGCAGCCTTTCACAATTATAGCTAGTTGGCAAGGAGTGGGAGTCCTTAAGGCCCTGACACTCTGCATCCTTTACTTCCCCCTGGACTTTGGCTGGGAGAACTAATGGTTAAAGACAAACTAGCTAAGGAAAGATACAATCAGCTTAATGGTTATGGTGAGTATAATTCTGACGATGATACAGAGATTTGGGGAATGTTAATGCTTAGTTCAGATAACTAAGACATGTCACTCTACACGACTGGCAAAGAAGGCTATTCTGATGACAGTAATTTCATGAAGAAATGTGACTAGTCAAAGCCTGCACTTTGTTTGTGTATAAGGTGTATGTGTGCACATGTCATGTGCATGCCATAGCGTGTGTGTGGAGACCAGAGGAAAACCCTGAGTGTTGGTTCTCACCTTCCACCTTGTTTGGAAGCAGGGTCTCTTTGATTTTTTTTTTCCCCACTGCACTGTGTACCTGGTGCCAGGCTAGCTGCTTGTGAACTTCCTGGGATTATCCTTTCTTGATCTCCTCTCTTGCCTTCGGATGCTGGGATTAGAGATGTGCACTACCGTCCCCAGCTTTATGTGTGTTTTGGCTATTTCAACTCAGCTCCTTCATGCTTGAGGGCAAGTGCTTCTTCCTCTGAGCCATCTCCCCAGCCCTCAGAGTCTAAACTACTCAGCTGCGGGCAGCATAGCAATCTTATCACGCTTGTTTTAGAAGGCCATTGAAGTCAGGTGTGTGTACATGTACCCAGGTTTCTGTGTGCACACTCATATGACTGTGGAGGCTGGACTTCAATCTTAGATGTCTTCCTGTTGCTCCCCACCTTATCTGACAGAATCTTTCCCTGGGCCTAGAGCTCACTAAATGGCTGGCTAGCAAGTCTCCAGGATCTGTCTGTTGTGTCTCCAACCCTAGTACTGGGGCTACAAGGATGCTGGCTTTCTATGTGTGTTCTGGGGATCCCAATTCGGGTTCAAGTGTTTGGTTTTTGAAAAAGCCATGAGTTCAAAGAAGTGTATTTAGCATCTGAGAGAATGGCACAGGATACCAAGGCCCATACCAAGAGCCCAAGGTTAGCATACTCCCTAAAGTCCATGGAATTTGCATTGCTGTCTCCATACCCCTAAAGAACAAGCATGCTGGATCCATAGTGTGTACCCTACAGTCCCAGTGACTTGGAAAGCTGAGGTGGAGGGTCACTTGGACCCAGGAGTTCAAGGCCATGCTGGATGAAATAGCAAAACCCTGTCTTAAAGAAAATGAACATCGCTTAAAACCTAAGAGAG
Organism: Dicrostonyx torquatus; assembly: GCA_028555095.1. NCBI lineage: Eukaryota > Metazoa > Chordata > Mammalia > Rodentia > Cricetidae > Dicrostonyx > Dicrostonyx torquatus. The sequence goes on from JAQHUG010000288.1 coordinate 2,608,076, forward strand.
GGCCAGGTGGTGATGGCACATGTCTTTAATCCCAGCAATTAGGAGGCTAATCCCAGCACTCGGGAGGCAGAGGCAGGCGGATCTCTGTGACTTCAAGGCCAGCCTGGTCTACAAGAGCAAGTTCCAGGACAGGTCCCAAAGCTACAGAGAAACCCTGTCTCGATTCTAAGAGATAAAAAAGAAAAAAATTAAAATTTTGAGACAGGGTCTCAACTATGTTGCTCTGGCTGGACTAGAACTCACTATAGAGATCAGGCTGCCTGCAAACTGAAATCTCTGCCTCCCAACTGCTGGGATTAGAGGCATTTGGCACCATGACTAAAGACTAATTTTACTACTCTGTGTGTGTGTGTGTGTGTGTGTGTGTGCTGTGTGTGTGTGTGTGTGTGTGTGTGTGTGTGTGTGTATGCCGACGAAGGCCGGAGAAACATCAGAGCCTCTGGAGTTAGAGTTGCAGGCGGTTGTGAGCTGCCTGACATGGATTTTAGGAACCCAAGCCCAGTCCTCTGGCAAGTGCTTTGCTGCAGAGCCACCTCTAACAGCCCAAGACTTTCAAACTTTTAGTAGAAAACACAGGGATTGTTTTTATTCCTTGTGGGTAGAAAAGAATGTCAAATATGGGAAAGATTGAAAAATATACTACTCTAAGTTACACGAGACTCACAGTAAAATACAGCCTAAACCAGCCGTAAACTGGTCTGCTCTGACAAGGGAATGAGACGTAGGGCACGTAGACTCCCACGGAGTAAGAAGATGACCAGGGCCGGGTGTAGTTTAGTACAGAGTATCTGCTTAGCATGCATTAGGCCCTGGGTTCCAACGCCAGCACCATGCACACCAGAGGTGCTGGCTAAGAACTCGTGGAGACAGAGTGAACTGGTTTCTTTGGGGAAAGCTCAGGAGCATTTTCTTCCTTGAAGAGCCACATAATCCATATGGCATGGTGCTGGGCATTTATAACAGCCCTTGGCAGGCAGAGGCAGGAGGACTGTGGCAATATGGGGCCAACCTAGGCTACCTACAACCTCCAGAACAGCACTAGGGCTACATAGAGAGACTGTTCAAAACAAGCACAAGGTATATTGGCTAAACTATAGTATGGCTCCTTTTACTTATATCACAGGTTCTTGGCTGTCAGTTTTTAACTTTTTGGTTGCTATGACCAAATACCTAAACGTAAGGGACAGAAGATTTGTTTAGAAGCACCGTCTTGGAGTGGTCAGTCTAAGTTGCCTGGCCCCATGTGTTTTGACAGAACATTATTGTGACAGCAGTATGTGGTGGGAAGTTTCTTCACCTCATTACAAAGAAGCCACGACAAGATATAGTGTTCAACTCATGCCCCCAGTGATGTACTTCCTCCAACTAGTCTGTACCTCCTGAACTTTCCAGAACCTTTCAAAACAGTGAATCCAGCTAGGAACTAATAAGCATTTAATACACAAGCCAAAGGTGACTTTCATATTCAATTTATAACACTCACACTAAAAAAGACCTTCCCTGTACCTGCTCTCTGCAAAAGCAAGAACTGGAAACAGCTCACTGTTCATAAAAACAAGAAAGAATAAACGAATGATGGCATATTTATGCAATGGGAAATGATATTGAAGCCAAAATGAGCGGACACAAATGACATATATCAACACAAATAAATCTCAAAAAAATGTTAAGTAGGGGGAAAAGGCAAGAGAGGAAATGACATGTATAGTACAATTTATATAAAGCTTAGAAATAAGCAAAACAAATCCATGTATCACTTGGGGATATATACATGTTTGGAACACCCAAATACATATGGCAACCTAGAAGCCTAGATCAGAATAGTGTTCACTTCTGGGAATGGGGAGGGGGTGAGGGAAGGGTGGAAATCCACCGGGAGCTTTAGCAAAACCATAATGACCTACTTCAAATCTGCACGGATGGAGAGCAAACATGGGAACATGGTACAAATTTCACTGACTGGTCACTATTCTTTTGGTTTATTTTCTATATATTTGTTAACAGGAAATCAATCTTTCTTTCTTCTTTAGGTGTGCCTTTTGAGGCCTGGCAAAGACTCAACTTCATCTACCACATAGTAGTTATAAGAGCCTGGGCTAATCAGGGTTTCTCTGTGTGGCTCTGGCTCTGTAGACCAGGCTGACCTTGAACTCAGAGATCCACTTGCCTCTACCTCCCAAATGATGGGATTAAAGGTGTGTGTCACCACTGTCTAGCTTCCTAATATAGTTCTTAACTATAGTTTTGACAAATGTTTATAACACATAATATTTACCTTTCACAACCTTATGAGATGGCGTCTTCTGTACCCCAAGCCGGACTCAGACTCACTTTCTGGTCATGGATAACCTTGAACTGAGTCTCCTGTCTCTACTCTAGATGGCTACAATTATAAGAATTTGCTACCGTGCACTTTATCATATTTTAAATACCTTTTAATCACATTCAACAGTTATCCCATTTTTATTTTGATATAGTTTGAATTTTTCTTATTAAATAATCAATTTTACTATTTATTTGGACAGGGTCTCTGGATGGCCTGTAACTCACTATGCGGTTCAGGCTGGCTTTGAACTCACAGAGTTTTGTCTGTCCCATCTCTCCAGTGCTGAGATTAAAGGTACACCACCATCCCTGGCCCCTTTTTGGAGAAGTACTTGTTTATTTTATGTGAATGTGTGCACCTGAGTGTGTGTACATGCACTGCACGCACACAAGAGGCCACAGAGGTCAGAAGAGGCATCTGATCCTGAATCTGGGTTACAGAAGGCTGTGAGCTGCTATGTGGGCACTGGATACTGAACCTGAGTCCTCTGCAAGAGCAGTAAGTGCTCTTAACCACTGAGGTACCTTTCCAGCCCCCTTCGCGTTTAATGAAGAAGTCTGAAGGTTACATAGAAGAGGTATGCCCAAGAGTAACCGTCTTACTTTTTCTCTTTTCCAGCTGTGATGATACACACTAGACCATGATAATAGTGATGAGTGTACTTTCAAATTTGTTTTAATGTTTGGCATAGTGGTGCATATTTTTAATGCCAGCATTCAGGAGACAAAGGAAGAAGATGGATTTCTGTGAGTTTGAGGCCAGTCATGGCTATATATAGTGAGAGTTTGTCTCAATAACAAGCCCCTGCACACCCCCAAATTGCTTTAAACATTTTTGTCCAGATGATTTTGAACTAGAAGAGTCTAAAAGGCAATGTAATAAAGATGTAGCACATTTTAATATATATGATGAGATATTATTGAGCCTTAAAAGGAATTTCTGATATTAGTGTAGGTGAAAGAAGCCAGACACAAGAGACAAATCCCCACTAATTTGATATTTGAAGAGTAGTCAAATCCAGAGACAGACAGTCACATATGACCGTCCAGGGCTGCGGTGGGGAGCAATACTTGGATGGGTGCAGAGGTTTATTTCGAAGCAGCATCTATCCTTAATGCCAACGCGCTGCACACCAGAAGATGGCTAATTGACACATTTTGTTACATGCAACTTCAAAATGTTCCTATGTACATATCTAGAAATATTCTTATTTTAAGGTGCTAAGGATTGAACCAGGATCTTGTATATACAAGGCATGCAGTTTAGCATTAAGCCATCTTCCCATCCCATTGATTTATATAAAGACAACACAAGAGACCGAACATAGTGCTAGTGCATGCTATCATCTCATCATCCAGTGGGCAGAGCCAGATTTGTGAATTTGTTGGCTTGTTTGTTTTTATTTTTCAAGACAGGTTTCTTGTGTAGCCATGGTTGTCCTGGAACTAGCTCTGTGTAGATAAGTCTGGCCTTGAACTCACAGAAATCTGCCTGCCTCTGGCTGGGATTAAAGGCCTCAGACTTGCTTCCCCTTGCCCCCCCCCATGCAAGGTTTGTGAATTTGAAGACACAGTAGGGTACTGAAACAAAACCAAACTAAACAATTAAAGGAAGAAAATACACAAAGGAAAAAAAAAGTAACTTGATAAAAATGAAGTTTGGAGCCATGGAAAGGTCTAGAAGGTACATGGAGTATGCCTGGTTTAGTACTTGTATTTAAAGAGGACACTGAGCACCAGGAATAGGCAGGCACTGTTTGTGAATAAAGGGCCATCAACAGCAGAGCAAGGACTGGGCTGTGAGTCTTTTCCAGCACCACACTGTGCTGTTTTCTCTAGGGTAAGTTTAGGCAAATTGATTTTATTTCTGCTGTGTGTTCAGTCAGAGATGACCTCAGTTGTAAGACTAATTAATGACCCTGCAATCCCACAAGGCCCTCTGAAAATCACAAACTAGCAAGAGGCATTACAATATAGGAATGCTTCAATTCCACGTGCCCTCACGACTGCTCAAGAGGACTCTGGGGCCCGGAGACAAATAACTCATTGTATGTACTAATCACGGTGGGAATAAAGAGCAGAAAGAGCCTTCTTTTTTAATTTTCACATCAGTATTCAAGCCTAACCTCAACTCGGCATCAAGCACCTTTTGGCAGAAGAGATGCAGCCCAGATGAGGCACAGTCACAGCTCTAGTTAAAGCTTGGGTTTGGGACATGACGCAAGGCAGGGTGTGGGTGTGTCGGAATGTGTTTGTATTCAAAGCAGCTTTCTATTAACTTTCTTTTAAAAACTGATTTTATTATATTATTTATGTGTGTGTATGAGAGAGAGAGTGAGCGAGAGAGAGCACCAACCAGCCCACAGAGACCAGAAGAACTCAGACTCATGCAGCTAGAATGATAGGAGATTGTGAACAGCTCGAGTCCTCTATACAAGCAGTCAGGCTGTCATCTGCCCTTCTGTTAACTTCTTGATTTCTAGGACCCTGCTGCCTAAGTGCACAAGCCTCTGGCTACAGCATGGCTTGGATTCCAGAGTCCAGATGCCAGGGCTAACCTTACCCACATAAACCTGAACTACACGGGAACCAATCAAGGACTCTATTGCCCTTCATTCCTCCTTGAAGCCTCCACAAGGCTGGGTCTGTAGATAGCCTACTACTCAGCCATCTTTGCATGGGGTCTGGGAAGTGAAACTTTAGTGCTAGACGGGCTTTCCCCGACATCTAAAAGCAGATGGAACCTGTTCCTTAGATAGAAGCCCATGGTCTGGGCTGATTCTGCTAGTGTTCCACTGTTCTGTTATTTGAGACAGGGTCTTACTAAGTAGCCCACACTGGCCTTGATCCGCCTGCCTCTGCTTGCTGAATGTTGGGGTGGCAGGTGTGCCCCTACTCTCCACTAGCTAATATTGTTTATAAAAGAGAAAATTTGAGGAAAACACTCATGATATAGGACTTATGTGACATCAAAACTTTCATGGCTATCAGACACTATAGCAGTCTTGGAGGCCTGAGCAAGGTTCCAAAAACATGGAACTGTGTTCCCATGAGTCAGCTTTGGATTCCAGGGGCTTGGTCAAGTCTGTAGACAGAAATGTAACTGAGAACTCTAAGGCTGCTCCAGACACAGATCTTAATCTCTCCATATCCTCTCAGATGGCACAGTGTAATGAGGTGAAGAGAGGGAGCGCCGGGTAAACACGCACTAATGAAACTGGAGCTGGCATGTGAGGGCATCACTCTGCCACTTCCGATGGAGAGAATGAGATCCGCACCCTAGACATGCCAGGGTCAGAGTTTCAGAACACTGACTGCTACAGTCAGGCCCAGCTGGTGTCTGAGTCGTGCAACCTCCCATGGAGTTTTCCAAGACAACATTTTTGACTCCAGCTAGAGCAGGTCAGGCAGACAGCCGAGGGCAAGCACTGACTAGAAGTCTTTATGCAGGCGGCATGTGGAAGAAGTATTAGGGAAGATGAACAATGAAACAGAAATAAGGTCACGTCCAGGTCTCAGGAAGCTTACAGTGAGCAGGAGCTGGTATTTAATGAGGGCTGGCTCTGTGCCAGACATGTGTCTTACTTATGGGTACTGGCCTTGGTTTTTACTATTTCTATTTTATTTTATTTTATTTTGAGACAATGTCTAGCTACGTAGCCCAGACTGGCCTTGAATTTACAATCCTCCTATCTCAGCTTCCTACGTGCTGGGATTACTGGGTGTGTGCCACCACACATGGCTCTCTGATTTGTTTAATCCTAACAGCTTGAGGTGGCACCAAGAGTTCCTATTTCAGAGACAAGGAAATGGAGGTCCTGCAGAGTAACTTGTCTATGGACAAACAGATGCAATGTTGCAGGCGCAGGATCTAGCTTCTGCCCATGTATTCCAGAGCTCAGGACACGAGCACTCACACTGTCCTGCACTTGTGAACAGAGAGGACAAATCATACTGCACTTCGATACAAGAGACCTTACTATTCACAGATGTTCCTGTCTGCCTTTGATACGTCATGAGTGACTACAAGGTACTCCAGTACATGCTAACTAACCATCTTACTGAGGGGAGCAGGGACTGGGGCAAAGGGGATGTCAACACAACCGAGGAGCCATGAAGACAGGGAACTGAGCTGGCAAAGACCTGAGCCTCTACTGCATTGTCTCATATGGTATAGAAAAGGATCTATGAATTACATAATTTTCTTCTTCTTCTTCTTCTTTTACATAATCTTTTTACATGTTGTCTAAGTGTTTACAGATAGAGGTCTAGGGAAGACATTTTAAGAATAATTTATATCTTAAGTGGTATTCTCAGAGATTGGAGGAATGAATAATTTTTTTATTTTGTGTGTGCCTGTGTATACGTGTGTGCATGCCTCCGTGTGTGTGTGTGTGTGTGTGTATGTGTATGTGTGTAAGTGTATATGAAAGAAGGCCAATGTTGACACTGGGTGTCTTCCTCAATTGCTCTCCACTTTATTTTTTGAGACAGGATCTCTCACTGAATTTGGGACTTGCCAATCTAGCCAGGCTGACTGGCCAGCAAGCCCCACGGATGTTCTTGTTTCCACCTCCCCACTACTGGGGGATAAGAACACATTATCACTCTTGTTTGTTTTTATATATTTGCTTTTATTTGTGTGTTTCTGTATGTGTGTGTCTGTGTGTGTTTCTGCCTGTCTATATGCATGCCATGTGTGTGCGGTGCCTAAGGAGGACAGAATAGGGTATCAGATGCCCCTGGAACTGGAGTTAAAGCCAGTTTGTAAACTGCCTAGTATGGGTTCTGGGACCAGAAGCCAGGTTTTTTTCTTTTCTTTCTTTCTTTCTTTTTTTTTTCAAGAGTAGAAAATGATCTTAAATGTTGAATCATCTCTCCATTCCCTTATTCTTGTTTTTTTATGTCGGTGATTTTTATATGGATCAAACTCAGATCCATATCCTTGCAGGGTGTGCTAATTAGTTTTTTGACTTGACACAAAGTGGAATGATTTGGGATGAGGGAACCTCCAACAGACTGGCCTATAGACATGTGTGTGTGGGGGATTTTCTTGATTAATGATTGATGTGGGAGGGCCCAGACCATTGTGGGTGGTGCCACTCCTGGACTGGTGGTCCTGGATTGTATGAAAGAGCAGACTGAGCAAGTCATGGAGAGCCAGCCAATAAGCAGCTTCCTCCATGGTCTCTGCTTCAGTTCCTGCCTTGAATTCCTGCCTTGGTTTCCCTTGATGATGCATAAGTCAAATAAACCTCTTCTTTCTCAAGTTGCTTTTGGTCAATGTTACCACAGAACGATCTTTCTAATATCTGTTTTTGTTTTTAAAATCAATCAGAATGTTCCCTGAACTCAAAATGCCCAAATTTCAGAGAGTCTGAATAGGTGGGAGATGAAAAGAAGGGACTTTGCTGTAACATACAACTCAGTTTGTCAGGGTTCAGATGACATGAACTAAGGCTTTGTTTCCTTAGGTTGGAGTCTCACTATATAACTGTGCATTGGCCGTGTACTCTAAATCCTAAGTTTTAGTCTCCTAAGTGCTGGGATTACAGGCATGTGTCATCATGCTCCAGCAGAGAGAATCAGCTGAGGAGCTTCCTGGGGAGGTGAGTTCTGACTCTCCCTGCTCGGTCTCACAGGCCCTCTGCCCAGCCACTCAGAGCCTCTGCTGGACTTAGAACACTGATCCTTATCCCCCCAGTACCAGTCCTCAGAGAAATCTGAAGCCTTCAGTCTTGTGCCCCTAAGATAGTTTCCCCTAACTTGTTTTGTGAACTTCTGTACATGTAACTGAGGTTGTGATCCAACTGATCTGAGTCCCATCTGGGCTACAATATGAGAACCTTGAGAACCTATCTCAAAAATCAAAACAAGAAATCAAAAAGAGTGGCCAAGCAACCATATTTCTGTACTTCAGGGAAACCTGTCGCGGTCTCTTTAGGCTGGATCTACCTGAGCCCATACGCTGGATCCATAACAAAGTCCTGCAGGAAGCTCTCCTTACCTGCTCTGCTCCCACCATGCTGATTGGCTTGCACTTGAAGAGGTGGGTGATAAATTTGGGGATGAATGAGCTGTTGATAGAAAAGTGACAAGTTATGCTTATTTTCCTTGTAATGAAGAGCTGTAGAAACTTCTTATTTATTTATTTTTGCTTTTTTGAGACAGAGCTTCTCTGTGTAGCCCTGAAATTTGCTCTATAGAATAGGCTGGCCTCAAACTTACAGAGGTCTGCCTGCCTCTGCCTCCCGAATGCTGTGATTAAAGGTGGCAAGTGGCAGAAACTTTTTAAGGCTCTACTTCCTTTCATGAGGAAACCGAGACTCTGGGTGGACATACCATTCCCCTACACCCCACACACAGCCTACTCTTTCCTTCTAACTTCAGCTCCAGTTTTGTTTAGGGAAGAACAGCCGTGGGATTCTGCGGAAAAGTCATCCCATCTTAAGTTGGAGAGGTGAGTTATTTTTGTTTGTGGTGTTGGGGATGGAACTCAGGTCGCAAGAACTCTAGTACTGAGCCACACTCCAGTCCTACAGAGGTCAATACTACTGAGCTTCAGCCAGTTCCACTGGTGACTGTTTCAGGTCCTAAGAGGGAGAATTACCCTATGCCAGTCTAATCACCTGGAGGGAAGGACCTCACGGCAAGGTTGGTGTGAGACTCCCTCTTCCTGCTTAGGGCACTGTTGAGCTAGATAAACACCTACATTTGTCATTCTACCATCATTCTGAGGAGGTGGTCAGTGTCAAAGAGAATATCCCAGGTCTTGACGAAGCCATCAAAACACTAAAGCAATTATTTGTTTTAAAAAAAAAGTCTATATATTTTTATTTTAGTGTATGTGTCTGTGTGTGTGCATGTAACCATGTGTGCAGGTTCCTGGGAGGCTAGCAGAGGACATTGGATCCCTTGGAGCTGGAGTTACAGGCTGTTGTGAGTACTGAGAACTGAATGGGGGTCTCTGCAGAAGCAGCATGTGCTCTTAACTACTAAGCCATTTCTCCAGCCTAAACCAACTACTCTCGAGTCCTAACTTCCTCTAGACTTGAGGTTATATGAAATATTAAAAATCCATCTTGTGCTAGGTATGGTGGCACATGCCTTTAATCCTAGCACTCAGGAAACAGAGGCAGGCATATTTCTAGTGAGTTCAAAGTCAGCCTGGTCTCCATAATGAATTCTAGGACATCCAGAGCTACATAGTGCAACCCTGTCTCAAAAAAACAAAAACAAGCAGGGCGGTGGTGGCGCACACCTTTAATCCCAGCACTCGGGAGCAGAGACAGGTGGATCCCTTTCAGTTCAAAGCCAGCCTAGTCTACAGAGTGAGTTCCAGGACAGGTTCCAAAGCTACAGAGAAACACTATCTCAAAAAACCAACCAACCAAACAAACAAAAAATCCACCTTGCCATTCAAGTCCATTTGAGTACCAGTAATTGAAAATATCTGAACAATGGCAAGAGCTGAAGCTACATGGGCAGTATAAGGGTGTCTGAAAGCAAAACCAAGAAATAAATTGCGAAGGTAGTAATTCTCTTACCAAGAAACAAAAACTACAAGATTTTTAAAAAATCTGCCAAGCACTGAGCGACAACTTAGGCCAGGTGGCCTGGTAACACTGCTTAGGGTGAAGAACAGTGACAGTCCAGCAAGTCAGGGCCCGAGTCAAGGAGGCTGGGTTGTGCTGCTGCAGTTCCAAAGCTGTGGAAAGCAGACACGTGCATAACTAGATAAGATCCAGAGTGTGCTGAGCAGGAGGTGCCCCCGGGCCCAGGACCATGGAGGAAGAGATGGAGAGGGGCAAGGTTTCCACCAAGGCTGGCTGCCATGTGTCTCCTCCCTCCCCCATGCTTTGTCCAGGTCCTTCAATCTCACCACATCTTCTCCTGCACACTGCAATCACGTAGATAACTAAGGACTTCTGAACAATCATGGAATAGAGGTGTACTAGTTTAGTGGGTGAGAGAAGTCATCTGTAATCCAAACTGCATTTTCAACCAGGAGTGGCCTTGTTATTATGTTGGAGGCAATGCGGCCACAGATGGACTAATAATTGTGGGGAAGGAAAGGGGGCAATGGAAGAGGACCCGCAGTCTAGGGGTCAGATAGAGGAGTGGGTCTACTAATCTAGAGGAAGTGTGAATAAGAAGGTCTGGAGGGGTTCTTGGCCCTTAACCTGAGCCAGCCAGGTAAGGCGAGGCTAAACTTGGGACTACTCACACCTGCACATCCGGCTTGGAATGGAAGTTCCTTCACACTGGAGTGCTGAGGCTGTGCCCTTGACCTTGCCATGACTAGTCCATGTTGGGTGATTAGGAGAAACATGGGGATAATTCAGGCCCAAGTCTTTGGAGAAGAAAAACCAGCAATGTGATGAGTCATTGCCAAGGGTCACCTGGATGGAAATAGTGGCTTCTGGTCTGGGCTGAGATTGTATAATGATGGATGATGGGAGGGCACCAAGAGTTAAAGCACAAAACTTTCTAAATTTTCTAGGTCTTCAGCCAAACTTTTCCAGATGTGGGGGATGGGCACCCTATTCCCAGATCATTCAGAATGAGCTTAGTAATAAAATTAAAAGGCGATGACAGAATGTGAGGTTGACACTGGACGGGCTGAGCAATGGACTCCTTATTCACTTTAACCTTAGCTCAATCGGACCCCTGGGTGCCCACAGTGGAGGTTTTGAGTCACAGTAGAGTTTTACAGAGACATTGTAGCAATGGTTACAGGGAACGTCACATGTGATTTATCATCAGTACTTTTAGTGCACACTAATGAGCACCCAGAGAGAGGGAAGGGAATGTCAGCTCCTGGTCCATCTGCGGCCTGCAAACATAAATGCTCCCTGGGGAGTCAGCCCAAGCCTTGCTGATGAGCTTGAAACTAAAATTAACTCTACAGCTACTCTGTCACTGTCGTTCCTTGGGGTTTATTTATGTCAGATGGGGGAATCTAATTGAAAACAAACCGGGAGAGATCTGGGGGAAAGAGAAACTCAGAAGCCTGAATCACCAGTTGGGACCTGGATGAGAACAATCCAAATACGGTAGCTTGGACAGCACTGGCCTTCCTGAAGCAACTTGCCAAACTGTGTGTCTGATAATTGGTCAAAGGAGACACTGGCCCTCATCACTGTCTGGCCTCTCGGGAAACAGGGCCGGAGCCAGATGTTGACTGGCAAAGAACCAAACTACTTCCTTGCTTCAAAATTCAAGGCGGAAATGGCCACACACGAGGACATGACCAGAAGGCAGGCGACGCGGTGCTTGCTCTATCACTTCGGCACTGGAGCTCAACAACCTGCCGCTCCTAATTTCTAGTACTTTGCCTGGATGTAACAACATCCACAAGTGGATAATTTCTGGCAGCTACAATAACAAGTCCTATGGAGGAGGAGGAAGAAGTAAAGGTCAAAGGCACAACTGATGGTCCAGCTTCCTGAGAAGTTCACACTCTAGTCAGATAAAATGCTCGCATGAACCTGAGCAAGAAGTTTCATGTACAGAACTGAGAAGAGGAAGATACCCCAAACTGTTCCTCTCTGCCATGGCTGATGCCTGCTGCTCTAAGCATGCGCGCGTCCTACAGTGGCCCATTTGCTCCTACCACTACGGCCCTTTGGAGGACAGAAGAATGTTAGTTTTCCTGGAGGCCCCAGAATGAGCCCAGCTAGAAACTGGGCCACCTGGATTTGAGCATGCTGGGTAGTTAAGTAGAGCAGTAAAGTAAGTCCACTGAGCACGACACCAGGGCCATCACAGATCTCTCCCCACTCAGAGAGGTACACCTGGAGAGCAATCCCGGGGTCGACTGCCAGTGTGGCTCATGAACTGCACAATTCCTGGTACAACATGAGGGGTACGGCCATGAGCAGATAGGCACATGGGCATCTCTTGCTCATTTATCCTGGAAGATAAAAACAAGAAGTGCATCAAGAAACAACTCAGGACTTACTTTGCAAATTTAATGCAGAACTGTGTGAAGTATTTCCGTGTGGAAGCCAGGTTGTCACGGATGATAGGGACATTCTGCTTAATGTGAAGAATAACAGAAGTGACGTAAGGGCTCTGGTCACCAACATGCTCCACATTCTGCCACGGCATCTGAAATAGCGACAGGACAGGACCAGGTCTTAGAGATCCTACAGGGGAACAGTGTTATCTATTACCAAGAAGGGGTGTTGGGGGTGGAAATTAGGTCACTTGGTGTTACAGGGATTGGCCTCTGCCAACATACTAGTTTTGTGACACAGAGGCTGCTTTTGAGTAAAAACAAGCATGCCACCCCACCGGTGGCATGGAGTGCAGGCTCTGTTCCCTTTCCTACTGTTCCACCCAAGGTTCTCACCCAAGCAAAGCTGTGTAAGGAATGCTCACCACATCACTAGGGAGAGGGTAAGAATTTGTCTAAACCCATAGAACAGTGGTTCTCAACTTGTGGGTCACAACCCCTTTGGGGTTGAATGACCTTTCATGGGGGTTGCATATCAGATATTTATATTATGATTCATAATTAGTAAAATTATAGTTATGAAATAGCAACAAAATAGCTTTTTTGTTGTTGTGGGTTTTTTTTTTTTTTTGAGACAGGGTTTCTCTGTAGCTTTGGAGCCTGTCCTGGAACTAGCTCTTGTAGACCAGGCTGTCCTTGAACTCACAGAGATCTGCCTGCCTCTGCCTCCCGAGTGCTGGGATTAAAGGTGTTTACCACCATCGCCCAACAACAAAAATAATTTTATGGCTGGAGGCCAACACAACATGAGGTATTAAAGGATCACAGCATTAGGAAGGTTGAGAACCACGGCCATAGAGAGACACAACCACCAGGACTGAAGAACGGGGAGGGGTGTTTACTTCCAGGTACTTGTAGCTTGAGAGACTGGAGAGATTTAGCAGTTGGGCTCAATGTGGTAAAACCCAGAAACAAATAGAAGAGATTTAACTTATACACCCTTTTCCAAGTAACTGCGAGGTGTTTGGGATTTTATTATTGTTATTTATTGGTTTCTTGAGACAGGGTCTGTCTTTGTACTCCAGGCTGGTCTGGAACTTACTACGTATCTCAGGTGGGCCTTAAACTTACAACAATTTTCCTGACTCAATCTCCTAAGTGCTAGAGTGATAAGCATGAGCCCCCCATCCCTAGCTACAACCTTCCCCTCTCCCCCAACACATACAAATACACACACAAGTACATGTGTGGCTGATGTGATCTTTGATTAGTTAAGAACAACAAAAGTGAGCTGGGTGGCTCACACCTCTAACTCCTCCTGCGCTTGGGAGGCAGATGAATTTTGTGGGTTTAAGGCCAGCTTGGTCTACAGAGCGAGTTCCAGGGCAGCTAGGGCTCTTACACAGAGAAGCCCTGTCTTAAACAAACAAACAACCGAAACCAAAACAAACATAAAAGAACAAAAATGAGGCTGAGAGTGGTGATACACACCTTTAATCTCAGCACTCAGAAGTCAAAGGCAGGGGGATCTCTATGAATTGGAGACCAGTCTGATCTACATAGTGAGTTCTAGGACAGCCAGGGCTAAATAGACCCTGTCTCAAACAAAACAAAGTAAAATAATAACAAAAACAAAACAGAACAAAAACCCCAAAATAAAAAGGAGTTCAAGCTTGCACACCCAAGGGAGAAGCAGGGGCATGGCCTGGAAGGCAGAAAGAATTAACAGTGTAGACTCTGTTGTTTAGTGGTACACAGGAGGGCTGGGAGCTCTCAGCTTATGTCACCTAGCATGTACTCATTCCTGATCCTGCCTTGAAGGAGCCCTGCTGAGCTGGCCTCTCACAGCCAAACAGCGCTGCCTGTTCAAAGCCCTCTTAAGCCAAACCAACCCTTAGGATCCATTCAGAAGGGAGGTCAGCAGCCCTAAGGCTTTCATGTCTTTGGCAAGAAAATACTTCTTTTTTATAGAAGTGAATCTAGGTTATCTCAAAAGCAACATGTTCTCTTAATCTCTGAGTCAGCTCTCTAGCCCCCCCCACCCTCATTTTACAAATAATGTGAAAAGCCTCTTGCAAAGCTTCAAATCAGCTTTTGAAGCTGGGCGTGATGGTATATGCCTGTGACCCCAACATTTATAGGCCGAGGATGGAGGTTTGTAAGCTTGGGGCCAGCCTGAACCATATAAGTAGCACTCTGTCTCTACCAAAACAAACAAACAAAACCCAAGTAAACAAACACAGGCTCCAGATAGAGAAGGAGAAATTTGTCAGCAAGATGGCTCAGCAAGTAAAGACACTTGTTGCCAAGCCTGATGCCCTGTGTTTGCTACCTGGGACCTACATGGTAGAAGGAAGACTACTGATGATTACAACTTGTCCTCTGACCTCCACACATGCCTATGGCACATGTGTGCACACACACATACAAAACAAATACATTTTTAAAGATCTCTAAAAAAAGGCAAGAAAGAAAAAGGAAATCTTATTTATGGGTCTGTTGATTGACTGAGACAGAACTGCACTGTGTTGTTCAGGCTGCTCTCATGATTCTGAACTTGAGAGCTCTTCCCACCTCGGCCTCTCCAGTAGCTGGAAGTACAGCCTTGTTTGGTAGTGAAAGAAAAAAAAAGTTATCTGGGAAAAAATAGAAACAATGGAGAAACAGTTAAAGCTCCAACAGGAGTTGCCTGTACAGTGAGCTTTGTGTAATGTTTTCCTCATTATCTGTTACCTTATTTGAGAGGCGTTTCTTTCATCCTATTTTAAAGATCTGATTCTACCAAACAATGAAAGTTCTGATTCCCAGTGAACTCATAGGGTGAGGCCCAAACTGACAGGTGTTAGTCCACACTTCATCTTCCTCTTCCCAGTTCTATAGCAAAGCTTGGAACACAGGGACCCAGGCATGGGCAAACAAGGGGAACAAACATGCGGAATTGGGCAGAGAGAATTTCATGTCCCACCTCCAATCAACATACAAATGACAAGTGCCTTCCAAGCTGGCAGCACTGGATAGTTCACAATCTTAATGTAGTTTATAAACAATGATTTAAAGATGACAGCTCCCCACTCGCAGAAGACAGCCATAAAGAGAAGTGGTGACATGTTCTGTCACTGGTTATAAAGCATCTCTGATGCAAGGCAGATTGTAGCTGCGTGGCTGCTTCAAGTTCTTGTTAGTTAGCTGGATAGATATCACACTGATGTTCACATGCGTCATATATGTGAGGAGATCCCACCTGCTTTAAGTTTTAGTTAGGTATGGTCAAATGTGTATGTATGTGTACGTGTGTGCATGCGTGAGTGGAGGCCAGAGGTCAACCCTGGGTACTGTTTCTCAGGAGTCTACTTTGTTTTGAGACAGGTCTCTCACTAGTTGGGAGGAGGATTGGCCACCACATGCCAAGGATCTGCTTGTCTCTACTTCCCCAGTGCTACAGCACCTGGCGTTTTACTTGGGTGTTTGGGATCAGGGTCATGGCAGTCACTTTACTGACTGAATTATCTCCTAAGCCTGTTTTTACTTTCTTGTGTTGGGAAAGGAACCCAGGGTCTCCGTGCTCTACCTGTGAGCTTTAGTCCCAGTCCTTGTTTCTCAACCTCATGCTCTCTGGTGTTTTGAGACAGGGTCTCGCCCTGTAGCCCTGCCTATTTAGGCCAGGCTAGCTTTGAACTCTTGGTAATCCTTCTGCCTCTTCCCACAAGTGCTGATCACTAACACGCACCACCACGCCCAGCAACCAGCCCATTTCTATTACTACAAAAATGTACATAATACAGTCAGCAGTGCCTGTGCCTTGATACCACTCCAGGTGGTTGACGCCTGTCCTCTACTACCCCAGATGGTTATGACTTAGGCTCCTGTTTATTTTGGGGGTACAAGGTCTTACGATGTAGCCCAGGCTGGCCTGGAACTCAGAGATTTGCCTCTGTCTTCCAAGTGCTGGGCTCAAAAGCCTGCACCACCATTTCTGGTCTTAGCTGTCAAAAAACTGGGTGTGGTAACATGGGGGAGGACTACTATAAACTAAAGGGTACCCTGGCTTATATTATCAAGACCATGTAACCCAAAACAAGAAACAAACTAGACAGCAGTACAAGTAGTCTGATGGCTGTGCGTGTGTTGTGTGTGGCTTCTCATGGGTGATGCTTTGTAACATGAGGGCTGGCTCGTATGGGGTTTGTGTCCCGCCTGGTACCCCACAGCCGGCAAGCCCCAAAGAAAATCACACAGAGACTCTACATTAGGTTATTAACTGATTGGCCCATTATCTCAGGCTTCTTACTAGCTATTATAACTTATGATAACCCATCTATGTTAGCCACATGGCTCGGTACCTTTTCTCAGCTGGGCAGCTTACATTGTTGCCTCCTTGGTGGTCTGCACAGGAATGCCAGGGAAGCTTCCTGCTTCCCAAATCTCCTGTTCTCACCTCTACTTCCTGTCTGGTTTTTCCCACCTATACTTCCTGCCTGGAAGCATTTATTTAAAACATGATTGACAGGATACAGAATTGTCCCGCACCAATGCTTTGCCTGATGTCATTTCACTTACTAGTTGTGTGTGATGTCATTTAGTTCTGATAGTCTGATAGAACAGGAGACTCAAATGACACCACTGAGACAGCAGGCTTATCTAAAGCCCAAGCACTACACAAGTGTGCTTGTGTGAGACTTGTGAGAAAGAGAAAAGCACCTCTGCTTGGGTGCATGCGGCTGTCAGGCAAATCTCTCAGCAAAGGGCACAAATGGTGTTTGTGCTAGAATGAGCACAGCAAAAAGTAAGATTCCAGCACTTCCAGCTAAATTCTGGCACTCAGCATTTGAGTTACCCTTTTATAATGAGATTTTTCCTCTTGTGTTCTCTGTTTGGGGGTGAGGTGAACTGGGTTGAATACCATCTGGTACTATATAAATAACAAGAAATAGTTCACAAAAAACTTGTACATCAGATGTAGTGTTGACAGAAAGAGCAAGCAAGAAAATGAAGAAAGTAATGACAGAAGTGCCCAGAACTCGCGTTTAACCAGAGGTGGCATGGTGGAGCCCAGCCCATCTGTGGAGTTCTGCTTCTGCTGTCGGAGGAGTGTGGTCCATGCTACTACTTCCCACAGCAGGCTAGGAGATCATCACATTGTTATAGAGGGCCCGCTGCAGCCCTGCAGAGAGCTCACTGCAGACCTTGCCTTTCCTCTTCTGCACAAGGCTCTGAAAGGCCTCCTGACAACCTGATCCTCAACTGAAAACCTAAATCCCCTGCCCTAAGTTAGACTGATAGGGAGCACAGCCCCACATGTTTGAACTCCAGCAGCTGTAGTCTATGGCTATGATTCCAAGCCATGGGCACCAAGTCCTAGACTTCATACACACACCCAGGCACTTGTGTCTGGGTCACTTACTCCTGTAAGCCTCTGCATTATTTATAGGCACCTTCTGCATGTTTAGCATTGGAGTAAGCCTAGGTGAGAAGACAGGGAGAACTATTCATGATCACCTATTATGTTCTCAGCACTGTGACTGACACTGTCACACCAGCTCCTGTGTATGATGGTATTACCACACTTCACAGACGGGAACATGAGCTTCAGGACAGCGGTGACCTGTCTAGTGAGGCCAATCAGCTGGCAGGTGGGAGACACAGATTCTGGTTTGTACCATCCCAAAGCCCATGATCTTTCCACTTTACCATGTTACTTCTAGAAAGACTATCTTCAATGAACATGAGGACAGTTGGGGAACTTTAGCCTAGTAAAATGTACTCCCGGCTAGGAGTGCAGACATGCAGATAGCTGGGGAGAGGTGGGGTGTGTGGGGGAGGAAGAACTGATGACTCACTACAACTATGCTCAGAGATAACTCCCAGGGAAAGGAAGATGACCTGGGACAGACAGTGGAGCACAAAAGGTCTTTAGGAGACAGGCATGTACATGTACATATGGCCCATCAACAGGGAAGTGAGTTTTACTTTTGTCTTGTTTTTTTTTTTTCCCAGACAAGGGCTCATGTATTCAGGCTGGCCTTAAGCTGAGGATGACTGTGCACTCCTGATCTTCCTGCTTCCATCTCCCAAGTGCTGGCACACACTTCCCCAGTGGTGACACCACACCAGACTGGGGTGGGGGTGGCCTTATAGAACTTTTCATGGTTTTTGGACTAGAACTCAGGGTGTCATATGTGCTAGGCAATCAATCACTTTACCACTCAGCTATAATACAGCCCTTTCTGGGAGCTAAGACAGGGTTTCTCTGTGCAGCCCTTGCTGGTTTGGAGCTTGATATATAGACCAAGCTGGCCTGGAACTCATGAGATCCACCTGCTTCTGCCTCCCAAGTGCTGGATTAAAGGTTGCACCACCACCTATTTGCTTGTTGTGTGTGCATGAGTGTTTGAGTGTGTCACTGCATATGTGTAGAGGTCTGAGGACAACTTGCAACTCACTTTCAACTATGTGAGCCCCAAGGATCAAATTTCAGTCCTTGGGCTTGGCAGCAAGCCCTTTAACTGCTGGGCCATCTTTCTATTTATCTATTTATAAACATATCAGCATAAAAAGAAAAACTGAACAAATCTGATTATTGTAATTACAGGTGATTACCGTCTTCTTTTAAATATCGGGGGTTGGGAGCTGGAGAGGTGGCTCAGGAGTTAAGGGTATGCACTGCTCTTCCTCAGGTTGGGCAGCTCACAACTGCACATAACCCCAGTTCCAGTTCCGAAAGGATCCAGTGACTCTGGCCTCCACATGTAATGCTTGCTCTCTTTCTCTCTCTCTCTCTCTCTCTCTCTCTCTCTCTCTCTCTCACACACACACACACACACACACACACTTATACATGTATCAATCAGAATAACTAAAAATAAGTGCCAGGTGTGGTGGTACACTTGGGAGGCAGAGGCATGTGGATCTCTGTGAGATAAGAGGTCAGCCTGTTCAACATAATAAGTTTCAGGATAGCCAGAGCTACATACGAGACCTCACCTCAAAATAAATGAATGAATGAATAAATAAATCTGTACTTTCTAATAATAATGAGGGTGATTTGCCTTTGTCATAATAAAATAAAAATATTTTTCATGAAAAGGAAGATGCACCTTGGTCATATGTGGAAAGTGAGCCAGGAGGGTTGTGGTAGTGATGCTCTATAGGCCTGCTGACACAGGATACATTTTACTGAGAATGGAAGCAGATCTGAGGCTGGTGCTAGCTGCCTCAAACTGTCTTCGGGGACAGCAATTCAGTTTCCTAAATCAGTGCATGTTCACAATTCTGAAACCTAATAGAAGATACATGCCAGGCTAGAAGGAAATTGAACTTATTCTATTTTTTCCTTGCTTTTTCTAAAATTAGTACTAACAGGAAAAGCTAAGTATGTTTGACCTTGGATAGAAACTTCGATTCTTTCAACCCAGTGATCAATTCTGGGAAAAAAAAAAACAAAACAAAAACCAGTAAAGAGGGCACCCTTTTAAGGAGGCAGATTTTTATCTTAATCCAATCCTAAGTTGGAAGACTATAATTGGACATACTGATTCCTAAGAATCTGTGGAATTTACATCTAGAAAACAAACTTCTCATGTTTCTACCCAAACTCCCCAAATAACCCCTTCCTAAGAATCAGGATGGTTTCATATTTTTCATGAGAAAGAAAGATGTATCTTGATCATGAGTGGGAAAGGGAGCTTGGTGATTTCTGGTCATGGAATTGCTCTGAAGAGCCATGCATGTTGGGCGTAATACAAAAACCAAACAGATGTGAGCAGGCCAAGCCAGTTCTGTCACTTTCAGGAGAGAATACAGGCTTGCTTAAACACTTGGTTTGGCTACTCAACATGTATCTTGTTTTATAGGATAGTCATGCCTGTGAAAAGCTGGATACGGATCTAAAAGGTGAGTTTGAATGCCTGGTGCACTCATGACCAAAGATAAGCCAGAGCCAGGCACATACTCACTATGTAAGTTACTTCAGCTACCATCCATCATCTTTGAGAGTCTCATTAAATAGACCAGGCTGGCCTGGAACTTGATACCTGGCTCAGCCTTTGCAGTGCTGGGATTACCACCTGTAAGATTTCTGCTGACCTGGTCACTCTGTACTTTCTCACCTACCCAGAAGCAGGGTAAAAGCCAGGGTGAAAGTGTGTTCCCAATTCTGACCCGTTCCAGTCACTTGCACTGAGGGGGCTCAGCTATTTAAGCATGGGGGAAGAACCCAGGCCTCATTCTCAGCTGGAGAGATCAGGGGACTTGTGATCTATCACCTCCAGAGATATACAACCTCCTGCTCCATGCAGCTCAATCATCCCAGTATCATCTTCACTTCTCCACATTCTTTGGTCAAATGGGAATCTTTGGTCCTTATATCTGTTTTCTTCCTCCCTTCTTTGCCTTTGAGGTCATTGCAGTGCATTGCTATAGAGCAAGGTCTGGCCTATGCATGGCATTCTACAAGAGACAAGACACAGACCTCGAGGTGTTCAAAGATTAAGAGGAAGATGGAGATTAGGAAAGAATTGTGTAATGGAGAGGGAGCGTTGGTACTAGAGTATTTTGAGAAAGAAAACATTTTCTGGCCAAGATAAGAGATGGTGACATGGTAAGGGACTCAGAATAACTAACACAATGTCAAGAAAGAACAAAGCTAGGGGACCTGCAGCAACCAACTCTAAAATCAGAACCCAAACAGGGCACAAGGACAGGCTTAACCAAGTCTGCAAAAACCCATGCATCTACATTGAACTGCTTCCCTGCTCTCTCTGTCTTTCCCTTCCAGTAACAGTAACAGAAACAGTAGCAGTTCTGGCTGTTCTGGAACTCCTTTTGGCCTCATAGTCAGAGATCCACCTGCCTCTGCCTCCTGAGTGCTGGGATTAAAGGCGTGTAGCAACCATCACCTGGCTTATTCTCATTTTTTTAAAAGATGAATTTATTTTATGTGTATGAAAGTCCTGCTTGCATGTATGTGTACCGTGTGTGTGCCTGGTGCCAGGAGCTAGAGTTATAGGTGGTTGTAAGCCCCCAATGGGGTTCTAGAAACCAAACACAGGTCCTCTGTAAGAGCAGTAAGTGCTTAACTGCTGAGCCACCACTTCAGCCTCTCTGGATGATTTTTGCAAAGAGTAACAAGACCATCCAATAAGGGAAACTGTCTTTTGAGCACAGGGGGTGGAAAAGCTGGATATCTGTGCGCAGAGGGATGCAGTGAGTGCTCACCTCACACCACACGCAGAATTAACTCTAACTGGATTGAAGACTGGATATAAGAGCCAAACCTATAAAGCTCTTTGAAAAATACCAAGTATTTGATTTGTCATTAGGTAATCTATAAGAACAAAGATGATAAATTAGACTTCAACAATATAAGGAGACATTAGGCATGAATGAAAAGTCAGTCCCCAGAACGAGTGCACACAACAATACAGAGCTGCTATAGGCTCTAAAAGAAACGTTCATCACTTGGGAGGCTGTAGCAGCAGGACAGATAGACTGATACTACCCTGAGCTAACACACACCTTGAATCCCAGCACTCAGGATGCAGAGGCAGGTGGATCTCTGGGTTCGAGGCCAGCCTGATCTACAGAGTGAGTTCCAGGACAGTCAGGGATACATAGGGAAACCCTGTCTTGAAAAAAACAAAACAAAACCCCTCAACCCCCCCCCAAAAAAAAGCAAAAAAGAAAATCAAAACCAAAACACTAAAAAATAAAGAGGAGAAAGAGAAGATGATGAACTTCTATAACTCAATAACAGAAAACCCAAGTTTACAATGGTGACAGTTCAGTTAATATTTCTTTAAGGAGGACACTCAGATTGCCAACCCCAAAGAGATACCATCAGGGAAAAGCAGTGAGGCCACAAGGAGGTACTTCTTCATACCTACAAGGACAGCCATGATTTTAATAAATGCAAAGTAAATACTGGTGGAAATGTGGGAAGATTCGAAGCTTATACTGTGCTGGTGGGAATGTCAAATTGGTAGATATGGGAAACCATGAGGCAGTGCCTGGAGTAGTAATATCAAAGCTAGCTTGAGATTCAGCATTTCCTCTCCTAGGTGTGCACTGAAGAGAACTGAGAACATACACTCACATCATTGTTCACACTAGCTCTAACAAGGAACTAATGGAATATCACTCAGTCATTAAAAGGAATAAACTAGAGGCTGATGTGTAGTTTGGAGGTACAGCACATGCTTGGCCTCTGCAAAGTCTTGGGTTCAAGCCCTAGCATTGCTTTAAAAATGGAGTACGTCCAGGTGTGGGGGTATACATCTTTAATCTTAGTACTAGGAAGACATAGCAGGTGTATCTCTTGTGGGTTTGAGAGCAACCTGGTCTACACAGTAAGTTTTAGGCCAGCCAGGGCTATACAGCAAGACCCTGTCTGGAAATAAAAACAAACAAAATTCACAAAAAACCAGAAATGTGCACTATGGACACATGGCATACCATGAATGAACCTGGAAAATACTGTGCAGTGAAGGGAGCCCAGCAGGAAAAGCTACACACAACCACATGTAAAATGTCTAGAATAGTAATCTGTACAGACAGGAAGTAGACTAATGGCTTCAGGGAACATGGTATGTGTGTGAGTGAAGAGGCCTGCTGAGAGGGATGGGCTTCTTTCTACGGTGATAAGGGTACCCTGGAATGAGACAGTCCTGATGGACGTGTGGCCTCATATGTGTACTAAATTCTATTAATTTGGACACTTTAAGGAGTGAACTGTGCTCTGGGATTTATTCTGGTTAGTTTTTTTTTTTTTTTTTTTGTCTTTTTGTCAATCCTCCAGGTTCCTGTACTGACTTCCCTCGGTAATGGAGATTACACCGTAACTTTTACAAGGGGGACAGACAGTCAATAGGAACCCTAACTAAGACAGGAATTACACCATAACTTTTACAAGGGGGACAGTCAAGCTCACTTTTAAAAAGCTCGCACCTTTTTTGGAAGATGAATTCTACACGATGGGAAGAGAATTCTACACAAAAAGGTCAGAGTGAGGGAGGGCAAGGAAACCACCAGAAGGCAGAGCACACTCAGGTCAGTGGGACCGGCTGGGACCTGGGGTGCACGGTGTTTGCACAGGAGCAGTACAAACTGTGCAGACAAGAGATCTGAGGTACTGACAGGAAATACGGCAACTGAGGAGGATCTAGAGCTTGCTTTGGCCTCCCAGGACAACAATGTGACCAGCTGCTGGGCTCCATCCACCTTGTTAAGGAGCCTCCGTCCCTCTCCTCAGAACAAGCCCTGGGTTCCACTACACTGGAAGCCCACTCCACATTGTCCTCACTATTTATGAAATACATCTATTTATTTGAGTTATTTTGAGTTTTCTCCCAGCACAACATAAACTTGAAAACAGCCTTGCTTGAGTCCAGAGTATTCTGTAACTTCCTAAGGCAGTGAGTGGAATTGGTAATTTTGACAAAAATGACTTTCCTAACTTAAGAAGCTCTGTTTCCCACTGCAGTCCTGTTGGGAACAGCCTCCTCATCACACACTCCCTCAGGAGAACTGGACCAGGTCCTGTCCCCCATCGGTTTCTCCTCTCACCCCTACCACAGTTCTCCGCACACTCTGCCCACATCTCCTACCTCCGCCCACCAGATGAAACACCTGGAGACAATGCCTATGCCTTTCCCAGCCTCATGCTAGGCAGAGTCCAAACTGGACTAGTCAGCCAGCAGCAAACAATGATGAAATCAGAGACGGAAATAATCGCTATCACAAAGATTTGAAGAAATCCTAGAAGAAACTCCATGAAAAAGGCTGTAGATACTAATGGGGTGCATACCGAGGCAGCCCGAGACCACTGTTTACTTTAATCACACGGATCTCATTTTACTAGAACTCCAGAAGACTCAGACAAAAAGGAATGGCCTTCCAACTGCTATGCTCCCAAACCTAGGATTTTCCTATGATATAAACACAAGATTCTGGAGGTATGGATGATATTTGCTGGTGTGCATCTAGGGAGAAATGAATGATGAGGAAGGGGAACTTGAGGGCAGTCTGCCTAATGAACTGACAGTTCATATAAGCAACACCTGGAGTGTTAAACCCATTCCATGTGTTATTTTACTGAGAAAAAAAAAAAAGATTCCACTCTTCCTTTGGTCAGTGTGAAAATCTTTTGGCAGCTGCGTTCCAGGCTGCAGTGTGTGGTGGTTCAGGAGATGGCAGCTGGAACAGATCAAACTCAGGATGTGTAGAGTGTTTGCCAGCAGTGAGGGAATAGCCAGAGCCCAGGAAACGAATCCTCACAGCCTGCTTCTTTAAGAGAACAGACTAGCCTCCAGCTGCCTGCTTACAGTGTATGGCTGGAGGTCGCGGCTGGGCATAGGACTGGCCTTGGGAACAGGAGCTTTGGAACATCAGCTGCTTCATAACTCCTTAAACCCTAAAGCCAAAGTTTTGGTTTTAATCCTATTTTTGTTAAATAGTTATAATCTACCAAACTCAGACCAAATGTCTGCTTCCTGAGGCACGGCATTCCTCTTGTCAAGAGGGAGGAACCAAGGCTTTCTGAGCACTTGACTGGCACCACCAGGCACTCACTGCTGTCCGCTCACAGCTCTGGGAGGCAGCCAGCCAGATGCATTTCACATAGAGGAGATGGGCCTGCACAGGCTAAGTCATGTGTGCAGTGCTCTCAGAAGAAACCAGAGAATGCAGGTCTGTCTGACCCCAGTGTCAAGGTTCCTCCCACTGCCCTCTGTCATAAATCCTGCCCAGTTTTCCCCAGACAAGGGAGTCTTCCAAGAGCCCATGACGAGATAAATGTTGGCAGGCTTCTTCTGAACAGGGTCGGCTAGTCAGCTATAAGGTCTCTTTATAACCACTAATTTCTACAGTCACAGCACAGAAACAATCATAGAGGGTGCATAAGTGAACAAACATGGCTATGTTCCACTAAGACTTGCAGGAACAAGTGGTGGGCCACATTTGGCTGCAGGCTATGGTTTGTTATCCCTTGCTCTACAAGGCTTGCTGGGCTTAAAAGTCAACAAAGAATTGCCTACTTTCTACTTAATCAATAAGCATGAAGGCTCCAATACGGTCTAGTCATGTAGGGAATACTCTTGTTCTTTGTTGAGACAGGGTCTTCCTGTGTAGTACAGGCAGGCCTTGAACTTGAAATCCTCTTGCCTCAGCCTTCTAAATCCTGAGGTTATACACAGAGCCATCACAAACCCCAAACAAAACCCCAAAAAGCAGTACATGGTGAGCATGAAAGGGCCATAGGGCTGAGGGTACATTAAAACCAGAGCCCACTAACTATGTGATCAAATTATCTTATCGCCAAAGCTCAGGAAAAGCCAGAATCTCTCAGTGGGCAAGATGAAGCAAAGAGTCAAGAGTCAGTGCTGCAGAGCTCAGAAACTGCTCATCCAGCAAAAGCATGGACAGGTTTCAGCAGGAGCTGACCCAAGAACCCATCCCCTTCAGACTCACATCATCCCCACCCCACAAAAGGGTCAGCAACAGCCCCAGGTGCCAGGTAAAGGGAGACGAGCGGGAACTCTGGAAGGTCTCCCCTGTCCCCTCAGCTGACTAAGCAGGTCGGAAACACATAAGGAAAGGCACATCAGTCACTCTGGTAGGAGGCCAGCTCCTACGACCTCACCTTGCTCATGGCAATCAGGGCAGGATCACAGGCTGCATCCAGATCCTGAACCAACAGCTGGATGCTGCTGGAGATGACACTGCAAAGAGACAGACTGCTGTGGTCACTGCTCCAGAAAGGGATGGGATGATGGCTATGGACCTCTTCAAGTGCTTTTGGCTTGTGTGAAAAATTGAAATGTGTCATTTCTTTATGAAATCTTGGGTTTTAATCACTGATAATGGAGGAAGAACTGGCTCTTCATGCCCTGTTCTAATTTGTGTGTGTTTTATCCAGTTAGGACCCAAACTTCCAAGGCTACTCCCATAATTGCTAACCCTAGAGTATCTCTGAGGTCTCCTCCAAAAGCATCTGTGTTGAAAACTTATTTAAGTAGAATGAGGAGGAGAAGGAGGAGAAGGGAGATCAGGGTACTGCTCCTCACGGCTGGTAGAGAATGCCTGGGGAATACTTAGATTCTGTAGGGACTAAAGCACACATCGCCTGTAAAAAAGAAAAGTTGACCTGGAGTAAGCGCCTGGAAGGTACGTACGTGCTGAATGTGTCCATTTCTCCAGTGAGATTAATTCGTTCAGTCAGACTTACATCAACTTTTTCTTTGAGTTTTTCTTCTAGCTGTTAGGAAAGGGATAAAGCAGAAGCATGTTTAATGATTACCCAAAGGTGTTCCATACACTAACTGAGGCTCGAAGGGGATGAGCCAGACAGGTCCAGACACAACATGAGACACATTTCCTTCTCATCAGCATGTGAGGGAAGTCCCACCACCCTCACTTCACAGGACTGCAGCAGCCCACCCAACAGGTGGTAGGGCCAAAATCAGCTTCCAAGGACCAGGCCCTTTGGCACCACACTGGGCTTACTTTAACGACATAGCAATAGTTCATGTGGTTCATCTTCCACAGGCTCATGCTTGGAGTGTTCGCTCCCTAGTGGTGGTGCTATTCTGGAGGCTGTGACGCCTTTATGAGACAGAGCCTAGATTTCAGAAGCTGGGTGAGTGAGGGCTTTTCAAAATTACAGGAAAGCCCTGCTTCCTGGCCGCTAGCATGCAAGGAGCCTCTGCTCATGACCTCACAGCCAGGAACACTGGGCTCCTCCCCATGGTGAAAGACTGCAATCACCTCTCCTGCCTTTGTTGTATCTGTGAGAAGTAACAAGTATACTCTCCCTGAGTGCCCCATGAGCCTTAGTCTCACTGACTTCTACTCTGAGTAACAGTAAAATCAGTGGACCTTTGCCAAGTGTTTCTGTGGTCACTAGCTTGCCAAGGTGCCAGATGTCTCAAGCGGTGGATTGGAAATACATCTTCACCTTGATCAGCTTAGGGCTCAGGGCAGGATTACTGACATACTCCCGAGTCTTGGAGAAAAAGACAATTGACCAGGGTCTGGAAGGACCTAAACATGCCCTGGAAATTGATAAATCAATCACACTCAGTCTAAGAAGATGAATGTGCTACATTAAAATGTAGGCGCTCTTAGACGACTGGAGAGATGGTTCAGTTCCCAGCACCTGCGTGGTGGCTCACTACAATCTGTAACTATGGCTTAAGAGGATCCATCACCCTCTTCTGACCTTCATGGGCACTGAATGAATGTGGAGCACATAAATTACATAGGTGCACACACACACACACACACACACACGTATTAAAAAAACTTAAAAACAAAGTATTCTTAAAATGTGTGCAAACGAGGGTAACCTTTTTAGAAGGCAATTTATAAACTGCATCTGGTAATTTCATTTAGAAATGTATTTTTTGAAATCATGAGGATAATGTACAGAGCTATGCAAGGACTCTAGGCAGCGTTAATTCCACTGTTTACGGAAGCTTGTTTTGTGCCAGGTTGTTTAAAGGTCACGGTGAGGGGCCATTCAAAGAACTCAAAGGGTCAGATCCTGTATCTGTAAAGTTCTATCCAGAAGGGGTTTTTATTACTGGAAACCAGGGAGCAGTCTACATGGACACCTACGAGGGAGGATGAGACAGCATTTGCATGCTCCAGTGGCCTCTACCATTTCATTAAAGATAAATGCTAAGTTAAAGCACGACATGGGTCCTGTCTACCTTTCTAGTTTCATCTTGCTACTCCTGCCTTGTCTCTGGCATTTGCAGTTTCAGGGTTTTTGTCTCTCAGGACCTTCGCACTCCATTATGTCCTTCCTCTAAAATGCCCCTGCTCATCCTCCTGACCAGATCCCCATTTCCGTGCCCTTCCAACTCCTCTCTTGGCATCTGCTTCTTCTTCTCCCCCACTTAACACAAAACAGCAGTGAAACCCTGGTTTGCTTGCTTGCTTTCTGCTTTCCATCAGTCTGAGTTTCCTGAGAGACAGATGTCTGACCTCACTGTGTCATGACCCCTGGCAGTGCCTGCTATGGGAAGTGCCTAGTGAAGTGCGCTTGGAGCTCAGGGAGACCCTGAACTTCTGAGTCTCCTCTTCCACTCCCAAAGACGGGGATTTCAGTTCAAGTGTGCACCACCACACCCAGTTTATGTGGAGCTAGGGATGAAAGCCAGGGCTGCATGCATGCTAGGCAAGGCCTAGACCAACTAACCGTGTTGCATCCCTAGCCACCCTACCCCCTCACCCTGGAACTAATCACTTCTCTAGGAATCTGTTTCTTCTAAAGGAACACGGCATTCAGACATCTCATAGGTGACTAAGAGTGCACACGCTTTTACAATCAGTAAGATGATTTTCATTAAATTAAAAAAATGGCTATACAAGTCATCAAAATGGTCTTTGATTTACTCATGCTTCTAAAATCTTAAGAATCTGTTCTAGAAACACAATATAAAACTTGTAAGATACTATATTCAGAAAGATGATTTTGTAAGATTATTTAAAGAAGCAAAACTTTAAAGCAGTATATATAAATAGCAGGGCTATTATTAAATATCTACTAATCCTTTAATGGAATATTATATAACCATAAGTAATAATAATATAGTTTAGTAACAGGAGAATGCTAAGACACTAACACTAACAAGAGGATGTACAAGTGAACTAAGTTAACTGCATGCAAAACTATGTTTATAAAATAACTCAAGCTGCTGGTTTGGTGTGTGTGTGCTTATGAAGAGATCTTATTACGTATTTTAAGCAAAGTGCTTAAGAAGAAAGTGAGACAGACACAGCTGAGAATGTGGGCCAGGTTTTAAAAGAGTCCTAAGTGCAGTGTTTTGTTTTATGCTACTTTGGTCACTTTGCTTTTAAGATTCTGTATTAAAAGTCTGGCATGGTGGCACATGCCTTTAATCCCAGCACTGGGAAGCAAAGGCAGATGGGTCTCTCTGAGTTCTAGACCAGCCTGCTCTACACACTGAGACCCTGTCTCAATCAAAGAGACATTATGTCTTTCTCACACACTTTAAATGCCTATGTTTGGCATGAGGTGTGTGCATGCGCATGCAAACCTGTACTTCTGGCTCCAAGGCCAAAGTGGTCTTCAAGTATGTCTATGTGACCATGCCCCAAAGCAGAGCATACTACTACAGCCTTGGGCTTGGCATCTGGGCCTAGTTGTTTAACCCTCAAGGAAGCTGCTGGACACTTCCTGTGTTCACAGCCTGGCACATAGGGGGTCCAAGCTGTCATGTCTGAACTTGTGACTGACTTCTGACTGACTTCTTAAATGCTTAGGAAATAAGCATCAACATCAGGAAGATGTTGCTCTGTGCTCTATGGTCACTTTCTTCCAGGGGGACCCCAGGCCAAAAAGAGGAAAAAGAGCCTCCAATCCTGTGGCGGGCTGAGTGGCCAGTTGCTCCTCCTCCTGTAAGATGGTTGGTGAACAGCCTCCAGCGGCTCCAGCAGAGGCTCTACCTTTTCAACAATGGTTGTTAAGGTGAACAGAGAATGCTAGAAAATGTCAGAAGACACATAAAATCTGAAGGACTTTGCTTATTAACATGCTAAGAATGGAGTCACTGGGAAACTCAGCCATCAGAGGAGTTTATTGCTGCTCTTCTCATTATGGACACGGTGCTACTGACCTACTTTTAAGAGGTCCTGCCTGGCTGGCTGGTAGCTTACAGAAATTGAGGGTGTGGGCTGGCCATACGTCTCCTACTAGATGGCTGCTGGGGCATCTCTGACTACATGGTGAGTTTCTTCCTGTGAGGCCAACTGGCCTGCTAAAGGTCAATTCAGTGGAGCTTAGTGGCGCTCTTGGCTCGCTCCAGGTCTAGCTGAGAGCTCCAGGAAGGCAGCATGCTCAGCTGAGGGCTCACCTGCTGGGTGGTTGCCAGACAGTACTCGGCTGTGCTGAGGATGCTGCAGATGAGGCACAGCTCCTCCAGAGTGAACCTGGCCACTTCGGAGCCCTCCTTCTCTTTGAGGAGGCTGCTGATGGTCAGCCCCCCGCTGCTGCTGCTGGTCCTGAGGAAAAGGACAGGAACTAGTCAGGCTGCAGCTGCTAATTTACTTCCTGAAGCTGTGTATTTTATGACAAAGAAGAAAGGGGAGGAAAGGCTGGCTACAGTACAAATAAATCAACATACAATGGGCCCCTTTGCTCCAGCCCTTACCTTGACTGTCCTCTGTTAGACCCTCTCACCCACAGGAACAGGAAGAGACGCACCAAGAGAAAGGTGGTGAGCAGTCCTCACCTGGATGATCCCCATCCTCACCAAGGAGGCTGTTTAGCCCCGTGCCTTGCTTGAGATTCCCTGAGGTGCGGCTCTCACATAGCGGGGGGCATCTGCAGCATAAAAGCTGCTTCCCACCCATCTTTCTCAGGTAAGATGTGTATATGTGGAGCAAGCAGAGGAAGACAGTCGAACAATACACATGTGTGCCATGCACACAGGCTGAGAGCAAAGGTGAACACTGGGTATCCTCCTCTATCATTCTGTATCTTGTTTTTGAGATACGATCTCTCATTAAACTTGGAGCTTGCCAGAGTTGGCCTGACTGGCTGCCTTTGAGGCCCTGGACTCTTCTTGTCTCTGCCTCCTAGTTTTATGATTACAAGTGGGTGTTGCCAAATCCAGCTTTCTATGTGTGTCCTGGGGATCTCATGCTTGTGAAGGAGACACTACCCACTCAGCATTCTCCTCAGCCCCAATCCATCCATATCTTTAAAGATAAGATTGAATATAGCATCAGAGGCTGTGAAAGATAATGGGGGGGCTTGTCTATCTGGCACTCAAGGCATGGACACACTGAACAGGCTGGAGCGACACTGCTTCTCTATTGAATAACTTTCTTTCTGCGTTGTCCATGTGCACTGTGTACATACATATAATAGGCCCAACTCAGTGATGCACTATGACCTTCACTGGTGGGCAGGGAACATGCCTACTGACAGTCATGGTCAGCTGTGGATTATCATTAAAGAAGACAGCAGTGCGTCAGGCCCCTGGGAGCCCAGAAGGAGTGTTTTCCTCCTCAACATTCTTAGTGGCTCAGTAAACAAGCCCAGAGTGGCTTTCCTTAAAGACTCCCATATTTAGGGATGTTAGAGTCTCTCTTTCCTGCTGAGAGTGAGGGGAAAAGGACTCACTTAGGCAGATTGCCAGAGAGGATTTTCCAGGCGTATTCTCGGAGGTACTTCTGGAATATGGTAGTCAGGGCGATCATGGGCTCGCCCGTGCTGAGCTGTGAGCATTGCACCATGCACTTCTTGTAGTAGACAAAGAGGTCAGCACAGCTGGGGAGTACAGCACCCCCTTCGTCAGCGTTCGGCTTTGGTAGGCCCTGGGCTTTGAAATCTGCCACAAACCGGTCTATCAGCTCGCTGAGGTTTCTGGAAGAGCAGAAATGCTGTTTCACATGGAGAGATCAGGCAGGGGTGCTGTCTGCAGTGGACATAAGCAGTTCCCACAAGTGCTGATTCTTGGTGCTACCCACACTTACAAGTGGGTGCATTTTATCCATGTCACTACTCACCTCCCTGCTTAAAAAAACGGCAGCGATAAAGTCTGACATTTGTACACTGCTTTGTTCCAAGGCATGTCATCACCATGTCTGACCCCAGGGCCCCATGAGAGAGACAGAAGATGAGAAAATTGACACCTAAAACTGTCACAAAACTTGGGAACAGAGCTGAGTGGAAAACCTGCCACATAAGTGTGCACCCCAGAATGCTGAGCACCAGCTGCCCTTTCCCAAACCACAGCCCTAAACACTAATGATGGTGACTACTTCCTAAACACTGTGGTGGCCCAGGAGTCATGGCTGTGCTTTATAATCATGTCATGTTAATTTCAAATAATCAAGTTTCCAACAGTAACCTTCGGAGGCACCAATTTTATCTTTCCCCTTCTCCAAAAGTCAGGTGCAGAAAAGTTAAGCACCTTGTCCAAGACAAGCCGGGGAACCAGGATGCAAACCGCAGCAGCCTGGACCCAAGCTTCATGCTTTTCACCAGCTGCTACAAAGGTTCTGATGGCAGCAAAGATGTGGACATTGCCTGACATGATGGTTGGAAGTCCCCAAAATCCTTGAGTCCAAGCAAGTCCTTCCTTCCTAGGGTGTTTCTGCTAAATATCTTTTCACAATGGCAAGAAAAGTGAGAAGAAAAGCATGGTCTAACTCAGAGCTTGTTTTTAGTTTTTTGAGAAAGAATCCTTCCTATGTGAGAAACTTAGCATTTATCAGGCTGCTTGATAGAACTTATTTATTTTTTTAATATGATGTTATTTCCTTTCATACTTTACACAATTGTTGATATAAAGGCTAATACTTCATATGTTTATCATATAGAGAGAAACCCTGATAATCTCAAAAATTCTAACAAATTTAGTGAGTTTATGAACCTAAATGTGTCCAAGGACAAATGCCTGAATAAAGAGATGCTGTTTAAAGACAAAATGCCTTCCTTAAGAAGAACAGGTTTTTTTTTTATAACTTCCAGAATCAGAGATGCAAAAATATCTTGGAATAAGAGTGGCTGGGAACAGCTCTAGGTCTGGTCATGGTGGTGATGGTGGCTGTGATCTGTCTCCACTTTCCCAGTCAAACATCCCTCAATTTGTCCCAGTCACCCTGAGTCATCAGGAGCTGGAATCTAGCAGGGCCATAACCACTGTCCTCTGCACAGCTGTGCTATGTGGACAATGGGAGGCCCCATTCTTGACATGCAGCACCTTGTTAACTTGCTGGCTAAGGCTATAAGAATCCAGCTGTGTTTTAAAACTATATTTATACAATAAGAAGAAAAAGACAAGAACCACACACAGCATTGATTAGCAGGGATAGGAAACAATTGACATTTACTCCACTGCTTTTGTTAGTCGAAGTTTATGACATCCAGATGTGGCTGCTTCACCCAAGCTAGGTCTCTGCCTATGGAAAGAAGGGCCTCTTTTGTTGACCTTGGGAAGTGTCCTGGCCATCTCCCCAATTCTGCACAAACTCTTCTTGCCCTACTTTCCCATGGACCTTCACAACTCTCCTGCAGGGCAGGCCTCTATGCTAGCCAGGTGCCTAGGCCAGTCACTCTGTGGCCCCTTTGCTCGGCCTTTACCTGTCGCCTCCTGGCCAAAGCACCTTCCTCTTGATGCCTAGTCTCAGGCTTCATTGCACAATTCAAACTAATACCTGCTCCGTCAACTGGAACTGCCATCACCAGCCACTCATTGCTACGTGATTTGTTTTTGGTTTGTCCACCTGTTTTGAGATGGGGTCTACTCTATAGTCCAGGCTGTCTTTGAACTTATGACTTTCTTTTTGTATTAGCCTCCTGAGTGTTGGATTATAGTGTTTTCTATACAACTGGATCTTAATATTTTTTTTTCCAGATAGAGTTGAAACTTGTGAACATCTTGCCTCAGTCTTCCCAGGGCTGGAATGACATGTATGTGTCACTGCACCTGGTGTTGGCACTTAAGTTAACAACTTTATCATGGTGTGTGATGTGCCAAGCTTTGCCTACTCTGGTGCAAAGGCACCTGGTGTAGAGACAGCTACTGTTTTATATCAGGAAGGCCTCATCCCCTGTGTCCACTACTGGGTTTCCCTTCGGGGGTGTATTTGTTCATGCTCCCTCAGCCTACTGTACAGGCTGGTGTGTCAGTACTCAATCATGCTCAGTTGATCATCATCCACTTTTGTTCCTAGAGATGGGAATAAAGTGGGGAAGAAGCAGAGATGGACAGAGGCTGGGGCAGTGGGAGAGGAGGTAAAAGGTAGGCAAAGAATGCACTAGAGTCTGCTGAGGATTCTAATCTGCACACAGACGCTGCCGACTGCGGCAGTTGGGACTCTGCAGTGATTTACTGTAACTGCTCACCATCCCTCAGCACCATAACTATCCACATCCACTTCCTATTTCAGAGTCAACCTGATAAGTAAGATCGCAGCATGGAGAGATGGAGAAATTGCTCACAAAAAAACCCTCTAAAGATCTACCAAGTTACTTTTGACATTGTTCTCCACTGCAGATGAGAAAGAAGCCTGGTGAGGATGCTTCCCTGTGCTCTCTTCTATATCGTCTGCATCAGTGTGCATCCGTGCCATATAAGACACGAGATAATGAGCTTTGCAGAGGAAGAGTAGAAGGTACCCCAGCAGGAACCTGTGGGGTCACTGCTCATGAAGTGCTGAGCCAGCCCAACCAAATACTAATCACACACTCACTGTGTGCAAGGCTTGAGGGCTGTAAGAGTAAGATACAAATAAATTTAACTTCAAAAAGGTTATCACTGCTTCCAGACATTTTGGCAAGATTTTTGTGTAGAATTAATGGAGAACTGGATTTGTTGCACACTGATTTATACACTGGAACCACAAGGGAATCTTTTTTTTTTTTACCCCAAAGTAAGTACAATCAAGTAAGAGTTTACAAATGATCAAGTTCTGATCAGGAGGCTGTGGAGAGCTGAGAATCCCTGAATACTTAGAATATTCACATTTCAAGACAGTGAGAAAATGCTGTCAGAGCAGGCTGCAGAGAAAGACTGCAGCAGGTTCAGGGAGAGAACAAGAGCACGCAGTCAGAGATGAGATGCAGAACCAGAGGGACTGGGAGGTCATTCTCACTTACACAAGGTGAGGCCAGCCTGGGCTACATTAGGTTCTCCTCAGAAGCCATAAACAAAGGAGTACAGACAACACATGAGGGAGAAGACGTAAAGGAGAGAAAGAACTTGGCTGAGGGTGGAGATGCAAAGAAAAAAATGTCTAACCTTGAGTGTGGCAGTAACATTCCTCTAAATTCTCACTGCAATCCCTTCAGAGCTTTATCCTTTTTTGAAATTTTATTCATTTTATGTGAATGAGTGCCTGCATGTATGTCTGTGCGACATGTGCATACAGTACCTGAAAAGGCCAGAAGAGGGTGCTGGACCCCCTGGGATTGTAGTTATAGATGTTGTAAGCCCCCATGTGAGTGTAGCCAATACTTAACTACTGAGCCAACTCTCCAGCCCTTGTATCTTTAATATTGCACAACACACACTTTTTGTCTTTTCTTTTTGGTCTTTTTCTCCTTTTAGCTTATAAAATGTGTTATAAAAACAATCTCATTTATTCCTCCCAAAAGCTTTAAATCGGAGATGTTATTATCATTGTTTTAAAAGTGAATAAACCAAGGTTAGTGCCTTTGCCAAAGGTCATAGATTTATTGGCGCTGACTTGACTCCAGGTGTTCCACTAGCCCACACTTTGACCTCTGGTCCCTGGAGCACTATGCAGATACATGCCATACTGCTATTCCTGACTCCCTAGATGAGAGAAGCATCACGGATATGTGGTTTCTTCCTGTCCCTTCTCTGCAGCTTGAGCTTTGTCCCCAAGAACTGGGTGAGCATTTGCAGGTTTCACATGAAACACTGTTGGAAGTTCTGCTGATTAAGTTAAAAACACACGAGGAGTAAAGCGTATTACAGGGTGGCATCAGTGTGGGAAGGATTAAGCCAATGGAGGAGAAACAATCATTCATGGCAGACTGGGCTTAGCATGGTACTGCTGATGGATCTGCAGTGAACACCAGAAACAGGAAGTCAGACTGAAAAGCAACAGAGCAGTAGCACTGGGGGAGGTGGCCCAGGAGCCCCACAGATCCAGCACATGTGCTGTCAGGTCAGGGCTGCACCCACTAACGCGCACCCTTTCACTTCTCTTGGCATGGGGCTATGGCCTTGGCTCTGGGGTGAGAAGTGGGCTTGGAAGGAAACTGAGAAATGGGCTATATATGAAGAAATGAAGGATGCTAGTAAATGTAGCAAGGATGCAAGGAGACAAGCATATGATTTACTATTGTGTTATTGAAGGCAGTTATCAGCATGGGAGCTCCTGTGGTGTTAGGTTAGAGCGGAGCTGTTGGCATGAACACACAGGCTTTAGTGTATAGTAGTGTGTGGATGCATACATGTTCATACAGACACACATTTCTTAGTTGTCTCAGATGAGTGCCTGTGAGCAATGGCACCAGCAGCACTAGAGCTTGGTGTCTGCAGTAGCTCCACACAGAGGAAATGGGGAGCCTGGCTGCAAGCATAACCCTAGGGCTGGACTTGGAAGACAAGATAAGCCTGATGCATTTTACTGTGCCAGAAAGAAAGGGGCATACTCAGGAAATGATAGGAGCACATAAAAAGATGAAGAACCAGTTCAAGAGGTGCACACTGGTCCTATCACAGGTAACCTGAGCATTAAAAAAACAAGTCCTACAGAGAAAAGGGGCAATAGCTGGAAAACTGGCAGGAGCCAAGTAAGGCCTGGAGACTGGTAATAGTACTGTACCGACTTTTAACTTCCAGACTTTGTTGTTTAGGTTTTGAGACAGGACTTTGCCATGTAGCCCAGGCTGCCTGGAACTTATGATCCTCATGTCTCAGCACCTGAGTGATGGATCATAAGAACCTGCCATCATACACATCACATGCTAGTTTTGATAACTTTGCCATGGCTATGTAAAACAGCAATATTAAAGAGAGTATAGGGTATGAAATATGGGAAATCTATATAATCTTTCTAAAGGTATAAATTAATTCTAATAGAAAGAAAAATGGGTGGGAGATAATCCATTGAATAAAATCAGAATTTGTGAGTCATGTTTATACATTCTCTCTCTCTCTCTCTCTCACACACACACACACATAAAATTTATGACATATATAAAATTTATATATATAAAATATAAAATTTATGACATATAAAATCAGGATAAAAGCATTTGCCTGCATGGTGGCATATTCCTTATACTCCTTTTAACCCAATACTCAGAAGACAAGACACAGACAGATCTTTAAGTCTGAGGTCAGTGAGGGCTACTCAGGGAGGCCTTGCCTCAGGGAAGAAAAAAAAGAAGTAAAAAAATTTTATTTAAAATAGAATACCAGCTGAGAGGTGAAGGCGTAAGCATTTAATCCCAGCACTTAGGACGCAGAGGCAGGTGGATTCAAGGCTAGTCTTGTCCACAGAGCAAGTCCCAGGACAGCTAAGGCTGCCCAGAGAAAACCTGTCTCAAAAAACAAACAAACAAAAAAACCAAAACCAAAAACAGAAAAGAATACTGACAAATTTAGAAGAAATAAGTTGAAACATCACTATCTGAAACTAACCTAGTAATAAAAGACTCAGGCAAGAGTTATTAATGAGCAGTTAGATCAGTTAAGGGAGAAATATGAGGGGGCCATTGATAGAGTTTCAATGTTGCTTTTGTTTTTCTTTTGAGGCAGGATCTTACCACTGGCCCAGGCTGGAACCCAGAGAGACCCACCTTCTTCTGCCTCCCTGGCACTGGGGCTGAGGGCATGTGCTACCTCTCTCTTAGCCCACGTATCCACTTATACTTTGTACAAATATGTAAGCCTGGAGAATAACATCAATGCCAAGTACTAAAACGAGTAACAAGTTATGGGGCAAGTGGACACGATCAGCCCCTTCTCCAAATGGTGAGCAACATAGCAGCTTTCTGCACACAGCGGCAACAAGACATCAAACCCAGGAAACTGGGACACTCCGATGAGTTACCAACCTATATACTTTGAAAACCTCAAGGTCTCAAAAGACCTATACATGCTGTGGGGCATTTGGTCACATTGTGAAGATGTGTCACTGTGTACCTCACCTGCCTAGGCCCCTTCTGCCTGGTTAATCATGAGCTGAATGGCCAATAATAGCTAGGCAGGAAAGGACAGGTGGGACTTCCAGGCAGAGATAGGAACTCTGGGAAGAAAGAGGCAGGATTTGCCAGCAAGACACTGAGGAAGTAGGATGTACTGTACTGAGGTAAACGAGCCATGTGGCAGATCCTCTGACAAAGGAAAAAATGGTTTCCTAAAGTCCTTTGAAATCATACTCAAAATTATCATGTATGTATAACTAATTTTTAATAAGAAGTCTATCTATAGTTTTACCATCTGCCTGTTTACTTATTTATGATAATGGGAAATGAACCAGAACTTTACATGTAGAAAGTATTCCACCACTGAGCTATAAACACAGCCTCATTTTACATTGTATTTTTGAGGCAAGGTCTCACTAAGTTGTTCTGGCTGGATGTTAACTCATTCTGTAGCCTAGACAAGCCCTGAATTTGCAATCTCCCTGCCCTCTGAGTTGAGATTATAGGCCCATCTCCAGGATTCTTAAAAGGATCTATGGCTTGTCAAAGGCTAATAACCATGACAGGCATCTTGTCGGACTCTGCTCTGACAGGAGAGGAGATGGAGTTCTTCATTCTCTTCTGCTTCAAGGCCCTGCTCTGCGTTACTGTGTAACTGCAGTCAGACTCCGCAGCCCTACCCCAGGGGCTGCTGCTCACCTAGGGCCTGAAAACATCCTGTGAAGGACTATGTCAGCCAAGCAGCCAGTGCTGGGCCTTTCATAGACCGAGAGGCCCTGAGGAAGGAGGCCTGGTTCTTTGCCAAAGCAACATGAGCAACACTCAGATTTGATAAATCAAGTCCATGCAAAAAAATAGATGACAGAACTGTAAGAGAGAAAAGTGACTTTTTAGACCAGCAAGGTCTGGGCCGATAGCTTTCAGATCTCTTTGAAAAAAGAATTATAGACATATGGGTTGATGACTAAAGAGACAGCTCAGTTAATAAAGTGCCTATTATATAAGCATGAGGACCTGAGCTTGAGCCCCAGAATCTATATTTAAAAAAAAAATCCAGGTGTGGTAGCATACATGTATAATACTAGCACTGGAGAGGTAGAGACAAGAGGACCCTTAGGGTCACTGCCAAGCCAACTTGCTTATATCCCAGGTCAGTGGGAGAGACCTTGCCTCAAAAAATGAGGTGACATCTCCTGAGAAATGACACCAACACACAGACACACACAGACACACACAGACACACACACACACACACACACACACACACACACACAGAGTAGCAACAGTAACTAGTACCCTCTGTGAGCCTGGAGGACACAGCCCAATGGCAGGGACGGAAGCCCAGCCTCTCAAAGCAGCTTTGTTTCCTTGGTGTAGAGTGACTTATTTTGTTCACAGGGAAGGTCTTTCACTAAGTGTATATTCTGGATAGAAAAAAAAAAAGGTAAGGGGTTTGACTGGTGCCTGCAAGATCAAGTAGGTGGATATGGTGTGCCTCTGTAACGATGCACTCAACATTCTTCTATTCTTATTGCTCATCCTGAAACAGGCCTGGAGACAGAAGTTGCTCACCCAGACAGAGCATTAGAAAGGAAAAGGGAAAAGAAAGATAAAGGAGAATAAAGGCAAATGGGCCTGCTTCCCAGAGAAGAACCACAAGGCTTTCTCTCAGTTGTAGCCAGCTTCCTGTGTATGTTCTCCTGTCTGAGCTGCAGTCTGTCTTCCTACACGCATGTCCTTGGAGACCCTGTCTAGCCTGTGTCCTCAAAACCTTCCCTACGCCAGAAACCCAACTTTTCCAAACTCAGCAATCCAGTGACGCCAACAGTGATTCTGGCCATGTATAAGGATCTGGGAAGGAGATGGGTTCTCCCTCCTTTGTGAGTAGCTTTCTGTGAACAAGGGACCATCAACACTCAACTTCTGGCTGTGAGGAAACTGGGCTGGGAGGGGCCTGGTTTGAGAAAATGTGTAGAGTCTGTAAGTCTGTGAAAATGCATGTGTGTTACAAGGATAATTCCAAGCCATAACTGATACAAACAAATGGAGAAGAAGGGAGAACTTTCCTACAGCAGAATTCCAATTAGAAAGTGGAGAAGAAATGATAGAAACAGAAGGTCAACCTTAGGCAACGAGAACTACAGGCAAGAATCATCAAACCCTGTTAAAATGGATAACAGGATGGCAAGAAATGGATAATCCCACCACCTCAAACCATTCCCTGCAAAACACTTAAAGAAAAAAAAAACTGTAACCTGACAGTGGAGAAGGCTGGCAAGCTTCACCTTAACCAACAGAGTCAGCACCAGAGCAGCTGACTGACACTGAAAAGGATACAGCAGCACTGATTTTGTTGTTTGGGGAACATGGTCACAACACAGCTCAGGCTGGCTCTGAACTTGAAACTGTCCTACCTCCACCACCTAGGTGACGGATTATAATGTGTGCTATTACGCTAGCTCAGAACTTGGGTTTCAGAAAGACAATACATTAATCGGTAGGGTGTGGGGAGGATTGCTTGCTTGATCCCAGGAGTTTGAGAGCAGCCTGGGCAACATAGAAACTGTTTCAAAAGAGGGCATGTGGGAGGCAACATGCAAATGGAGATTGGTGTCATCTCACAAAGCATCTGAAACATCTGATCAACCCTTTAGGTCAGAAAGACTAAGAAAAAATAAGGAAGCGGGATTAAAGGAAACTCCATAGAGCACAGCTAATTGTGCAATTATTAGGTCCTGGACCAGAAGAAGGATCAATCTTACTTTCTGATTTTGATAATTATTTTTACATTATGATGTTCATGGGCTTGGGGAAGGCTAGTGGAGAATTTTTGTGTTGTTTTAATGATTTTTTTGACAGTCAAAATTACCTCACAATGAAAAGCCAAATTATAATTGAAAGTATATACTTCAGGGACGAGGCTTTCTTACAATGTCTGGGTGCCTGACACTCGGCGCTCAAAGCTTAGTACCCACATGGGGGTGGGAGTGGAAGGTGTTTAGATCCACATAGAGGTTTAAACAGAAGCTCAGGCAGCTTAGATTGATGAGGAAAACATGACAGTGTAGTGGCACATACCTTTAATCTCAGCAGCTGGGAGGCAGAGGCAGGCATATCTCTATGAGTTAGTCAAGGCTACATATTTTGTCTCAAAAGAACAAGTTATAATCAAAATAAACAGTTACAAGCAGAAGATACAATATCCTTAATGAGCTCTGGAATGAGCTGTCCTTGTGTAGGACCCAACAGATCAGAGGCTAGAAACACAGACAGAAAACAGCAGAATGATTGTCACTCACTTGTCCTGGGACTCAATGTACACGTAGAGATGAGGCTCAAAACACTTGGAAACAATGCCATGAAATGGATTGTCTGGGGCTTTTGGCTTCTTTGGCTGGAAAGAGAGGAGGGAAAAATATGATTGAACATGAACCCTATGTTTGAGCAACCTCTGCAAGTTTTTAAGCAATTTCAAAGAAAACATCAGAGTTCAGTCCTAGCTCATAGGAGCAGTGGGCATAGGGCTACATCATGCCATGACCATCCAGTGAGCCACTACAGTTCTTGTCCATATCTCTGACTTGATGTGTGTGCTGGG
Organism: Dicrostonyx torquatus; assembly: GCA_028555095.1. NCBI lineage: Eukaryota > Metazoa > Chordata > Mammalia > Rodentia > Cricetidae > Dicrostonyx > Dicrostonyx torquatus. The sequence goes on from JAQHUG010000288.1 coordinate 2,649,617, forward strand.
AGATTTACTGCTACTCTGATATTACATGCATCTTTGATTTGGAAGCTCATCATCATGATGTTTTCAAATATTAAGTCCGGGCTGAATTTAAAGAACACTTTGTATTGGTAGTCTCTGCTTGTTGCTATTCATCTTCATGTTAGACACCTTCTCATCTTGCCTTCATGGTGGTCTTCCTGCTACTACTACACAGCCCAGGAAAGCGAGGTGTTGAGCTCCTCTATCAGCAATCCCTAGGCATGTGGTCAGCCCGGCTCCTCTTGCAGAGCTCCCCGGATTTTGGACTTCCATTAATGGATAATGTAAGAGAAGAGAGAAGCAGGAGGCTTGGGGGGGGGGTGTTGCACTTTGTTCTCTATTTTCTAGCCTCACCATTTATAGTGCTTTGGCTTGGGAGCATCTTTTCTAGGAAAGCATGGCTGGTAAACTATGGTAGGGACACTGATGCTTGAAAACCACTGGCGAACAGGTTACTAGTGCTGGGATTAAAGGCATGTGCCACCACCGCTCGGCTCCCTGTTATTTTCTACTCCTTAAAAAAGTGTTACTCTGTCTACTGCCAAATGTCAGCAAAAGAACTCTGAGTGGAGTTCAAATTTAACTTAAGCCATGCCTGCAACATCCTTGCTGATCAGAACTCTTAGGCCCTTTCCTTCTTTCTGCAGCTGAGATCAAACCAAGGTCCTGCACACCAGCAAGCGCTCTACCGCCACACTCCATTAACTAGCTTAATGAGGGACAACCACTGTATAGCA
>JAQHUG010000289.1:9888-24686 GCA_028555095.1 Dicrostonyx torquatus
ACCAATACTATATAATTTAATCCTATAACACACCAACACTATATAGTTTAATCTTATAGCACACCAACACTATATAATTTAATCCTATAACACACTAACAATATACAGTTTAATACTATAAACACAACCCTATTTAGTTTAATACTATAGTACACTAACACTATATAGTTTAATCCTTAGCACATTAACACTATATAATTTAATCCTACAACATACTAACACTACATAGTTTAATCTTTTAATGTACCAATATTATAGCTTAATCCTATTACACACTAACGCTATAGAGTTTATTCCTGTAACAAACCAGCACTATGTAGTTTAAACATATAACACACCAACACTATATAGTTTAATCCAATAACATACTAACACTATATATTTTAATTCTGTATATAACTTAATCCTATAATACACTGCACTATAAAGTTTAGTCCTATACACACCACACTATGTAGTTTAATCCCACAGCACACTAACACTATATAGTTTAATCCTATAGCACACCGACACTATATAGTTTAATCCTATAACACACTAATACCATATAGTTTAATCCTATAACACACTAACACTATAGAGTGTAATCCTAAACATACCAAAACTATATAGTTTAATCCTATAACACACCAACACTATAAAGTTTAATACTATAACACACTAACAGTATATAGGTTAATCCTATAACATACTAACTCTATATAGTATTTTATATTTTTTCAAATATATTATTTTAACACTATATAGTTTTAAACATTTTTCTCTAGATACAAATACACTGAAACTGTACCTCCAATTTTTTTCATCCTTTTCTTTACTTCCGATCTGTAAAGAAATTACATTAAAACATTACAACTGAGGCTTATTTCAGGGATCAAGCATTACTCCCATGCACAAAGCACTAGCAAAGCCAAGCCTTTTTAATTAAGTGTGCATTTATAATATAAAATGCTTGGTTTCAAAGAAATATCACATGTCAAATAAGGCATCCAGTACTTATTAAATGAGCAAAGTAAAAATTTCCTATTGTTTTTTGCTTTTATTTTAAAAGTAGGAGCCCCGTTAGCCCGAAATGTTCACTGAAGTAGTTATGTAGCTGACAATGCTACTGAACTTCTTACCTTCCTGCCTCCACCTTCCCAGTGATGGGATTACAGGTATGAAAATAATTTTTGAACAGGCAAAAAAATTATCATATTACCCTGTATCATCACCCTTTCTTGTAGGAACCCATGTCTTCTCAGGATCACACAATACTGGACCTACTCCTGCATTTAACAAGAAGAATGAAAAATATTTTTATTGAAACAAAAATAAATATGCTATTTTTGTAAATTTTAATTAAACAGTAAATTTATTTACAGTTTTCTTCAGGCATTTTTACAACATAGTATTATAAAGCAGAAATAAAAATGAAATATTACTCTGAAAGTTAGATGAAATAAAATCTTAAGTTATTACTATTTTCTAAGAAGATCTTTTCAAACCCTTCTAGGTTAATACCACTGTAAGTTATTTACAATTTATTGATGTATGTGCACTGTTCAAACGATGTACTATATGTATTTCTCAAACTTTAATACAGACTTGTGAAGACTAAGAGTAAGCAAAGTGTATGAAAACACTAATCTTTTATTCTATTTCAGGCAGCTGTGTAAAAATCAAATGAACTGGGCAGGCAAGACGGCTCAGGAGGAAAGGGTACAGAGCTTACTGTCAAACCTGAAAGCCCCATGACTCATCCCTGAGACAGCCACAGTTGGAGGAAAGACCCAACTCCTCTAAAGTTGTCCTCCGACAAACCCCCTTTCCCAACGCACACAAATAAACTGAACTACAGAAACTACCAAGCTTAGAACTGGTGTATGGTACCTGAAGAAACAGAGTGTGTTGAACTGTCCAGCCCATCATCTACTTCTATCACCTCCCGTATTTCCTTTTTTCATCATCAATATCGTCGTAGTGATAGATTGCCATGTGCTCGTGGTTTGCCATCACTGGCCTCACAGATTTCTCAGACGGCTTTTTTCAGGAAAAAAAATATATTTTAATGTTTTGACATTTAAAATAGAAAAGGAAATCTCTCACGTGAATCGAAAACAACCAACTTAAATAAACCAATAAAATGTAAACTATCCAAAAAGAATGAAATTAGTTAAAGTTACCAGTTTCCATATATTATTAAAAAGAAGTTAACAATCTGTAATTCTGAATTAAAAAAAACAAAAAAGATTGTTGGAGAGATGACTCAGTAGTTAAGAGTGCACACTGTTCTTGCAGACGACTACAGCTTGTTTCTCAACACTCACATCAGGGGGTCCCCAACTTCATGTAACACCAGCTCTAGGAGGGTCTACACCTCAGACCTCCACCCAAATCTATATACAGAGATGAATATTAAAATCTTTTTATAGGTTTGAGACAGGGTTTCTATGTGTGACCAACCTGGCTGTACTGGAACTCACTGTGTAAACCAGGCTGGTCCCGAACTGATAGAGATCCGCCTGCCTCTGCCTCCCGAGTGCTGGGATTAAAGGCATGCGCCACCACCGCCTGGCTAAAATTGAAATCTTAAAAAGAAAAAAAAAATAATAATGGCTTTAGCCCTGACTGCAAATGTATTTGTACTTAACCAGTGGAGTATCTAAGTTTTGGTTTCATGACTGTCAGATTCTTAAAACTTTTGAACAGATCTTTAAGGCTGTATCTGACTCCAAATGAACCCCTGGCTGCTATCACTTATAGATTACAGGCATGCCCCAAATCTGTTGACAGCAAAGTTAAATTTAGCATAGTTGGGGGTGTAGTTTGGGAGTACAGGGTATGTTTACCACGCAATAAGGCCTGGGCTCAACTGTCAAAACTGCCCCCCTCAAATGACCCAGACATGGTGACTCAGGTCTCTCTTTGATCAGAACATTCCATCTGGAGACTGAAAATGCCTAGCTCAAGTCCAGCCCGAGCCACATCGAGAGGTGCTGATCATTCTGGCTTACAATGAGAACCTGTCTCAAAAATATTTGAACAACAACAAAAAGTAACAAAGAAAGATGGCTGTGCTTGTACATTCTTAGAATGCCAGTAGTCAAATGGTTGAAGTGGGAATGTTAGGAGGCCATCTCCAGAATCAGAGCAGTAATAGGTCTTATAAACCACTCCCCCAAAATGGGGCTCAAAAAACAGCTCAGCAGTTACAAGCACTTAGCCAGTTTTTTAAAACGGGAATTCAATTGTCAAAACCCAGCAATCAGCACCCAGATACCAAGCTCACAACTGCCTGGAACACAAACTCCAGCTAATCTAATGTCCTCTCTGCAGTACACATAAATATAATTTTTTTTTTTTTACTTCAGTCTGGTCCTTGGAAACATAATGTCCATACAGTCTATACAAAACTGAAGGTGAGTTTCTAAAGGGTTCAGGCCTGGCCTCAGGGAAAGTACAGAGGTAAATTCCCTGTCCCTCCAAGTACCAGGTTACAGACAACATGCCTTCAGCCACACCTTGATGCCCCCACCGCAGCCCCTCCCCCCCTTGGCTGAACCAGGCTTACCAGTCTGCCAACAAGTGGCTGCCCTTCACAATACTGGCGTCCTACTCCCTCGAAGCTTCTTCAGCAAAATGACTGCTGGAGTGAAACGGAAAGACAGTCTCACTGGACTCCTCACTGGGTAGCTGAATGGTCTGCGCATGCGCCTTTGATATTGCGCATGGGCACTGGTGTGCATGGGCGGCACTCTATGTGCATCGCACCCAGCCCCAGCAATAGCTGAAAAGCTTTTCTGGTTTTCCCATCAGAACCCTCCCATGAACTTCTAGGAGCGCTGAGAGTTTTTGCTTTCCAGTTTATTAAGTTTATAGTAGGGTTGCCCTTGCTGAGGACCGAAGGTCAGTTCCCAGAACAAAGGAGATGTTTTTTGTTGTTGTTCTTTTGTTTGTATTTGGTTTTATTTTTCCCGGTCTCATGTATCTGTACAGACACACATATATACACATATATAAACGTGAAATATTTTATAGTATTTTGAAGTACAAGAAAATGAATCAAATATGAAAAATAAGCAGCCCTCTCTTCTGAACCAGCACTTTGCTAGTATTCACTGAAACACTTAATATACTAACACATCCCTGGATCTTCCACACTACACCTGTTTCACCCATGCCTGTCTGTTAGTCCTCATTGAGAAGAAGCCTTCTCAAGAAGCCTATCCTCTAGAAAAAGTCTCCTGTAGTTTTTTTCGTTAGCATCACTGGTCAGCTCTATCCTGCCAACTGCTCCCACATAACTACATGGAGACTTCTTACTAATTATGGAAGCTCATCCAATAATTGCTTAGACTTGTTTTTAACTTAAATGAACCCATTTCTACTAACCCATGTTAGTAGTGCTGCCCCGAGATTCATTTACTCCTGAGACTCCACCCTTCTTCTTCCCTATGAGTACTCCTACTCTGCCTCTCCCACCCACTCTCTTCCTGCCCAGCTATAGGCCAGTCAGCTTTTTTATTAACAATAAAAGTAATATATATTTGCACTGTACAAAGATTGTTCCACAGCATTTCCTGCCTTTTTGTCTAATTAAAAACAAAGATTTTGCCAGACTGTAGTGGTGCAGGTCTTTAATCCCAGCACTCAGGAGGCACAGATAGATGGATTTATGTGAGTGCCAGGAATGCTCCAAAGCTACACAAAGAAACCCCATCTTGAAAAAAAAAACAAAAAAGGAAATTTTAATATAGTAAGATTATATACAACAAAGAAGTTGTCAAGTAAGAATTACAGTTATAATGTCCAGTCCATTTGTATTTGGCAAAATTAAAAAAATATTCTATTATATATCTTATCTTTGCGAGTATAAAGTTTTATATCTAATTTACTTTTATCATAACTAAAGAAAACTGTAAGTCTAAATATTTAGTCTCTGTCTTCATCAAAGACTCAAGAAGAGTGGAATGATGTGGAATTCCCTTCTGTATGCTGTGAACATGTTTTATTACCATAGGTTAATAAAGAAGCTGCTTTGGTCTATGGCAGGGCAGAATAGAGCCAGGCTAGAAGAGATATAGAGAGAGAGTAGACACAGTCAGAGAGGTGCCATATAACTGTCAAAGGAGACAAACGCGGGATACTTAGCAGTAAGCCACAGCCTCATGCCTGATGTAGGGGGTCCCCTCTGTGTGTTGCTTGTATTGGTTAATGAAAAAAGAAACTGCCTTGGCCTGATAGGGCAGAACTTAGGTAGGTGGAAAAGACAGAACTAAATTCTGGGTGGAAGAAATCACAGTCAGAGAGATGCTATAGATCCGCCAGCAAGTCACTGCCACATGACAATACACAGATTAATAGAAATGGGTTAAATTAAGATGTAAGAGATAATGGGTCAAGCAGTGATTTAATTAATACAGTTTCTGTGTGGTTATTTTGGGGCTAAGCTAGCTGGGTGACCGGGATGAACAAGCAGCCCCTCTCTGCAACAATTGGCGCCAACATGATGGACTAAATCCACTTAAAAACCTGAGAGAACTTAATTTTAAATACAAAAATACAGAGTTTAACATAGCTTTTTGCTGTTTGCTGGCTGCATGCCACAGCTCCTTTAAGAGAGGTTTTCCTAACTCAGCCATAGCAAAAGACAAAAAGCCTGGTAATTTTTAAATGCCGGCATTCTGGGCTATGCTGCCAGCATGACTTCTGGCTCTTTTGGGAGACAGAGCATTTCGATGGGGTTTGTGAACAGAGTGCTGCAGCTTACTTGATAGCAACATGGACTGGCTGTATGCCTGGAAGTGGGGCAATGTGCGCAGCTCAGAGGCACAAGTGGCTCTGCCATGCTGAACTGTGCAGAGCTAAGCAAGAACTACTATAATTATTGTAGTAACAGTGCAGCTTAAGTTTTAGCCTGGGCAGGCAAACAGGAGGTACCATGCTACCCCTACTAATGGCACAACTTAAGTTTTTAAGAAGCACTTAGCATTTTAAGAAGTACTCCTGGACAGTAAAGAATTACAGATTCACAACGGGACAGATTCAGACATAAAAGAACTCTAAATGGGTCATGGTGTTGGATAAATGTACATAGGTTTGGGGGAGAGAAGAAAAAGTATATAGAGATTTGGGAAAAAAGTAAATCATTTTTTAAAAAAGTCTTTAAAGAGACAGAGTACAGATAGTCATAGATTAAAAGAAGTAAAAGCAAATAAGCCACATAAAAATAAAAAATTCACAGACAGTTTGGATTATGCATATTATTGTGTTTTCTTTAAATTTTTTGACTGTGAAGAAGCTAAGTACAGAGAGACATTTCATTGCATGGGCTGCTAAGCTAAACCAGCATGTATATTATAAAGGTATCTTGACTTCAGAATTTGGGTCTAAGAACATGTTGCTTCGGAAAAGAGGTTCTTCTTTTGTTTTCACAGATGAGAACCTGTGGATTGCTTCCAGGCGAATATGGTTTCATGGACTAAGGCCTCCTGAAAGGTTGCTGTAAACACTCTCAAAAATCACTTTCTTATTGGCTAATTCTTACATCTTAATTTAATCCATTTCTATTAATCTGTGTATTGCTATGTGGCAGTGGCTTACTGGGTAAAATTCCCGGCAACTTCCAAAATTATAGAATTGACAGAGACATCTTGCTACCTCTGCCATGTTGGAATGGGAAGAGCTGAAAGGCAAGGCAGCCTTAGTCCTGACCAAACCTGTTTAGTTTGTTGTTTTTGTTGTTGTTGTTAAAAAGAAAAAGGCGTTCCTGGTCAGAAAATGATTACTAATAGGCAATAAAGACAGATTAAGGAAAAAAGGATCTTTTAATGGGTCACAGTGTTGTATAAATGTATGTAGACTTGGGAGAGAGGAAAAAAGAGTACAGATAGTTACAAAAATAATTTAAAAAAAAATAAAACAAAGCCTTTAAAGAAAAAAAGTATAGTTGGGGCTAGAGAGATGGCTCAGTGGTTAAGAGCACTGGCTGTTCTTCCAGAGGTCCTGAGTTTGATTCCCAGCAACCACATGGTGGCTCCCAACCATCTGTAATGAGATCTGGCGCCCTCTTCTGGCATGCGGGCATACATAGAGGCAGAATGTTGTATACATAATAAATAAATAAATCTTTTAAAAAAAAGAAAGAAGTATAGACAGTCATACATTAAAGTAGAAAAATAAGCTACATAAAGATGAAAAATACACTGAGAGTCTGAATTATGTATATTATTGTGTTTTCTTTGACTTTTTGACTGTGAACAAGCTAAGTACAGAGAGACATTTCATTGTACAGGTTGCTAAGCTAAAACAACGTATATATTTTAAGGATATCTTGACTTCAAAATTTGGGTCTAAGGATATGTTGCTTTGGAAAAGAGATTCTGCTTTTGCTTCCTCAGAGGACAGAAAGCTGCTGATTCCTTACTGGCTAATATGGTTTGATCAAACATAACCCTCTGAAGTAAAGGCCCAGATGATTCAACATCCATGACAGTTTCAGGACTGCTGGTTGAGATGGACCTACCACACAGGATACCACATGACAGACCTGACCAACAGCATTCCCAATCAGCAGGAATTAGTCTAGAGAACAACACCCAAATTCTTTAAATGATTATTTGTAAATGTTTGTTTACATTTAAAGGGGTATATTCTATAAATATGAAAACTTTGCTTTTATATGGATCTTAGTTTATTGGTACAAATTTAAGGTCAATTTTGTTATGTGTATATTTCTGCTCCTGATTAAGGTATTGTGTTTGTGCAGCTCATTTAAAAGTGTAATGTATAATTAAGAAATACAGGCTCATAGATAGTCATCTATAATAGTTAAGCTTGTAGTCATGTTAGTTAGATTTTTTTAGATGTACACCGATATAATTCAGATGGATAGGTATTCTTCAAACCTTTCAAAGACTAACAGAATATGGCATTTAAAATGTTTTAAGAACTTAGGACTTTTCATGACATTGAGACACATCTGCTCCTGGCAGCACCAATATGCTTCAAAAGGATGATGGGCATTGAAGAGGCTCCTTACAGAGTTTGTTAGCTATTTGGGCCAGAAACTGTTCTTGATTGGACTGTTTGATATTATGTTGTATGAACTGGACATACAGGGCAAACAGGAAAATAACTGCTAAACTTTCCTAAAGGTGAGACTGTCCTTCAGGGTCCCTGCTTCATGAAAGAACTGCCAGACATTTTGCATGACACAGAAGAAAGCATCTGATGAACTTTGCCATTGCAAAGCAAAACATATCTTCAAATTTCCTCCTTCCTGGGAAAGTCTGCAAGATACTATGGGCCTGTATGCTGAAGATGGTGCCTTAATGTTACAGAAGACTGTCCAGACAGTGAGATGTCAATTCTAGAATTTTGGAAATTGCTTACAATGCACTTCCTGTGCATTGTAATAACTTAGCTAATATTATATCCTTCTGGGGTCTTTGATGGAGTTGAAGAATAAATAGTTATATTTATGGTTTTCCTTAGTTATAATACAAGATTAAAGTAGATTAAATACTGTAAGTGTAATTGTTTTTTAAAAATACTTATTTATTTATTATGTATACAATATTCTGTCTGTGTGTATGCCTGCAGGCCAGAAGATGACACCAGAACTCATCACAGATGGTTGTGAGCCACCATGTGGTTGCCGGGAATTGAACTTAGGACCTTTGGTAGATCAGGCAATGCTCTTAACCTCTGAGCCATCTCTCCAGCCCATGTAATTCTTGCTTGATACCTGTTTTGTTATGCGCAATTTTACTAGGTTAAAGGAAAAACCATACTTTTTATTTGGACAGAAAAGGGGAGGTGATATGGGATTCCCCCCTGTATGCTGTGAATATATTTTATTAACTTTGGTTAATAAAGAAGTTTCAGACAGAGTCAGAGAAAAGCCATGGAGCTGCTGAAGGGGACAGATACCAGATCCTTACCAGTAATTTATAGCCTCATGCTGATACACAGATTAATAGAAATAGGCTAATTTAAGATGTAAGAGTTAGTTAATAAAAAGCCTGAACTAATCGTCCAAGCAGTGTTGTAATTAATACAGTTTCTGTGTGATTTTTCAAGTCAGGGCAGCTGGGAATGAATGAACATTCTCTACCTACAGTGAAATGTTAACTAATGACAGGGACATCTGGCTGCTTGGATAGTTACCCAAAGTTCTGCAACATTAGGATATCCAGCTTTGGCCTACAGCCCTAATATCTTACAGACATTATTGAGAATCAGGGAATTTTGAAGGACTTTCCTTTACAGGCATTTCCTGGCTGCCCAGACCTGAGATAATCACACAGCAACTATATTAATTGCAATATTGTTTGTCCAATACCTTAAGCATTTTTCTAGCTAGCTCTTACATTTCTATTATTTTAAATTTTACTACGAGGATAGGGGTTTACTGGTACCAGCGTGTGGGCATCTTTCTCCTCCAGTGGCTACATGGTTTCTCTCTCATCTCCACCTACTCTCTCTATATATATTTTCCAGCCTGGCTATCTTCTGTTAATTCATTGGCAGAAAGCAGTTTCTTTTTTAACCAATGTCAATAAAACACATTCATAGCATACAGAGGGGAATCCTACATTAGTCCTACCTTTTCCTGGCAAAGTTTTGCAGTCTCTTTCTTTTTAGTCCTGCTTGTCCTGCTTGGACCTTATACATTCAGCAATTAGGCAAGGGCAGGTGTTTGCCCAAATAGATAGCTTTTGCCATAAAGAAATCAAACTCCATACAGGGGTTCTTTAACGGCCATTATCTTCTCTGAAGTAAATTGGTACTGTCGGGAGCACAAATGTCTCACTGTCATGAATAGTCTTAGGTTATTAAACATTTCAAATACCGTATTACATGGGTCTTTGAAGTGTTTGAAGACAATCTAAGTATATTTGTGTATGGCCTTGAAAATATATATATGTATATATATATGACTACAACTTTATTACATGACGATTAACCTGTATTTCTTAGTTATACACTATATTTTTAATGAGCTGCATGAGCACAATACCACAAACAAGAATAGAAACATACATACAGTACAACAAAATTAACTTTAAATCTATATCAATAAACCAAAATACATACCAATGTAAAATATTTTGAGATTAATAGTTGTTTTGGATTAAAGTAGGTTTAATAATCTACTCTCTCTTGTCTCATCATTTCTATATTATATCTCACTTTTTTTCCTTTAGAAAGAGATTTTTGAATTCAACTTAGTTGTTTACTTTTTTCTGACTGTGACTAATAACTTATCAACAACCCCCATTAATTGATGCAAAACTATCCATAACCAATCTTTTGGGAATGTGGGTGCTGTTTTTCCTAGATGGCTTCCTGTTGTCTGTGGGTGTTGGCATCTTTAAGGAACCCTGAGAAAATTTAGGATAAAGGTTAAGACTTGACTGGAGTAGTTTATGAGATTGGATCATCTGGAACATTCATTTTCTTTGGTGTCTGGTCCCCTTGCTCTGAAAATACATAAACTTTTAAAGGTAACATACATATCTGCATTAATATAAGTCAAAGATAATTTCTTGTTATGTGTTTGAGCAGGCAAAATACGTTACATGTTTGGTAGTTTTTAAAGATTTATTTCTTTATGTCTGTAACCAGGGTTTTCAGGGTATTTTTCCTAATCAAACATGACCCACCGCAATGTGGAATGAATCCACAGTCTCCCATTTCCTTTGGAAATAAAAGAATAATCTCTCACCCCAAAGCAACATACCTTTGATTTCCATTTTAAAGTCAAGTTATTTTTAAAATATATAAGTTGGTTTAATCGAGCCAGCTTTTATAATCCAAGGCTTCAGCAGCTATCCCTCCTTTATTAGCAGTCAAAAATTCAAAGACAACACAATAACATACAGGACTACGATTTTCTGTATATTTCCCATCCTTATCTGGCTTATTGTTTTTTATTTATTCCTTTTTAAGGATTTTACATTATTATTCTTAAACTATTTTTTATTCTATGACTGTAACCCATTTAGAGATTTTTTTTTCACCTGGATCTGTCTTTACAGAGAGCTGGTGACCTTGTCAGTTGGCAATTGAAGTTCAAGGTGTCAGCCCACCAGGAGTCAACTCCCTGATGAATAAATCTTGGATAGCCAAAGCCCTGAGATTAAAGACCCCAGAATGTGTTTTGCTTCTGCTGTGCCTTTACATAATTACTGCTGCTACCTTTCTTTGTAACTGACATGTGTGAATGGGTGTGGTGCTGGCATAACTGGATATCAACATGTAGAAGAGTGAAAATAGATCCATATTTACTTCAAAGAAGATGATGGGTGCTCAAGAAACTCCATATGGAGTTTTCTTTCTTTCTTTCTTTCTTTCTTTCTTTCTTTCTTTCTTTTTCGAGACAGATGTTCTCTGTAGCTTTGGAGCCTGCGCTGGAACTAGCTCTTGTAGACCAGGCTGGTCTCGAACTCACAGAGATCCACCTGCCTCTGCCTTCCGAGTGCTGGGATTAAAGACGTGCACCACCACCGCCCGGCTCAAGTTTGCTTTCTTTATGGCAAAAGCTATCCATTTGGGCAAAAATCTGCACTTGTGTCAATTGCTGACAATATACTGTCCATAGTGAACCAGCAGGATGCAAAAGAGAGCTGATGGAGTCAGGACGATTATGCAGTAGACCACATCTGGTATTTAGAAGGCCAATCCACCAGAGATATGCATATCTGTTGGAGGACAAAACTCATGAGGCATGGTCTATGAGGAATACTGCATTTTAAATAGCTGGTTGCTTCTAACTGCAATTCTCTTGAGTGACAACATATTCCCCCTCTAATACAGCTCTGGGACTTGTGCCCACAACCTTAGCAGTGCATTCTTTATTTGTCGGGCACTGTCATTCCTGCGTACTAATAGAAGGATGACTTCTCCCCGCACTGCGTAATTCTGGTGAATAAAATAAGTCACAGTCAAGCTTTTGTTCCACATTGCTATTTAAAAAAAAAAAACCTTAGAAACCTGTTCTCTATAATTATCATTACTATCAGGACAAATTGGCCAGACGAGGTGTCTGTGTAGATAGACCTAGAAGGACTTTCACAGATAACTCTCAATGAGAGAACTGTAGTACATCTGGATTTGCCATATCAAAGCCCCTCAGAGAATAAAAAAGAACAGGATTGCCCTGGCTTCACCCCACCTGTCGTTATGGAAACTGCAGCAGTTTCCTGCTGTGACACTGAAGGCTATTGACACTTTGTATACACTTTCACCTCAATTTATTGATACACAATTTTAATCTTAGGGAACTGTTCATGTTTTAGCCCTGATTTGTGTGGTTTACAGGAAGAGGTTGTTACCTAATCAACCATCTCTGAAGGGAGATAATTTTCTCACACAGTTACCATGAGATAGCCAGAGCGACTGGGAGCTGTCAGGCCCCAGTTTCGGACAAAATAGTTACAGGTTCTTTCTTTGTTCTAACCACATAGGGTAAAAGATGTGTTTTCAGATTTGAAGATTTTTACTGCCAGTCAAAATTTGGCCTATAGGCAGATGTGAATCTGTACCTCATGCTTCCCCTTTGCCTTACGCAGGTTGCCATGGTTACTCAGTGACACTGTTTCCAAAGCACAGCATCACTCCCTGCGCTGGGAGAATAATGGTATTTGCTGTGTTTTGTTCTATTTGTGTTTTTCTGATCAGAAACTCTTAGCTTATAAATTTAGTCACACTCAGGAAATATAGATTAGTGCATGAATTCTTTGCTCCTTCCTTAGATTTTTCAGTAGTTCAGTTTTTCCCGTTTATGACTCCTTCTTCTTTAAGAAATAGCCAGAACCTTTTAGAGCCAATCATTCAAAAAAGACTGATAAGTTTTTGCTGTGTTATTAGTAGCCTTGAAGGGCCTGTTCTCAAGGCTACAGCCAGGGTTCAAGGAAGAAGTCCACAACAAAGTAAAACTGAGCTTATCTTGTCTATATGAGGAGTAAAGACTCACATACAGGATCTGAGGGCCATGTTCTTTATTGTTCTGTACCTCTAATTCTCCATCTACAGCTTCTAGTTCTTTGTTTCAATTCTCTGTTCCAATTCTCCCTTGCTTCCTTGTTCATGTAGCTTAAATGTATTTTTACAGGAGGCTTGGAAATAAGAAAAAAAGTTACAAGAGTTATATCTCATTGGTCATAGCACATTCCTTGGGGAAGTGATAAGGAAGGGCAGAGCCATTTACCTTGGCAACAAAATGTTTCAAGGTTTCTGGTGTAAGACCGTGACCAGAATCTGGGGACGCAGTGCCCAGTGAGATAAGCTGCAATACATAGTTCTTCTTATCAGCTAGACTTGGCAAGCAAAGATTTGGCATGATTTTTAGGCTTCTTTGTGTTAATAGCCTTGGTTAAACACCTGCAACTCTGACCTTATGAATAAGTGTAAAGTTTTAACTTAAGATCCATTCACAGAAACATTCAGTCTAGTTTGATCTTGCTCTGAGATAAAAATGAGCTAATTGTGTGTAGCTGTTTTAGACTGAGAAGAAATTATTTTCTGATATTAACTTGAGTAAAAGGAACAAAGCAGGCTTTAAGTGTTTTACAGTCATTGTGGGACAACAGATCTAGTTATGAAGCATATCCTAGTATATTTTCTATATATAAAAATTAGACAGATTAATAAGTCATCTTTCTGACCACCCATGGATACATATGTCCATAAGGTTGAGATGCAATCATGAGATTACATATGCATATTATATGAAATTACACACTACAGTACAGGTACTGGGGAGACAACATAGCTGCTTTATTTAGACCATATGAAATTGCAGACAGGAACAACAGTTTCCAGAGTCAGTGGTCCCACACACTGTGACTGGGCTGGACTCTCCTCCATCAGAGACTCATTCCTCTGATGGGTTGACATCTGAACACTAGTCGTCACCTGATGTATACTTCCATGGCTCTTGACACCGCATGTGTCTCTTATCATATCTACAAAAGAATGTTTTGTGACCCTCAGAAAATAGCCTTGTAAACCTATTGTCAAAGAATTGCTGTTGTATGTTTATATAAACTATAAAGATCTGGAACTTGGGGAGAAGAATAAAAAACATCACTCAAACAGCATGTGATTGGAGAGATGGCTCAGTGGTTAAGAGCACTGACTGCTCTTCCAGAGGACTCGGATTCAATTTCCAGTACCCACATGGCAGCTCACAACTGTCTGTAGACTCCAGTTCCAGGGGATCCAACACCCTCACACATACATGCAAACAATTCACCAATCTACATAAAATTAATAATAATAATAATAATAATAAAATCTTAGCAAAGCAGTGGTAGTACATGCCTTGAATCCCAGCACTCAAGAGGGAGATGTAGGTGGATCTCTGTGAGTTCAAGGCCAGACTGATCTACAGAGTTAGTTCCAGGACAGCCAAGGTTGTTACACAGTAAACCTGGGTCTCAAAAAAATAAAAATAGTAGTATTTTTGCAGTTGTTATTGTTACAGTTGGCAAGACATAGAACTATTTGGTGATCCAGAGAAATTTTAAGAAAGGGAAGACTATGAAAACTGTATTGATAAATTAAAGCCAGGTTTGTATGTGGAAAGCTCTGTTACTTGAGAACATGAACTTAGACCAATTTCACTTACGAACATCGATGCAAAAATCCTCAATAAAATACTGGCAAACTGAATCCAAGAACACGTCAAAAAAATCATCCATTTTGATCAAGTAGGCTTCATCCCAGAGATGCAGGGCTGGTTCAACATATGAAAATCTATCAATGTAATTCATCATGTAAATAAACTGAAGGAAAAAAAAACCATA
>JAQHUG010000289.1:25601-45210 GCA_028555095.1 Dicrostonyx torquatus
TGCTTGATCTATTGTGACTTCATCAAATCCAGCTGGACCAGGACTGAATGAGCATTTGACCAAACCGGACTCTCTGAATGTGGCTGCCAATGGGGAATGACTGAGAAGCCAATGATAATGGCACAGGGTCCTATCTCTTCTGCATGTATGGGCTTTTTGGGAACCTATTCTATATGGATACACACCTTCTTAGACCGGGATGAAGTGGGGAGGGCCTTGGGCTTCCCACAGGGCAGGGTATCCTGCCCCATCTTAAGGAAGCAAGGGGACGGCGGTGGGGTAGTGGGGGGAGTGGGAGGGCCTGGGACAAGGGGAGTAAATGTAAATTTTTCTTTAAACAATAAAAAAAAGGAAAAAAAAGAACATGAACTTCTGGTCAAATCATAGATAATGTGCCTGGGGTCAACATACCACCACTTTCCAATGATACGGGATCTCTGAAACATCATTGGTCTTAAGAGGCATTTATGTGTATATTATTTAGACACTTCCCCCTTGAGTCAGCAATGTCAGAATGAAGAAAAGGGCTCTAGAGTTTTATCTGATCCATGTCTGCGAATGAACTACACTAATTTCAAAAGATAGGTGACAGAACTGATTGTTCACATCTGTGATGTTTTCTTTAAATGGGTTCCTAATGTGATGTGTGTTGTAATAGGTAGGGGCTGTGTTCCCAGCATCCAGCTCCCAGCCCCGAGCCACCGGCCTGCTCAGCCGCTGGTTGCTTGTACCTGAAATAACCTCACAAAAAGTGTATTCTTTTAAATACTGCCTGGCCCATTAGTTTTAACCTCTTATGCCTATTAGTCTAACCCATATTTAGAAATCTGTGTGTCACCACGAGGTGGTGGCTTACCGAGGAAGATTCTTCTAACCTACATCCATCTCGGGCCGGGGATCATGGCGGGCATCTGCCACACTTCCTTTCTTCCCCGAACTCTGTTCTGTCTACTCTGCCCACCTAAGGGCTGACGTATCAAAAAGTCAAGGCAGTTTTCTTTATTCAACCAATGAAAGCAACCCAAATACAGAATATCCCTCCTACACCAGATGTGGAACAATTTAAATCGTAGCAAAGCACTACTGGAGCACAGGGAAATGGAACTTTCAGTCTACTCCTAGGACCCACCAAGAATTATTATGAATGCTGGGAGTTGGAAAATGACTCACCTAACACCCTATTTTTATGGAGATGAAATGCTAGCATAGGAAGAGGATCCACAGTTAAGCACTAAATTTAACAAATGGGGTAGCTGGTAGAAAATGAAAGATATTGTAGAGAAATAAACTTTGGAAAGGCGTAAAGGGACTCAAGCTAGAAGGCTAGCTGTAATGTTAAATCACACAAGGTCACATTCATCTGTTCACCCCTGGAATCTCGAGTTAAATGCTTTGCTTCACCGTACATCTCCATGGCCAACAAGGACACTGGCAGCACAGAATCTGCTCCTGCTTATGGAAAATGACGCACTTACGCAGAGGGTAGGGCTGTTTCTTTACTAAAATCATGTTCCAATAGGACACGTTTTTTATTAACAAGGTACCTTCCTAAAGTGAGTCCATGATGCTAATGAAATCACCAGAATATTCAAAAGAAGAGTCATAGTTCACATATCTTTGGAATACGTTCTCATTTTATTAATCCAGAGCCTTAGAAATATGATCATAAAGGAGTTACAAGGCCTGGTCAATACGTGTTTCCACTGGGACCATTGATACCGCTCTCCAAGAACAGTGTGGTTGAATGCTGTCTACAGCAACTACATTCACAATGTCATACAGCCGTGGAGTATAGTCAGTAGGCTTCTGGAGAGAGTCCAAGGTGAAAAAGATAATGTCGTCCACCACGCCAGTTCTTCCATCAATACTGGTCACACAGACCTATGATGAGAAATGAAGACACTGAGTATGGAGAAGCAGATCCTGCCACAGATGGCCCTCAACAACCCCTTGGTTCTAATCATCAGGTCCCTTGGCCCATCGCTGATTTTCATCCTTGACACACAGGGAATGCCTGGGAACTGTGTAAACACATATGAGTTATCATTTCATCCCTCTCCAATTAAAGCAGAGAAACAGGATGAGCCCTGGGTGTCTGATAAGATGATATGCCCTTCATGCTACGCAATATGGCCACACACAACCTCCTGTGTAACGACAAGATGTGCCCTGGTACCTAATGTGGCCACAAACTGTAACTCCTGTGTAATGAGAAGACATGCCCTTCATGCTGCTACATAATATGGTCTCACACTCTATCTCCTGTGTGATGAGAAGATGTGCCATTCATGCTACCCAATATGGCCCCACACTCTACCTCCTCTGTGATGAGAGGATGCCATTCATGCTAAGCAGTATGGCCACACAGTATAGGACCCTGATTTTACATCTCATTCTCAGGCTGTACTGACCATGGTCTTACCCATCTTCATCAGCAGGCTGAACACCTCAAACCTAGTACATTCACCGTTTCCCCACAATTGCCTCACAGTCAAGATGCTTTCTACCTGTTGTTCACAGAACATCCTAACATCAAGTAAAGCACACAACCTAGGAATTAAGTATGTGTATATTCTACATTATTTTCTCTTATTTCTTTTTCAGTAAGTTAATGTGTCTACTTTTGCAGGGGATCTACTGTCAAACAAAACTCTGAGCAAGAAAGTGATCAGAAAGGAAAGATAGGCAGTTACCTACCAATGACAAGGACAACATGGAAGCAAATTACCTCATCCATATTCTGGGAGTTTAGCAGGCTCACAGTGTGGATGTTCATCTTTGAAGTGCGTGGCTTCAAGGAATACTCAACCAGCAATAAATCCCCTCTAAAGGGCAAAAATCCTAAAACAGCCAAGAAAATTAGAAGGGTAAATATTATTGCACTCAGGTCATGTCACATTACCTAAGGCCCTTTGTCACTGCAATAGGCTGACCAACATTTCCTGAATGTCAAGTCACATTTCCAAATACATATAGATACCTTTTGGACAGGTATGGTGGCTCATGCCTTTAATGCCAGCACTCCAGATGCAGAGGCAAGTGGATCTCTGTGAGTTTGAGACCCCAGCCTTGTCTACAGAGTGACTTCCAGGAAAGGTTCCAAAGCAACACAGAGAAACCCTGTCTCAAAAAACAAAAGACAAGGGCTGTAGAGGTGGCTCAGCAGTTAAGAGCAGTGAGTGTTCTTTCAGAGGTCCTGAGTTCAACTCCCAGCAACCACATGGTGGCTCACAGCCATCTATAATGAGATCTGGTGCCCCCTTCTGGCGTGCAGACATACATGGAAGGAGATTTTATATATATAATATATTTTTTTTAAAAAAAAAGACAAAATAAAACCCATCACAGATACCTTGAATATTTTCCTACAATAAGGAAAGTTTATAATCTTTTAAACACTGCTTTTTCTACCCTGATTAACAGTCAGATATTGACAACTGAGAGCTGTGTGTCTCAGAGCAAGCAATTTGTTAGAATCACTGGTATTCCTCCTCGAACAGCCACATCTCCATTTGGAGAGGCAGCCAGGTACATTTGTAGAAGCAAATTGCTGAATCTGAGAACCTCCCAGTGTACCTAGGCTAAAGTCAAAGTCGGAGGGTCTGACTGTTGAGACTAACAGTGTTTTAGAATGAGGACACATAGAGAAGAGGATGGAGAGGGAAAAAAAAGGAACAAGGACTATTTCACCCTGACTTTGCAATGATTGAAGTATTTTTGATGTAAATCCCTTGCATGCATGATGTGTTCAGTGACTAGAAATTGAATGTAGTCAGATGTGTGGGCAAAAGTTTGCAATCTCACTCCTGGAGAGATGGCTCTGTAGTTAAGAGCTCATAGTGCTGTAGCAGAGTTTGGCTTCCAGAAAAAAACATGGTGGCTCAAACAATCTGAAACTCTAACTTCAGGGGACCCAAGACCCTCTTCAGGTACCAGGCACACACACAGTACACATGTGTGCATGTAAATACTCATAGACATAAATAAAAATTAAGAGTATTGCTACTGGTAGGTCCACCATGTTGCGAGGAAAGGCCACACATCCTTGAATGTATAAGCAGTACAGATGGGAGTTGATCAGTGAATAAAGAGAGGACAGAAAGTTGGGTGTGTAGGGAAGAGAGATGGGTTTGGGGGAAGAGATGAAAATGCTCAAAGTTCATTGTATAAAGTTCTCAAAGAACTAAATAAAATGCAAACCATACCTCCAGAAAGTAGTTGCACGGGGAAAAATGTTTCCTTGCTTATGTAGATGTTGTCCCGTGTTACATAAGTCACACACTTAATACAAAGTCTTTTGTCAGATTCTGATGGTTCAATGCCATAGATAGGATCAGACATGGCTTTCACCTATAATATAAGGAGACAGTAATTGTAGCTAAAATAACAATTACAGACAGATCTTTGTATATGCAAATGATTCACCATCCAAACAATGGCAACTTAACAAGTTGGTTTGTCACAGTTCTAAGGACTTTTGGGACATATGACTCCTGTCAGAGACAGAGTGCTTTATTTTTCACATCCAACCAGCCCAGATTCGTCAGAAATCATTTAAATGACAGCTTTCAACACTATCATCATGGACATGAACTGTGCTTGTTCCACAGTTTGGTAAATGTATTCCAAAAATAAATTATTGCTCCCCTATGTTGAATGCACTCACAGCTCCCACTCTACAGGAAATCACAGATATACTGTACCTTGAAGAAGTTCAGAGTTTTCCTGACAAACTTGTATTCTGCCAGTTCAAAAATTTTTTTAACCTAAGAAATACGATTAATGGGGCTGGAGAGATGGCTCAGAAGTGAATATTGGTCTTCCAGATGACCTGAGTTTGACTCCAAGCACCCATGTCAGGTAGCTCATAATGCCATAAACTCTACCACACTAGTGCTAATGTTCTCTGCAGGCATCTATACACAGGTGGCATAAAACCACAGGGACACATGTATACATGTTTGAAAATAAAATAAATCTTTAAAAATAGAAATACCATGAACACAGAGAAGAATAAAGATATATCCTAAGGCTTAAGAAAAGATTTTAATTTTCCATTGCCCTTCCCAATCAAATGGCACCGAGTGGATGATCCAATCCACAGTACAGGACCACTACACACAAGTTACAAAGCAAGATATGGTCCTTGTCTTAGGACCCTATGTCAAAAACAGGTTGATTGAATGCTTGCATTTATATACATATACAGCTTTTACAAAGAAACAAAACCAACATGAGACAGTGCATGGGGCTTGTCATCCTAACACTTGGAATGAAGAGACTAGGAGAATAGCTGTGAATTTGTGGTCAGTCAAGGCTACATAATGAATTCCAGGCATATGATAAACATATTTAGAGCCTGTCTCCTAAAACAAGAATAGATAAATTGGAAAAGAAATGAATGTTTGCATAAATTGTGAATTGGCATTAGCTGTACAATTCTGGCTAAAACAAGAAGATACAATAAGAATACTTATAGTATGTTAAAATTATACATAAAATTAAAAAAAGCAGAGCATTAATGGGAAGAAACATGAACATTTTTCCTGACAAAGATAGATATTTTTCCTAGCATGGAAAGAGCTATTTTGAATTTAACTAATGAGAAGAGCAAAAAGCGAAAATTGTTATTTTACCACTAAATTTTAAAGAAATTCGGGGGGTAGGGAATTGTCTCGGTGAGTGAACCAGAGGACCTGAATGCTGATTCCCAGAACCCCCACATAAAAGCAAAATATGGTGGAATTCATCTGTAACCTCAGTCCTGAAGCTAGAGACAGCCAAATTCTGTGACTTTCTGAACAGTTCTGAATAGCCCTAACAGTGAGCTCCACGTTCTGGGAGAGACTGGCTCTAAATATAAGTAACTGAGGAAAACATGACATAGTGTTGAACTATGACCTCCACACATGCCTGCATGCTGATTCCACATGCATACAACACATGCAGGCCACACACATATAGAAGCAACAACAAAAACAGAAAGAGCTTTATAATTTGAAATATTATGAATCTATTTTAGTTCTCATTTTACAATAAGACAATATGCAATTATTTTATAATAGTTTAATAATAGCAATTAATAATAATCTATGTTTACCAATACTGGCAAAAGGCTTTTATGTAACCTGTTGGTGAGATAATCAATTTGGAAAGTATAGCTAAAAAAAAAATTAAAGTCATCCAGTGATATGTAAATACTTGAACATTTGTGGTATTTTACAGAACTATCTTCCAAAAGTTTATAGTACAACCTAGAATTTTCTGTTTGCTAAGCAGATCTTAATTGTTGTATTAAAGAGTATGACGCACACAGGGATGTTTGTGCTCATTTCACTAGTTTGAATGCATAGGATAGAAAACAGCTTCCACTAAGAGATGCAAGCTGCAGGGCTGGATAGAGTGCCCATCACTCACTATGGTGTTCAAATACTAGGAGAAGTGATGCAAAAAGGTTTAGGAACAGAAAACCATAACTGCAGTTGAATTTTAGAGCATCAAGTCTTCTAAGCTCAAAAGAGAAGGTCAACTTTGACCCTATGTTCACAATATTGCTTGTCTTAATCCAAAAGGAAATATCAAAACGCCATTACTGTGAGAGAATCTTAGCAAACTCGGGCTTACTTTGATGGTTTTAATCGCGTGATTCGTTTCATCCTCTTCTATAAGAACAATGACGCTCATTCCAATATTCACCGGAACATTTCCACACACCATGTCAGGATTAAAAAAGATGGTTTCATTAATCCAGCCATAGTCGGGACAGAGATGGGTCACAATTCCTCTGACAGACTTCAGCTTTGAGTTATCTATGACACAGGTAAACCAAGGTCACACTGGCTCCCATCAAACACAAGCGACACACAAGTCCTACGCTGACCAGCTGTTCAGACATGAGCACATACCGTCACCTCTCTGAATAAAGTAACCATTTCTGCGCCCTAAGGTTGTGACTACCGAATGACACCCCCATGGTATCTGTGGGCGACCTGTCCCAGAGAGTGCAGGTGCCGCGCTCTTCTTCCCTGATCAGGAAGCTCTGGAAACTCCCATTACTAGTGTACACCTGCCTCATCGCCAGCAGCAAATGCCGAGCCGTGGCTCTAAACTCAGACAGAGCATTAGAAGGTCTGAGCAGATATAAGGACATGTTTCCAAATTGCCTTTTATTCTTCACAAACATAATGGGTAAGTAATGTATGGGGATCTGGCTCCAGTATCCTGCTAGGACAACCGGCCACCTTCCTTCATGGTACCCTCCCTATGACTGACTCTGTCTCCTGGCATCAGCTATTGTGTACATGGGAAACAAAGGCCACATTCACTCTCAACGTGAGATGTGCCCCTTCGCTGGCGACTACACAGAGGCATCTTGCCAGGGGAAAGGCAGAGACAGTATAGCCCACAAAGACTTGTGTCACATGTTCTTTGAGTTCATCCAAACAGCTTCCTGCTTTGGCGCATCAAGGGAGCTTAGGGCAGAGTTCACTGTTGGCCTAACTCAGGGCCACCGTCATGCTTAACAGCCACTTGGCATGGCAGCGGGCCCCTCCCCGCTATTCAAGCCTCACAGTCTCTCACGGTGGAGAAGACCCTTTCTGAGGAGTCTCCTGAGGTGGTGGACAGACTCCCAGAGCCAAAGGATTACCTTGAATCTGGAGTTTTTCATCAGATTCAGCCCGCCTCCAAAAGAAATTTAAAATACCACGCAGAATTCTCAGCATAGTTACCACCGGCCTGGGCCCGAGGTTTTCTGATGACGCTTGAGGTCTTCTGACTCACAGGTTTGCTTCCTTGGCCTCCCTGAGATGCTAGTTGACAGTTAACCAACCAGCTTGAGGAGAACCTCGGACAGCACCTCCTCAGAGGCTTTCAGGTTTCCTGTTTGGGCCCTCTCCCTGAAGACTGCTCCAGGCCACTGTTGTCCAGCCAATGAGATGCAAGGCTTTGTTGACAGGCTTTGTTGACGTCACTGCTATACGCAATGAATGACACTGAGCAGGGAAATTTAGCCACGCCCACTCTCACAAGTGGACCAATAGAAAAGTCTATGGAAAAGTTGGCCGTTAGGACGGGTACTCAGTGTGTGGCGACCTGTTTAGCGTTTCTGCTTTGCACACTTTCAGGTTTATTTGTTTTTTTTTTGACATTGGGGGTTTTTTGTTTTTTTTTTTAAGTTCTTTGGGTGAGAATTTATTGATTTGAGATGGTTTCTTCTTATTATTGTAAGCACTTAAGGTTAAACATTCCTTGGCTCGCTTCTTTCACTCTATTCCCTATATTTTGACATAACTTAATTTCTTTCAACACTAAGTATACCAAAACTTCCTTTGATGCGCTTGTCATTAGATAGGTTATTACTGTATCCTTAATTTCCTTTATTATTTTTTTTTTTTTGGTTCTTCGAGACAGGGTTTCTCTGTGGCTTTGGAGCCTGTCCTGGAACTAGCTCTTGTAGACCAGGCTGTCCTCGAACTCACAGAGATCCGCCTGCCTCTGCCTCCTGAGTGCTTGGATTAAAGGCGTGCGCCACCACCGCCCGGCTTCCTTTCGTTTTTTTATTCCTTTGTTTGAATTCTTCTTTTCCTTTAGATTTCCTTCCTTGCCTTTTGTCCATTGAATTTTTAATTGAATATTAATCACCTATTATCTTACATTGGAACAGTGAGAATGTTATTTGAATATTTTATCTTATCAGACAGTTGCACTGATTTAGTTTACCATGCAGGGTCTTTATTTCTTTCATTGAAAATTCTTTCAGTATAAGACAGATGATTCTTAGCCCCGAGATTTCATGTTGAAATGGTTTCCTCTTTCAAGTCCTTCCTCTTTTCCCCCTGATATCACATGTATATAAGAAGGGATTATAATGATTGTGACATTAATGAGGCTTTTAGCTCATTACCTGGAGTGTGTCTGGGTCTTTCTTGCAATTCTGTTTATATACATACGTTTCTGTCATCCACACTTGGACAAAGTCTCCAAACCAGTATGAAGAGCACATACCTCTCCCGGCTGCTCACTCTGGACAGATCCTTACTGATGCACTATGCAAGTTATGTTTTGGTGGGGGTTTTTTGTTGTTTGTTTGTTTGTTTCTTTGCCTGATGTAATCAGAAGTTTCCCTATTCAGGACAGGAAAAGCAGTAAATCTACCCAAACAGACTTCTCTTGTTATTTTGAAAGTGGAAAAACTGAGTCTGAATCGTGCTTTTCTGAAAAGTCCTGAACTAGGCATTTTGCCTGAATACAGAGTGTGCTGCACACTGCTTGACAGATGACCACAGTCTTTTCTCTGATGACAAGAAGTCCTGGCCATGTCATTTCCCTTGGTCTGAGCATTGGTAGAAGTAAGAACTCTCAAGTGGCTGACTGTTCTGCTTCTCTGATCTGTCAGCATCTACCCCCTAATATCTGTCTCTGGGTTTTTATTATTAAGAACAATTAGAATTTGTGCTACAGGGTAGTTCACAAGCACCTTTGACTTCATTTACAGGGGTATCTGATGCAGTCTTCTGACCCCTTTGAGCACCAGACATGTATATATTGATACACATATATACATGCAGGCAAAACATTCATACACATAAAATTACTAGAAAAATATGTTAAATAACAAGAAAATGTACCATATATCTCAAAAAGCTAGAAAACGGAGCTACTGGTGAGGAACAGACAGCTGAATTTAAAATGTCTGTTCTGTGAGCTCCGTTTTCAAAACAAAATCTTTTGTAATCTAAACATTAGGCCGAAGCAGACAGCACTTGTATAAAACCATGTCTCAGTGTCTATGGCTGGGACAAAAGCAACACGAGGAAGAAAGGGCTTTTATCGGTTTACAACTCTCTGGTAGCACTCCATCACTGAGGGAAATCAGGACAGCAACTCAAGCAAGGCAGGACCTAGAGACAGGAACCGCAGCAGAGGCCATGAAGGAACACTACTTACTGTCTTGCTCTCCTTCAGGAAAACAGAATATGACAGAAAACACAAAAAAAAAATCAAAACTGAAGACCTAAATCTTTGAAATCTGCCACTGAGAGCATATGCAACCCTGTGGAAATCAGGTTCTGCATTTCAATTTAAAAAAAATACATATCTTTATTTATTTTTACTGTATGAACGTTTTCTTTGCATGTATATCTGTTTGCCATGCATGTACCTGGCCCCTGTGGAGGTCAGAAGAGGGCATCAGATCCCCTGGAGCAGGAGTTACACGTGACTGTGAGCCAATGTATGGGTGCTGGGAATCAAATTTAGGTCCTCTGGAAGAGCAGTCAGTGCTCTTAACCTCTGAGCCATCTCTCCAGCCCCACAATTTTTGGATAGGGCAAGAAAAAAATATAAATGGAACCTACCTGAAAGGGTTCAAATTTATGTAAGAATAAATTAATGGTTAGAAAGGACTGCTAGCAAACGAGAAAACATTTAAAATTTTTTTCAAGGAACCTTGTTCGTGATTTATGGTGAGTTCTGACCAAGACTAAACTACCTTACTAACTAAAGCTAGGGACGAGTATAATGAAGGCTGCTCCGGCTCTCTGTCTGGAACTCAGGACAATGTAGCGTGTGCCAGTGCTGGGATGGCTCAAACCTATACACCTTATTCTTTTGTGGCTTTTTGGCAGAAAGGGCTACCCTTTACAAGATATCCAGCAGGAACAATTGGGGTGTGCATAGCTTCAGGGGCTGGAGAAGGGGTACCTCAGAACCGGGAAATGTGGTTCTACATATTCCCTAGACCACCAATTATTTTCAGGGCTTCTATGACTTCCAGCAGGTCTCAAGACTCCATAGCATTAATTCTTTCTTGAACTGACTACAAAACTGGAGGGAGAAGCTGGAAAGATATCTTAGATTAAAGGGCTTGCTGCATTTACAGAGAACCTGAGTTCGGTTCCCAACTGGCTCTCACTGCCTGAAACTCGGCTCCAGTGGATCCTGCGCCCTCTTCTGGCCGCCACAGGTACTGCATACATGCAATGTGCATATAAAAAGGCATGCACACGCAAGCATGCACAAACAAGCATGCACACACTCATCCATTCAAAGAAAAGAAAAAAAGAGAAGGCAAACCTAGATTATGAGTCCTGGTTCTTCAGGAAACCATAGAGACAGCAGAGAGATCAGTGGGTGTGGCCTCAAGAAGAACCCCCGGAAACACAGCTCATTCCCCGCCCACCCACACCCGCCACGGGGGAACATTTTGCTGGGCGGGCACGGTGGATGTGCACGAGAAGAGACATCACATCCGGACAAAGCAGCCTTCGTGAAGTTCCTTGCGGTAGGAGCCAAGCTGAGATTCCCGTTGGTGAGAGCATTCGGAGAACCTGCTAGCTGGTGGTGAGCGGGGCTCAGCTGGTACACCATATTTTTCCATCGCCTTGCAGCAAGTTTGGGCACTGGAAAAAAATGGATTGCCAAAACGGGTGTTTTCGGGTGGACTTTCAAAACTCCTTAATCAGCAGCTAAATTCAAATTAACAGCGAGTACAGGGCGCTTTGCTCCTTTTTCTTATGCACAAAATTTTGTCCTTAAGAAGAAGCTTTTAGGTACTCCGCAGTTTTCCTGGTGGAGAAGGGAGTGTGACTTGCATCGGCACATAGCTAGACGGTCCTTCTGGAGGCTAGGTGACTGTACAGTCTACACTGGATCCTTGCTGAGGACAGCTTCAGCTAGATAGAAAATAGAAGTGCAGAGAAAATAGTACATACCGAACCTTGATCAGCATCAGCCTTACACTAAGAGCACCAGGGGATTAGGCCTACCACATGGTTCATAAGACCGTTTTAAAAGATTTATTTTAGTTTTAATTCTGTGTGTGTATGTCCGCGTTGAGTATGCCCAGGGAAGTCAGAGGCGCCAAATCCCTGTGCTGTTTGAATTACAAGGAGGTATTAGCCGCCACCACTGCTGTAGTCTTTGGAAGTGGAACTGGGTGGGGGGTTCGCTGGAAGAGCAGTAAGTGCAAAAAACGGCTGAGCCATCTCACCAGCTGTATTAAACCATTTCAAAACAAACAAAAAAGCAGAAAGTGAATTTTCCTGTGCACGCGCATGCGCAGGCACACACATAGGCAGTTGTTTCCCGCCCATGACTTCGTGCCCATTCTTGCATTAAAGGGCTTGCTCCTCCACTTTCGCTGGATATTGTGTTTGCTCCTTCGCATATTTGCTCCTAATCACAAGTTTTGGAAGGCCGTTCTCTGGATTTTTTGTTTGTTTTTCTTTTCTTCTTTTTTTTTTTGTTTTTGGTTTTTGTTTTGTTTTTTTTTTTTTCTGAGAAAGGGTTTCTCTTTGTAACAGTCCTAGGTGTCCTGGAACTCACTCTGTAGACCAGGCTCTCCTCGGGCTCACAGAGATCCTCCTGCCTCTGCCTCCCGAGTCCTGGGATCAAAGGTTGGCACTGCCCCTCCCCCGGCCCCCTGCCCTTCCCCCAAGATGTCTTTGCTTTTGTGTGTCTCAATGGGTGTTTTTCTGCATTACTTGTTTGGTTGTTCAGAGACCAGAAGAGGACCCCTTGAAACTGGAATTTTCTTAGACAGCTGTGAGTCTGGTGTCACGTGGGCTTTAGGCATCGAACGTAGATCCTCCATAAAAGCAGTAAGTGTTCTTAGCTGCCAAGCCATCTCTGCAGGAGTATTCCCTCCTGCCAAGTGAGTCCCAGGGAGCTAACTCAAGCTGTAAGGTTTAGTGGAAAGCTCCTTTACCCACAGACTCATTGCCAGCCCCTCATGAGCAATTTTTTAAATTTTTTCATAGGTGCACATGTGGGTCCCTCTGTGTGGGGGGAGCAGGGCGGGGTACCAGCAGAGTCCAGAAAAGTGACTGAATTCTTGGATCTTGTACAGGCTGCTGTGAGCTGCAGGGTGCTGGGAACTGAACTGGTATTCTCTATAAGAGCAATAATCACTCCAAACAGCTGAACTAACTCAACAGCCTCCCCTGTGCCTTTTCTTTCTTTCTTTCTTTTTTTTTTTTTTTTTTTTTTCGAGACAAGGTTTCTCTGTGGCTTTGGAGCCTGTCCTGGAACTAGCTCTTGTAGACCAGGCTGGTCTCGACCTCACAAAGATCTGCCTGCCTCTGCCTCCCCAGTGCTGGGATTAAAAGCTTGCGCCACCACCGCCCAGCTGCCTTTTCTTTTTTGAAGAAGGGTCTCACGATGGAGCCCTGACTGTCCTGGAAATCACTATATAGCCTAGCTTAGCTTTGAACTCACAGAGATCTGTGCACTTCTGCATCCCAGGTGCCCTGTGCCACCATGTCTGGTTTTTATAAGGTAATTTTTTCTTTTTTTGGAGTTTGAGACAGGGTTTCTCTGTGGCTTTGGAGCCTGTCCTGGAACTAGCTCTTGTAGACCAGGCTGGCCTCGAACTCACAGAGATCTACCTGTCTCTGCCTCCCGAGTGCTGGGATTAAAGGCCTGTGCTACCACGGCCCGGCTTATAAGGTAATTTTAACAATCTCATTTGTGATGTTTTCCAAAAGTGGGACCACAGTTCTTTAACACATGACTTGATTATTTCTGTCAAAATTTCTGGGTGTTAGCCAAAGACAGGAATCAGAAATAGGAGAATTCAGAGGAGATTGTTCCTGTCTCGTTCCTCTCCTTTTTTCTAGCTATCCTTCCTCAGAACTTCTGTTCACAAGGATCAAATGCAGGCTCCATGGGTCACTCCTAACCTCCAGAAACAGCCTTCTAGCTGTCTATGTGCCTATGCAACACAGAATAGTGGGTAAAAGCACAGCCACAAGCTGCTCACAGGCAAAGTGTTTGCGGATGTCCCAGTGACCTGTATAGAAAGGGCCATGAGGGGCTGGTGAGATGCCTCAGAGGTTAAGAGCATTGCCTGCTCTTCCAAAGGCCCTGAGTTCAGTTCCCAGCAACCACACTGTGGCTCACAACCATCTGTAATGAGGTCTGGTGCCCTCTTCTGTCCTTCAGACATACACACAGACAGAATATTATATACACAATAAATAAATAAATATTTTTTTAAAACAAAGGGCGATGACTTGGTGATGTGGATTCTGGTGGTAATTCTGGCACTGTCCTCATAAAGCTTACCAGTTTCCATGAGCTCATGATCATTATACCAGGGAAACAGCATTTGGCCTCTGCTGGCACAAAAGACTAGAACATGCTGCGGTATCTCCTGTGTTTGGAAGAAGGACACAGACTGTCTCTGCGCACTTGCTGCATCCTGAATGTTTTGTTCTTGTTTCTGCTGGATCGCCTGCCTCTAGGAGATCAGGCCGTCGAGGGTATCCTTAGCCTGGAGCATACACTCCTATTCGGAGAAAGTGTGAAGTCTGGAGAAGGGTTACCCTCATTCAGATCCTTCCTGTCTATAAAAACCTTCATTTGTGGCTTTGGAGTGATAGCTCAGTGGTTAGGAGCACTGACTACTCTACCAGAGGACCTGGGTTCAATTCCTAGCACCCACTTAGCAGCTCACAACTGTCTGTAATTCCAGTTTCACAGGGCTCGACACCCTTGGCAACCCACTAAGGCACATTAAATAAATAAATTAGATGAGGGAACTTTCATTTCTGTTTGGAAACTAAACAGACATTTGACTATCTTGAAAGCAACGGGCCCCTGTAAGGTTTTCAAGTGAAACACACACTTGAATACACACAACAAATTTGTGCAGGGCCCTTTATAAACTGTTCAGAGGTGCACATCCCCCCCACAGCAGGGGCCTGTTTCCAATGTGGGACGACATTCACTGAGACGCATTCACTTACCTTTCCTGTAACGACATCTCTGGTCCTCTCAGTGTTAAGACGGTGGCAATGGAAAATGGTAAATGGTCCGTGAAGCAAAGCAACTTAAGTTGTTGGGAAACAGTGAAAGGGCATAGAAGTGAGTTTTCCATTGAGAGAAGCTGAAAGACTAGGATTATCTGCTGCATGTGAAAGAAGCAGACACATGCCCTATTTGTGAGCATTGGACAGATGCGCACACGGAAACTACTGGAACCTCAGAGTGCATTCTAGTCATAGGGAGCTGGTTTTGTCATTCATCAACTTTTCCTGAAATGGTGAACAAAAAGAGGGCATCGCTTGGCATTTGTCTCTATAGACTGGGCCATGCTGTAATCTAATGTGGAAAAACAGAGGAGAGCAGCCTTCAGAGGTAGTGCATACCTCAGTACCTGACAATTGAGTTTAAAGGGGCAGGAACTTTCAGTTTTCTTTGTTAATACATTGCTACGCTTCCTTAGCCTTACTCCCCAGGGAAAGGTGAATGTGCTATGCCCATTCTGCAGCCCCACGAAGCAGGACAATCAGATGGGATAGGGAGTCAAGTCAAAGCAGGAACTCAGTTTATTACTGTGAGCTTCAGCTTATATAGGTAAAGTGACATCGTGTGATGTGGGGGTACCTCCAGCCAATGAGAGTCAGCCAAGCCCTCCCTCTGGCTGGAGGGGCGTCTACCTAGATTTCCTGTCTCATGCTCACTCGGTTAGCTCGAGCAGGCTTTTCTCTGTCCTACAGGCCTCGAGGTACAAGCCCTGAGATAACTTTGGCCCAACAATAAATGCCAATGTATCACATAATTTTTCTTTTTCCCTCTCTTCCACTGTATCTTCCCTTAGGAAGAAGATTCATTCATTTATTGATTTTCTAACAAACCTGATGGAGCCTCAACTGTGAAAGGTGGCACCAAGAGGGTGTCAGTGTCTCCCCGAAAAGTAAAACCGCTCCTCTAGTGATGATGAGGAAAGTGAAGGAAGATGGGTGCTTCACCACTCACAGGGGCAGTGTGCAGACAAGTAACCTGTCTATGCAAGACAGCTCAAACCGGAATCGGGGTGCCAGGTCACAAACCAAACGGCCCCCTCCCGAGAGTGCTCAGCATCACTTCGGGAACGTCTGCTCTAATCAAGTACCTGGACCACTAGATACTGCCAGGAAGCTTCACGAATTATGTTTTCAGTGGCTGACGCCAGAGACCAACTTTAAGGAGCAGATCCTGGAATCTCTGGTGCTAGAGCAGTTCCTGAGCGTTCTGCCCCTGACAATGAAGAACTGGATGCAAAAGCATCATCCAGGAGATGTCAAACAGACTGTGAGTCTGGTCGAATGCTTCCAGACAGAGCCTGATGCAGTGCCCGACAAGGTGAGGATGAATAATTCCTTGTAATGCCCAGTAACATAGGGTAAAGGTAGATGTATCTTGGTTAAGAGCTATCAAGGACTGAGACCTATTTAATCACATTTTCATTTTTTTCTGTTTTGTTTTGTTTTGGAGACAAGGATTATCTGTGTTGCTTTGGAGCCTGTCCTGGAACTAGCTCTGTAGACCAGACTGGCCTCGAACTCACAGAGATCCTCCTGCCTCTGCCTCCCAAGTGCTGGGATTAAAGGCATGCGCCACCACCGCCCAGCTGATCACATTTTCTTAGTCCTTAGAATGGCTAGGTAGGACCCAAAATCATGTGCTAATAGTTACTCCACAGGTCCAGAGTCACAGGCGGAGTCTTTCATGGCCTTACAGGCACAAAGTGTGTTTTTCTCATTTTAAGGCCAGGAATTGGTGGTGGAGGGCCTACTCTAGCAGATCTAAGAATACAAGACTTGAGATGTCAGAAACAGAGAAATAAAAGGCAAGAAAGGTATGAGAAGCTGGATTCAAAACATACGATAGTGCAGAGACTAAAGCAGATGGAGAGAACGGAAGCACAAATTAGACAACTTTCGGGGACAACAAAGAAAGAATAACAGGGGAAGCAAAATGGAAACAAATACTTTGAAGATAAATGTTCCCAGAGAGGTAGAGGGAATCTGGATGCTGAGGACAGTATCCTCTAATTTAAACACACCCCTGAGCTGAGAGAAATGGAGTCCCACTGTCCTCTCTTAGCGGCATATTCCCAGTACTGCTAGTGGATGGGGAACCAAGAAAGACCCCTAGGTGACCAAGAAAGACCCCTAGATGACCAAGAAAGACCCCTAGGTGACCAAGAAGGACCCCTAGGTGGCATGTGCATATCACCTCTATAGGAGCCAACCTAAGCATATAAAGCAGAGGTCTTCTTTTGGTGTCCTGTTGTAACCAAATCATGTAGAGAGAGGTTGAAGCTCATCCCTGTCTTCATTTTGTTTGAATCCCTTTGTTTCATCCCTTCCCCCACAGAAGCTTTCCTTACTTATAGGGAGAATTAAAAATTGGTCTGAAAAAAAAATGGTCTGCCAGAAAAGCCTTTAAGTACCATGCTTTTTCTTTTGCTTAAGAGGAAAAGAGAAAACCACTTCACGCGGCTCACGGTCAAGAAAACAACTGGTGAAGGCAGCTTTAGAGCAACACTCCAGTCGGCTCAACACGACCCTGGTCGTTGATGGTGGCTCTGTGCGTAGGCGTGGAGGCTGCTAGGTAGAAGGGCTGGAGGACGACAGATTGCTTTTTGTTATTGTTTCGATTATCCTAACTCTCATCTTTTTCAGGCAGCCTCATTTCTACTTTTTCCTTCTGCAAAGACCCACAGTGCCCACTAGGTATTCCAGGGTGTGTTAGACCTTAATGCTATCCACACAACTGGATTTGGCATGATGAGAATGGGAATTGGATAGTTCACTTGGCTACTTCCTGTCATGTCAGGTTCTCCATCTAAATTCTATGTTCATGTCTTCAGCATGCAGCCAACCACATGATTCAGAGGCAGGTGACCAAACAGCTTCTGCACTGGTAGTGCTAAACTCAAATCCATTCTGTTCTTCAGGGCTTGTTGACATTTGACGATATCGACATGCATTTTTCTGAGGAGGAATGGCTTTTACTGGATCCTTCTCAGAAGACACTCTACAGTGATGAAATGCTGAACATCTACAAGATGGCTGCCTCTCTAGGTAACGATGCCTTCTTCTGTTCGTGGATATGTTGTATAGTGTAGCCAGTGTTTATGTACAATACACCCTGTGATAAAGCTCCTTTTGGAGTGTAATCGAATTAGATTGCTTAACTGTTGAATCCGGGAGTTCTTTCCATTTACTGGATTCTTGTGCCTTGCTAGATGTTTGACTTGCAGTTAATCATCACTGTTAAAGTACTGTTTTGTCCTCTTCCCATGGGCTTCTATAGAATAAAAGTTTTTTATTTTAATGAGGATCATTTTCTTCCCGTTAGAGTGCATGGTTTCACAATGAAGGCTAAACCTCTTAAATCCCTCAGCTCTAGATACCCATAAGTTTTCCAAAATCTTTCATTTTGTTTTTACATGAAAGGCCACACAGTTTTGAGTTAATTTTGAATTTGAGGCTGAATGTTTTAACTATAGTTTTAGCATAATCAATAGAAACCCAGAGACAGAAATTGGGGTTCAACCTGAAGGTCGGAAAAGCAGAACAGCCAACCACTGGCTCTTACCTCAACCTCAGTTCAAAATGGTGATCCTGCTTCCAGGAATCTCAGAATGAGACTGAGAGCTGTCTCCTCCCATTTTATAATCGTCTCTAGTGCTGAGATTAAGGCATGTACCACTACCACTTGGTTTCTGTGAGAAACTAGTATGGCTACTGGGATTAAAGTGTGTACCATGACTGCCTGGCCTGTAAGGCTGACCAGTGTAGCTCTTTTACTCTCTGATCCTCAGGCAAGCTTTATTTCCTAAAATATACTTGAAATATCACTACATTTCCCTTTTTTCGTCTAAAATAAAAAAGGGAAAGGCTATAACTAATATTAGAAAAACTATGTACAAAAAGTACAATGACTATATACTATATATACAGGCAATAAGTACATCAACATTGTCTAGTCCATGTGCATCTGACAAATGTAGAGAAAATACTCTATATCTATCCTATCTCAGTGAGTCCAACATCTTATAAATAATTTACTCTCTGTCATAACTTGCTTTCTGCATCTGATAAACTATAGCTATAGCTGTCTAATCTTCAACTCCCTCAGAGACTCAAGAAGGAAATAACATTAACTGAGTAAGTAGGAAATGCCAGAAAGTGACTTCCAAAGAATGTGAGAGATGACTGAGACAACTGGCTGCCTGGACAGTCACCCAAAGTTTCTCTGCAACATTGAGGCATCTACCTTCATCCTACAGGCCTATAGACTCTACATATCTGACAGACTTTTCTGTGAAGTAGGATATTCGGAAGGGCTGTCCCTTCTTGTCATGACGATGTTGGGCAGCCACTCTCTTTTGGGTCTTGCTCGTCCAGTTAGGACAGCACACTGTCCGCAGTCGAGGCAAGGGCATTTTCTTGCCCAGTGACTCACTTTTGCCACAAAAGTAAACTCCATGTCGAGTTTCTTCAATGTCCATTATCTTCTCTGTAGAGATTGATGCTACCAGGAGAAGACATTTTCTGTAAATCTCTGAAATGTTTGAAGATGACCTGTCTTTCTAAAATATCTATTTGATCCAGAAAACTTACCTAATATGACTACAAATTTCATTTAATAGGTGACTAACAACTAAACTGCACTTCCCTATATCCTAAATAATTGGTAATATCACTATTGTGATCTGCAGGGTTTGTTAACATTACTTTTAAAATAAATGTTCCTTTATAAAATGAATACTTCAAGCCAATGCAAAGTCTTTTTTTATTTTTTCGAGACAGGGTTTCTCTGTGGTTTTGGA
>JAQHUG010000289.1:54603-67211 GCA_028555095.1 Dicrostonyx torquatus
GTTTCACACTCAGTCTGAGGAAGGAGTAAGTCTGTCTAGGCAGCCTTCTGCAGACAGGTTTTGGGTTGGAGAATACTGGGTTTGGGTTTCTACTTTCTTCTGGGTGTTTGTTTGGGTGTGATGTACTTTGCTACATTTTTGTTTGGTATTTCTTTCTAAAATTCTCGAGTCTTAGACCTCTTTGTTTTCTTTCTGCTTTTGATGATTTCCTTTGTAACTTCTGACACCATTTGATGGGCTTTTCTCTGTGCCTCGCAGAGGGGATATAGGAACTATGGATCTGTACCATTTTTCAGCCTGGGCCAGAGTCACTAGTCTATGTATTTCTTTAAAGCAATTTTCATTGACTGTTCTCTCTAGTCCTTTAAATTTTCATGTCTATAAAACACCTGACTGATTCTTTTCTTTATATGAACAGGTTTAAAGCCAGAAAATGACACGGGAAATGAACAGCCTGAATCTGCCTCTACATCAGAAATAGAAGCAAAACCATCAAAAGTTTCAGAAGCCAGAAAGAAAGCTGCCCAGAAAAGAAAGAGCAGAAAAAGCCAGGCAGACACACTCGGGGCACAGAAACACGGTCAGGCTCCTCCAAGGAGGGGAACGATGTCAGCTTCAGGTTGTAAACAACAGGTTCTAAAACGTCATCAGTGTCAGGAGTGTAAGAAATGGTTCAGAGTTCCTTCGGAGCTTGCTAGGCACCAGAGAGTTCATACCGAAGAGAAGTCTTTTCCCTGTGAGCAGTGTGGCCGCAGGTTCAGGTGGAGTTCAGATATTAAAAGGCATTCCCTGACACACCAAGGAATAAAATTATATAAGTGCTCCTTTTGCCAGAAAAGCTTTTCTTTTAACACAAACTTACGTAAACACCAAAGAATTCATACCAGGAATGAAACCCTATATAAAGTGTCTGAAATGTGGGAGAGCTTTTACTCAGAAGTGTCACCTCGTTAAACACCACATAGTCCACACTAGAGAGAAGCTCCATTCATGTAGCCTGTGTGGGAGAAACTTTAGGAAACAGTCAACCTTCCTCAGACACAAGAGTAGACGTTGTCGGGCAACACAGCCAGTTGGAGGACAGGCAGTGACAGATTAGGAGCTGCCCATAAAAATCTGTTACGAAAAGAAAATTGGGGACAGTTATGGTTTGCGTCACAGAAAGGAATCTACGCTGCTCCCCACTCTCAACACTTAGTTTTCAGTGGTTACCATAAAATTGTTGTTTACTAGATACGTTATGAATAAAAGACTGAAATTTTGGTTGTCAACTGTGTCTGTAGTTATGTTTTTCTCTAATGCTGTTCTCAGGTGTCAGATGCCGTGAACCCTGCATTCACTCTTAATGCTTCCTCAGAAGAGGTATAAAATGCTGGCGCAGCCCCTATGAAGTCAGTTCAGAGAGAATTGACACGTGTCTCCACAGACAACCAAGACTGAGAATCAGGGAGAGTTCCTTATGAACAGGAAGTGAGGCTTTAGCGGTTTTCCCAGTGTAAGTTTGCCTGTTGTGCTTGCCCTCCTGCTGCTACCTTGGCTTCTTTCAGGGAAGTTTGGGCAGCACGAGAGGACCTGAAAGCCAACACAAGCCAAAGAGCCTTCTAAGCATTTTCAGTCTTCCTGCCATCCTCTCTGTGTGCACTTAGAGACTGAAGTGATCACGGAGGCACTGCATGCCCACATCTAGTTATCTGTCTCCGTGCAAGTACCGGGCAATAGTGAAATGGCCCGATAACTTTGGCTTTCCTTATACACAATGCAGGCTTTCTAATGGGCACATACCACTCCTGTCCCTAAAGAGAGCTTCACTTTTGTGATTTCTTAGCCCTAAATGAGTATGGCTGGTTTCTCTATGGAAAGGTCTGAGCGTTTAATTTACTGATAATGGCAAGGAGGGCCTTGTGTAGCCTCTGTGACTCGGTACACCTCTGTTCCTAGACGGGGACATCTGAAAGCATACAGGACAAGGCAGGTATGTGGCTTATGATCCCCATCGGAATCAGGCCGGATGGAAGCTGCTTTATGATCTTGTTTGTTATCCCTTCTCTGTTTGTGCAAGTATCTCTTAAGAGATAAATAGCATGCATGGGGTGAAAGGTATATCAAAAGCTAATTTATGATGCTGGGCAAGGTTGACATATATTTGTAAATGGAAAACAGCATGCTCCATACTAAATTTAAATATTGAACAAACACCTTTAAAACCAAATACCCCCCAAAAGACTGATTTTTTCCATCTTTTTTCAAAATTTATTTTTTGTGTGTGAATGTTTTACCTGTATGTACATCTTTTCATCATATGTGTGCAGTACCTAAGGAGGCCATAAGAGGGTGTCAGATCCTTTATAACTGGCGCTAAAGTTGCTAGTGTCCACGCAGGTGCTGGGAATTGAACTTAAGTCCTCTGGAAGAATTCTTAACAACTGAGCCATCTCTCCAGTTCTATCATTCACTTTTTTGAATAGATGATTAAAGGAAAATTTTCAAAGAGACTTTGCAGAACCTCTTTTCAGATTTATAAAATGGGAATGACTCCTGCCTGAGAGCTACTGTGTGGGTTAAATGGGCTATGTAAGAGCATGTAGGAGAGTGATGGGACACTTTTGGTGTTCAGTAATCACTGGGAACATTCTTCATTCACCTAGTGGTAAAGAAACTAAACATTCTATGTTTATGCAGCATTTAATTGTACTTACTTAATGTCTTTTCCACTAGTCTCAATTTCCTTTTACTTTGATGCTGCTCTCCTCTTAGCCTTTAAAAGATTGTGGTCCTACTACAGCTAGATATACCGGCCATTATTAACAACCAGAGTATACAAAAAAAATGTATTTCCAAAGGAAGAAGACTGTGCACCCATCATCCACCCCTACTCCTTCCATGGCAGCATGAGACTGCACCCTAAGATCTAAGAGGCTAGCTCTCTCACTCTATAAGAAGTAAATAAAAAATATGATATAATAATATATAGTATTTTTTAATTACTACCAGAACTGGAGAGATGGCTCAGTGGTTAAGAGCACTGACTCCTCTTCCAGGGGACCTGGGTTTCATTCCCAGAACCCACATGGGAGCTTACATATATTTATAACTCAATTCCAAGGGATCTGATGCCCTCTTCTGGCCACCGAGGGTATGAGCACACCTGCGATACAGATAAAATACTCATAAAATACTAATACTATATTACACATAAAATAATAATAATAAATAAACCATGTGTCCTCATGGCAAAATAAAAGTATTGGCGAATACTAAATACCCAACCCACATTCTGATAAATGAAGTAAAGTTCCATCACTGCTAGCCCATCAGTCTAACTTTTTAAAAGTACTATTTCTGTTTTGTTTTTCGAGACACGGTTTCTCTGTGTAGCCCTGGCGGTCCTAGAACTCGCTCTGTAGAACAGGGTGGCCTCGAACTCACAGATGACTGCTTCTGCCTCCCAAGTGCTGGGATTAAAGGTGTGCACCACTCCCTGGCTCAAATGGTTTTCTAAAAGAATATTTAGGGTGACCTGACCCAATTGTTCGGGTGTGCATTTCTGCTTCCTAGGGCTCAGGAGCTGTTTGGTGAACGAATGTGCCGTGGTGTCATTTGGACATGACTGTCTTTAGGGAGGATGCTGTTCTGCGTGCTGGTGTGTCCCAGCTTGCTTTCTCCTGCTGTGGTGACCACCATGACCAAAGACAACTTGGGGTGGAGATGGCTTATTTTATTTAGGCTTCCAAAGCATACTCCATCACTGAGGGAAGTCGGGGCAGGAACTCCAGCAGAAGCAGATACAGGAACCACGGAGAAAGGCTGCTTCTTGGTTTGCTCTCTGAGGCTTTATCAGCTTTTATTTTTCCTAAAAATATTTTAAAAATTATTTTAACTTTTATTTTATTCTATATATGTAGGTAGGTAAGTGTGTGTGTGTGTGCATGTATGAATGAATGTTTTGCTTGCATGTATATCTGTGCACCATGTTTGTGCAGTGCCTGCAGAGGCCAGAAGAGGGTATTCAATCCCCTGATACCAGAGCCACATATGGTTGTGAGCTGCCACCTCAGTTCTGGAGTTCAAAGCCTTGTCTTCTGGAAGCCAGTGCTCTTAACCTCTGAGCCATCTCTCCAACCCAAGCCTCAGCTTGCTTTCTTCTATACCCTAAGACCATCTGTCTGCTCAGGGATAGCACTGTTCACAGTGCACTGGGGCCTCTCCCATTAATTGTTAATCAGGAAAATGCCCAACAGATAAAACGGGCCCAGAAAGACAAACATTGCATGCTTTCTCTCATACGTGGAGTTAGCCTTTAAGATTGATATGTATGTGTGTTTCCTTCAGAATAACCGCAGAGATTAGGCATCTAGTAAGGGACCACCGGGAGGAGAAGATCCTTCAAGGACAAGGAAATAGAATATAGTGTTATAAAGGAATAAATTAGAAACTTGTATAGAAGGATTAAGTGGGAAAGGGTCTCAGGCCAAGAATCTGAGACCAGATATACCATGAATCCTAGGAGGAAATCTACTACTATAATTCTGCTAAATGAACATCATAGGGGCTGGCGAGGTGGCTCAGTGGTTAAGAGCACTGACTGCTCTTCCAAAGGTCCTGAGTTCAATTCCCAGCAACCGCATGGTGGCTCGCAACCATCTATAATGAGATCTGGTGCCCTCTTCTGGCCTGCAGGCATACACACAGAAAGAATATTGTATACAGAATAAATAAATATTTTAAAAAAATGAACATCATAATAAAAGGACTTCCGATGACTCCTAGTTGCTCTACCCATAGATTAGTGCATTGCTTCACCTTCATCAGAGATGCTGCTTCTTGCAGTAGGTGATTATTGACACAAAAGCCACCACCAGACAATGTGCAGAGACCAAGAGAGCTTGGCACACTCAACCTTAAATCGGATGTCTTTATCAAGGTTCAGGGACCTATGCCAAAGATGAGACAGAAAGACTAGAGTGACCAGAGGTGATGGATGGCTCCAAGAGAACAGCATCTCCCAGACACAACAAAACTGACACGCAAATTGAGTCACAGAGACTGGGAGAGCATGCACAAGGCCTGCACAGGTTCAAGCCAGGCAAAGTCCCAGCATGCAAAGGGGGAAGTGGACACAAAGTCCCACTTCTAACCAAGAAGCTGTCTGCAACTGATACATGATGGGAGAGGGTAAATCAGTTTTCTCCAGTAGAACGGCACTGAATACATCAACCACACTCAAGGGCAGGTCCCACGCTTAGAAGTAACTGGGCAATACAAAACGGACTCCAGGATTTTTTTTTGTGGGCTTCTGTTTTGTTTTGGCAGTGTCTGTCATTCTGGGCTTATGTTTGTTTGTTTTGATTTTTGCTCTTTTTTATTTAGAGTGAACGAACATGAGTTGGGCAGG
Source organism: Dicrostonyx torquatus (assembly GCA_028555095.1). Classification (NCBI taxonomy): domain Eukaryota; kingdom Metazoa; phylum Chordata; class Mammalia; order Rodentia; family Cricetidae; genus Dicrostonyx; species Dicrostonyx torquatus. Next base: position 59,996 of record JAQHUG010000289.1, read on the forward strand.
CTGGGAGGTGGAGGAGAGAAAGAATATGCTCAAACTGTTCTCTATGAAAAATGTAAAGACAATAAATTTTTTTTAAAAAAAAAGAAAATTTCCAACAGACGCGCTTACAGTCCTGCCTGATGGAGGCATCTCCTCATTTGAGGGTCCCTCTTCCCAGGTGGCTCCAATTTTGTGTCAGGTTGACAAAACTTCCTGGCACACACAGGTTGGTGGACAAGCACTCCCTCCCGGGTCTAAAACCATCACAAGAAAGAAACTGAGACATCCCGTGGACGTTAATTTGATAAATGTCAGGAAGATGTGAGTGACGACAGCGTGTTTTAGTTTTACAATGCAAATCCTGAAGAAGAAGCCACCGTCTCCTCTTCCAGGCTTGTGTGCTTCTTTGCTTCATGGGTATCACTGTGACACTAACATCCTGAAGTCACAGAGTAGATAAGTATCCCGAGAGATCTAGCCACTGACGAGTTCTCTTCCACCTCAAACTGCCTCCTGTCTCCACATCTCACTTAGGATGGGGACAGAGTGGGAAAGACATGGAGGGATGAATTCTATAAAGCCCAGTGCTGGTTAGATTCAGAGGGTTATTATTCTCAGGACCAACAGGCATTCCCTGGCTTTCTTGATGGATTTCATATTTTAGTGTTTGAAGTCACCTCACAAAATTTTGTTCTCGTGTTCAGCATCTGAGATGTCAGTTAAAGACAGACATTGTATACGTTTGTCATATCTTAACATTCCTTCTCTTTAGCCATGTGAACCTAGCCAAGGCTAGACATCTGAGGCATTCTCTCTGACCACATAAATGGTAAACAACTAGATGAGAGAAGAAAATTCTTCCGTCAGCTGGATGGGATAGCATGTGAGAAGTGGGGCCAACACCACTCAGCATAAAACCTTAAGAAAGTCTTACGTGTTACAGAGAACTAAGAAAGAAGCAGGAACTGGGGCCTGGAGTATGAGCCCTGGTTATACTTAAGAATACTTAAGTCTGGGCCTGGGGGTTAGGTATGACAGCAAACAGAAGAATGCAGCTCCACTGCCTGGAGCTTCCTGGAGGAAGACTGTTTCCTTTCAGAAAGTGACAGGGACAGCAGATGCAAGGGGCCAAAGTGCGACAATGTTCTAGACTTTTTTGAGCCACCAGGGCACTGATTCTTCCACCTTTCCCTTGTTGCTCCGGCTGAGCAACTTTGGTATGCTTAGAAGTAAGCCCTCCTAACGACAGAAGTTCCGACTGCAAACACCTTAGAAAATATCACAGTCCCCTCCACTCTTGGGACGAAAGGCAAAGATGGACTCCTGAGGCTGGGCATTATGTAACTAGCTTTGAGAGGACAGGCTCCTCCTAGGTCCAAATTGAGTCTTTGGTGTTTGCTGCCAGCCTAAAAGCTAAACATCTGTTAAAATTTGTTCTGTGATGCTGAAAAAAAAAGTCGGGAAGAGAAACATGAGCATTTTACCTAATGAACACTACGACCCTGCTAGGACACCAGGAACCAGGCATGCGTTTCATAACTAAAAATCCTCTCTCCGAGTCCCCAGACCACCCTCCTCAAGTGCACATGGTGTTTTTGTTCTGGCCCAATGGATACAAGTGTTCAAGAAAATAAAAACTGATGCAAAGCAGAAATAGAAGCTTGTTTATTGATTAAATTGCAGCAGTAACAAAAGCGTATCGGCAAAGGCATAACATTGGTCAACTTCTGAACCAAAAGCAGGGAGGAGAACACAGAAGCTCGGCAACCGATTGTGACTACAGGGCAAACAAGAATAGAGCTAACCTTCAATTACTGGGGAGTGCACACAGTTCGAGGCAACGAATTCGCAACCCTGACTAGCCTAGAGATAAAACTTGGTGGTAGTGTTTGATTCGCGCATGCCCAAGGCCCTAAAATCACTCCCTGACATTAGTAAAGAAAAACAAAAAAACAAAAAGAAACCACCAAAGCTAGAGATGGAGCTAGCCCAGTGGTAGTGTTTGGTTTGCATGTACAAGGTCCTAAAGTCACTCCTAAGCACCAGAAAAGAAAAAAGAAAACGTTACCTGTGCTAGAGATGGAGCTCAGTAATAAGAGTGTTTGCTTGGCCTGTGCACGGCCTGAATGTCCCTCCCCAGCAGCTAGCCAAAACACAACTAGCTGTGACCGTCATTTACAATAACAAGGAAAGTTGGACCCTCACAGCTATTGACAACTTACTTTAGTACAGGGCTCGCATGTCAATCAATAGTTTTCCACTTAAGGTATGAACAATGTATGCGATCTGTATTCCATTATCACAGTATTTGTGAAATGGGCACTGCTTTGGAATAAACAAACTTCACATTAAAAGCAAACAGACAATCACACGCAGGAAGGTGGGGAGTAGGTGGCTATCTAGCATGAGGAAGCCTTGGAAGGCAGGTTTTGCATCCAGCTAAAAGCAAAGCTCCACCCTGAAATAAGTTCGCACAGCACTGTCCTCCCAGGACAGCCCAGAGGCTCTCATGAGGCAGCACGCCCTCATTAGGGGATCTTGTTTTCATCAGCACAGCTTGGGGAGTTGAGCTGTGAAACTAGCAGGTGGGTAAGCTATTGGTTTGCATTTTGCGCGGGGCCCTGAGACACCTGGCTTTTCTTGTACCCTTTCACTCTTGTGTGGATTTTGGGGGGAAGACAGGGTTTCTCTGTGGCTTTGGAGCCTGTCCTGGAACTAGCTCGTGTAGACCAGGCTGGTCTCCAACTCACAGAGATCCGCCTGCCTCTGCCTCCCGAGTGCTGGGATTAAAGGCGTGCGCCACCACCGCCCGGCCTTGTGTGGATTTTTAAGTGTCTCACCAGGCTGGATTTGTGTTTATAGCTTTTCTCACAGTATTGGCATATAAATGGTCTCTCATGGGTGTGAGTCACTTGGTGTGCAATAACACGTGACTTTCCTTTAAAGGCTTTGCCACAGATGGAGCACTGGTGTTTGCGAACGACCTGAGTTTTCACACTTTCTTTCAGGCCCAAATTATACATAAACTCCCTCTTACACAGCCTACATTGCTGTCTTTCTTGGTCAACATCATCTGATTCTGTCTCGCTACCGGTTGCCGCCTGAGTAGATGAATTGCCAGGCCCTGCCTGCTCATGGGTACTCTCCTCCTGGGAAACGAACTGGCGCTCATAGGGGTCTGAGGCACGGGAGGTCCCTGCCCTATTTCCAGGGCTCTCTTGTGCTACCTTTCGTGTGCGAATTTTCAGGCGGCCACTGTATTGCCGCCGGTGAGCAGAACACAGCCCTAACTGCTCACTAAAGGAAGGCTTCTCATCGGGAGGAGCCTGGGTCTGGACTCCAGTGCTGTGAGTCTCCGGTACTTGCCAGGAGGTCCCTGGCATCTCCCATTGGTTCTGGTCTCCTGAGAACTCCTGCTCTTTCTCAGGCTCCTTGAAGACAGTCAGAAGCAATTCTGGGGGTTCTTCGCCAGGAGGTTCCAGGTTTCTGTACTCATCGGTGAAAGGGAACTCTGTGATCAAAGCAGAAAATGGACCTGTCCCTTTAATCTGTGCTAACATCTGTTCATTTTCCCCTCCCAACATCAAAAGCTGCGAGGAGGGATGGAAATGGCAGGTGTTGGGGCTGGAGAGATGGCTCAGTGGTTAAGAGCACTGGCTGCTCTTCCAAAGGTCCTGAGTTCAATTCCCAGCAACCACATGGTGGCTCACAACCATCTGTAATGAGATCTGGTGCCCTCTTCTGACCTGCAGACATCCACACAGACAGAATACTGTATACATAATAAATAAATAAATCTTTTAAAAAAAAAAAAGAAATGGCAGGTGTTACTATGTTCTATGGGAAATGGATGTTCTGAGGGTGGGTGGAAGCCCTCAGGTAGCACCAGTGACCTCCCCTCCTTAAGGAAGTCTCCCTTTCTCGTCCCTTTCTTCCCTGGCTTCTTCTGAATCCCTTTCTTCCTGCTAGAGTCTGGTAACTGCCCTATGTGTGGAGAACCCAGCAGTCCCTCCACTTACAGCTGTCTTACAATGTCAGAGATCAAGCTCCAGCTAGAAAGGGGAGGGAGGGCAGTTGGAAACGTCACCGCAAACTGTCTCAGAGTTCATTCAGCCTGCTGTTTTGTACAGAAGAACTCTCTCCATCCATTTTCCCCTCGATCAGGGTTACTGCACCAGGAGCCCCTGACCAGTGCTCTCTTTTTCGCTTTACAGTTTCCAGACTACAAGGGGAAGGCTGGCAGGAGCCTACTATGCTTAGTGAAAAGCTAGTCTCCTGTCACCTACGGAAGCGGTGAGACTCTACCCAAGCTTAAAGCTGATGAATTGAGAGAGTTCCACATGGATCTTAGAGGGACATATTTAACTGGAAAGCAAATCACCAAGAAAGTCTTGCTAGTCTTTTCAAATGGAGACCAACGAACTTTCCTACATATTACCAAAGTGTGTGTGTGTGTGTGTGTGTGCGTGCATGCGTGCGTGCGTGTGTGTGTGTGTGTGCGAGTGTGTGTGTGTGCGAGTGTGTGTGTGCATGTGTGTGGGTGTGTTGCACTGCTTGCACTGATTTTGCAGTCAGCTCAAACTATCTGTCCATTTTGACTTTCAATGAAGTGTAGATGTGCATTTGCTGAAAACAACACAACTCACTACCAGTCATTGCTTTTGCCTGCCAACCTCAGGACCACAAGGTAAAATGCCCTAGCACTTACTTGCTCCCTGCCCCCTCCTGCGGTCCTAATACCTTAGCAGACAGCCTGGGTTCACCTCTCTTTCTTAAGTACTGGCCATCTCTACTGCTCCACATGGCATATGAGTTGCAGTGGATCGTAATCCGATGTACATTCTAAACAGCCTTGCCCATTCTGACATCACCCTCAGCGATTTGGTGGCAAGTGCCTCAGATTCACACACCCGCCATATCCGAGGGAATCAAAGGCCCATTCCTAAGAGTCTCCTCCATTCTTCTCTTCAGATTTTCTGTTCATAGCCACCGGCCAATCCTATCCCCATCCTCAGTTCCCACTCCTTATTCCTTCACATTGAACCTAACACTATCACTTGATGCTAAGTGAACTTGATACTTATTGAAAATATTTTTGTGGATCTCCATACTGCTCCCTTCTGTCTGCCCACCAAGGAAGCGAGGCTACCCAGATTCTTTGTCACAAGGCTGAAATCAAACGGTTTGTGAAGGGAGCAAATGCTAGCACTGGTGTAAGTTATGGTTGGAGGGCACAAATGCGAGGTCATTTGGGAGGACATCTGACCATGTCTATTATGTTTAGGGAACTGGTAACTTCAAACTACCTCAGAGCCATGAGAGAACTTGAGTTCTCAAAAAGAAGCCAAGAGCAGGGGGTGGGGGATCCCTTTCCTTACCAAAATCCAGAATGGGCGGGCATTTGTCATCATCAATGCTCATTTCCTGTGGCTCTGCCGGTGGGATTTCAGGGAACTCCTGGGCAGGGTCCATTAGTTGAGGTGTAGGTGGCCCCGTGTGCACATCTGATGGTGTGGCTAATGGACCCATTGGCGCCAGTTGCTCTAAGATCATATCACCAATGTTGATCTGAGGAAATATTAGAACCCATCACCATACTGGAAATACAACTACTTTTATCTTACTGTAAATACATCAATAACCATCGGCAATGCAAGGAGGTTTAACATTTCCAGCAACCACTGGGCAGTGATGGCGCACGCCTTTAATCTCAGCACTCAGGAGGCAGGAAGATCTCTGTGAGTTCGAGGTCAACCTGGTCTACAGACTGAATACCAGGACAGTTAGGGCTACACAGAGAAATCATGTCTTGGAAAACCATGGGGGAAAAAAAAGGTTTCCAGCAACCACTGGCAACAACACACATAAAGAAACAGTTGGACTCACAACTGATTTATAGCGACACTGGTCACATCTCAATTATTCAAGAGCCAAGAGTGGCACATGGCTCCTGTGCTGAAAGGACATGTATAGACCCTTGAAGAGTATACCTTATGTTGTCAAGAAAATCAGGATAACAGATAAAGAAATCAAAACCACTCACTCGTGGTACCTTCAGGAGCCAGAAGCCTTTGGCAGAACCCTGTCCATGCAGCCAACTGCCCTGGAGCCGAAACTCCTGCAAAGCAGCCCCTGTCCCAAGCTGAGATCATGAATCTCAGCTGGCTGCTCCTGCTGTTTCCTCCCACGGACACCACCCCGTGCTCAGCCATGCCTTCCCCGAACAGAGACTTCAAGAAGCAGCTCCATACAGAAGGCAATACTGCCTCCATTATGAGGTCTTTTGGATATGCTGGCAGGAGCTGCTACTGGAATTTAATGGGCCAGAGATGGGTGTATCGCTCCTGAGGCAGGGCTCCTCCTAGGCTTTCTCAAGTTCAGAACTTCCTCCCTCAGACATTCATACAGATGAAAAACCCCAGTGAGCCCTGGATAGCGTTCCATATTTCTGTGTAACTTAGAGGTCCTAGAGATGATGCATGAGAAGGGTCATAGCATCTGTTGCTCCTATTTTCCCCAAACCAAAGTTCCTTGCATGGCTCTAGTGTAGTTCACAGGGAGGTAAAAGCAGCTCTCCACTTACAGAGATCACATGACCACGGGTTAAATGTTTGTAGCATGGGACATTTGATGCTAACTCCTGGCTGTCCGACCACCGTGAGAGTAAGCGGAGACACAGGCTTCATAGTCAACTGTGTTCCCTGTTTCCATGCCCATTACAGTTCCCTTTTTTCCTATGCTTCGGGTTTTAAAATTGTTCTATAAAGAGCCCTAACCATACATATCTCAGGCCATGCAGCACGAGAGTGCTGCTTTTGGTAACTTACGCTGTCGGAGAATTTCATTTACTGATAATAACTTACGCTGTGGGAGAATTTCATTTACTGATAATAAACGAGGCACTGTCATTTGTGTGTTGTAGAGAGGGCGTGGTGGTCAGGTACGGGGTAGGGTGGGGGTGGAACCTCAGACCCCTAACCTATGGCCCCTATGCCTGGTTCCAGCTGACTTCTACAAAAAAAAAAAAAAAAAACCACTGTTGGAAAGGACCGTGGGGAAGGTTAGGGGCTGTGGAATGACAGGGACGGAATGTCTCAACTTGACGCAGCTGCCTGGGCACTTGTTTTGTTCTGAGAACAACAAACAACGTGGTTCTCACCTTGGTCTCTGCTTCCCCGTTGTCTCTCTGCAGCTCTTCTATCAGGGTGAAAAGTCGTTGTCTAGTCTCTGGGCTGAG
>JAQHUG010000289.1:67639-87160 GCA_028555095.1 Dicrostonyx torquatus
CACTGGCCCTGTGTGGCTACTGAAGTGGGCATTAGCGGAAGCTGGAGGCTCTGTTCCTAGCCACATTCTCCCTGCTCCATGGGCATCATTGAAGAGCCCTACGTGCTATTGGGAAGCTCAGCGCAGAGCAGTCTCATGGACTACAGGCTGGGAACATCTAATGCTAACAAGCTTCCTGAAGAGGCTCGGGACTAGAGAAATGGCTCATGGGGTAAGAGCACTATCTGATCTTCCAGAGGGCCTGGGTTTAAGTCTCAGAACCCACACAGTTCCCACGACCATCTATAACCTGGTTCTAGGAGGTCCAACACACTCATCTAGCCTCTGCAGACACAAGGCACACATGTGGTATATAGACATACATACAGAAAACAATCTATATACATAAAGTAAGATATTAATAATAACACTTTTTAAAAAGTGCAGGTCCCTAATCCCACTCCTCACATAATAATGCAATCATGCATCTCTGAATACAAGGAGGTCGCCAAAAGAATGGGGAGGAACATCTACAATTTCCCTGAAAAATGCCTCTAGCTTTGAGTCCCCCTTTAGTAGCCTTCAAACAGTAGCCCATGCTGGAGCTGAGCTATATCAGAACAGCCAACCTTCACTCCCTTGATCTTGTCATCACAGACTAAGTGCAATTGTATTAATGACTTCATGCCCACCCCTAGCACTTTCATTCTTTAGTAGCCTTTCTAGTAGCCTTTCTAGAAGGAAAAAAATCACACTGTAAAACGTGATAGCATAGTGAGTATCTTGGGAGTTCTTATTGAGGGACATCTACTGAGTTCACACCACATCCTGTACCACTCGGGAGTTCTTATTGAGGGACATCTACTGAGTTCACACCACATCCTGTACCAGGTCCACTCTAGACATCCTTCAGACAATAGTGTTTTTTAATTTGTGGTGGTGGGAAGTGAGGTGTGACTCTTAGAACTATTGAATTAAACTGCCCCAGGCCACAAAGAAATTGCAAGAGGGAAATAGTTATGAGGACTGAAGAATACCCAGTCTTCACTTTAAAAAAATGTTCAACATCTTCAGCCATCAGAGAAATGCAAATCAAAACAACTCTGAGATTCTATCTTACACCTGAAAGAATGGCCAAGATCAAAAACACTGATGACAACTTATGCTGGAGAGGGTGTGGGGTAAAGGGAACACTCCTGCATTGCTGGTGGGAATGCAAGCTGGTACAACCCCTTTGGATGTCAGTGTGGTGATTTCTCAGAAAATTAGGAAACAACCTTTCTCAAGACCAAGCAATACCACTTTTGGGTGTATATCCAAAGTATGCTCAACCATGCCACAAGGACATGTGCTCAACTATGTTCATAGCAGCATTGTTTGTCATAGCCAGAACCTGTAAGCAACCTAAATGCCCCTTGACTGAAGAATGGATAAGGAAAATGTGGTACATTTACACAATGGAGTCCTTTACTAGACACTAGAAAAAAAATAATGACATCTTGAAATTTGCAGGCAAATGGATGGATCTAGAAAACATCACTTTGAGTGAGGTAACCCAGACTCAGAAAGACAGTCACATGTACTCAATCATAAGTGGGTTTTAAACATAAAGCAAAGAAAACCAACCTACAATTCACAATCTCAGAGAACTTAGACAACAATGAGGACCCTAGGAGAGACATACATAGATCTAATCTACATGGGAAGTAGAAAAAGACTCATAAGTAAATTGGGAGCATGGAGACCTTTGGAGAGGATTTAAGGGGAGGGGAGAGGCAGAAAGGGCAGCAGAGAAAAATGTTTAGCTCAATAAAATCAACAAATACATACACACACGCACGCACGCGCGCACACACACACACACACACACACACACACACACACACAAAGAATACCCAGTCTTCTATATTCGTGCATTTAGTTGCTCTAGATTGCATGGAAACATTCTTCTGGTGATCTGTGGGGTCATGGACGTGCTTACAGACAGTCTCTCAAGCTTTCAGAACGTGGACCTACCATTATGATGTAGAAGTTCTTTCTCTGGCTGGATTTCCAGCTCTCCCCTTTCTCCCTCTATTACTCTGCCCCTAAGTCCTTCGGTTCCTCCCATTCTCCCTTCTTCCCTCCTGTTTCCTTTCCTTTTACTGAAACAGCTTCTGTTCCTGACCTCTTCTCTAGAAGTCTGGTCATCAAAAAGTACTCAGGCCTCTCTCCCCTACCCCGAAACCATCACTTCCACCCCATCTGCTCCATCACACTTCTATGCAAAGGTGAAGACACACCTAGCCCTTGTGTAGGTGACTCAAACACCAATGTGACTGTCCAGTAAAAGGGGCTCACAGAGTAACCATGAAGCCACTGGTCATCATGAGCTTCTGCTGTTGCGAACGACACCAACCTCAAACACATTGCAGAGAAAATTGCATGTCTATTGAACATGGATAGAGCTCTTTCCAAATCATTATAAATAGCCAGTATACGTTATAATGAGCATTTCTACTGCATTTACACTTTATTAATGATTATAAGTCATCTAGATATTATTTATAGTTTTTTAATTAACATACAAGATATTAGATATTATATCATTATCAAACAAAGTCTGTTTTAGTGATTCTTCTTCCCTGCTCAGTGCTCCCCCTAATAGCCTCTCTCCTCATAGCCCCCTGTGTACAATCCTCTTTCATGTCCTGTGTATCTTTCCTCATCATCTATTATTAACCCCCTTGTTCTCCTTTGTAGATTTTTGGGCATTTCCTACATTTAAAACTGTTTGTATATAGTATACACATATCATGTATATAAACAGTGCATTCATAAATATACTGTAGTCCCCATAAGAGTAAGAACATGGGGCTTCTGCTTAAGTTTGGCTCACCTCAATTAATATCATACTTTCCAGATCCATCCATTTTCCTGAGATTTTCATGATTTTATTTTCTTTGCAGTTTAATAAAATTCCATCACGTATATGGACTACATTTTCATATTGCTTCTTTAGTCACTAAAGCAATGAAATGGAACCAGACTAGATGTCCATCAACAAACAGATGAGTAATGAACATCTAGACGTAATTTAAAGGAATGATGATGTGTATAACTCATATTCAACTCTAGGTCATTTTCCCTGAGGGTACTGAATCTGAAAGAACTACAGTGTCCCAGAGCAGAGATGAGAAAATCCTCCCCGGAACCCAAAAAAGCTTCTAGTTTCCTTGACCTAGGCAAGGCTTCAGAATGGAACCCTTTGGGCTTGGCTCACCCAAAATATGAAAATGTGACATGTATACATGATGGAATTTTATTCAACTGTAAAGAAAATGAAGTCAGGGAAATGGATGAATCTGGAAAATATAGTAATTGAGGTTAAAGAAACTGCATGTTTTTCCTCCCATGGAAACCCTGGACTATAGTGTATTTATGTACACACTAAATATGTATATATAATATATAGATATTCTATATGAACAGATTAAAGTGCAGGAAAAACCCCTGAATCTACAAACTTATTTATCACATCAGTAATTTACTTAGTAAAGCTAAGCCAATGCATCGCAGAGATTAAAGTGAAGCGCTCCAACAACCAGGGGAAACAGACTAGCAGGTTTTGTCATGCTTTCGAAATAAGTTTAATTAATAGTTATAAGAGAGGTGTTAGAAATCCCAGATCCCTTAGGACCGAAGCAGGGAATGCTACAAGGAAGCCCTGTTCCTAGTTCTGCGGTGGCCAGCAGGAGTAAGCAGAGCTCCCTATGATCCTAGGTCCAAGGCAACGGGACCAATTAGAGCCACATGTTAATCAGTACTGTCTTTCCTCTTATCTGCTCAATATGGCCATCTCATACCAAACTGAAAAGCCTTACTTCTCATCTCTTGTGTTCCCTACATGTCTACTTATTATTATTGATATTATTGTTAATTGCATGTGATGTATATGTGAGAGTATGGGTGCCCACGGGGATTGCATTGGGGAGGCCGGAGGAGGACTTTCAGGGGTCTTAGAGATTATTCTCCTCTACCGTGGATTCTAGGGTTGGAACCAGGCACATGAGGCTTCCACGGCAAGTGCTTTTACCTCCTGAGCCATCTAGTCCTACCGTGAGCAGTTGAAACCTAATGCTCATTTTAACTCATGCCGTTTGTTTATACCATGACACTGTCTGCCTTCAAGTTTTATCAACTGACTAAAATTAACTCTCTCATCCCAACCCCACAACAAACAATGCCTTCCCAGTCCCTGTTTCAATGGTGTCCCCAGCTCCGAGGGCTAAGTGCATCATCCACCTGGCCTCCAAGCTTCTGGTGGCTATGGAAACTTCAGTGATGCCAACTGTTGTCATATTGTCTGCTACCGCTCTTTCCTGACCCCTCCTACCCTTCCTAGGGACTCTTGGGAAAGTGCTGTGAACCATTCTCTTCATCTTGAACTGGGACCACCAAGGGTTAGCATCTTCCCTCACTGGCTCTTGGATCTGACTCAGTTGCTGTCTCCTTTTGTCCTTTCTCTCCACCCATACACCAGCGCTGAAGAAGCTAGGTTTATAGGCCATTTTCAGAAAAGAGCCTTCCTCTTGCCCCACTAGCAAAGGGCTCAGTGGCCCCAGGGCTGCAGAGGATCTGGCAGTATGTTGCCTTTGGCAACTATCACAGACTGACGGTTGTTTTCCACAAGAAAGCCTGTTCAGGGTCCAAGCTGGCCGACAAACATCACCTCAGACTGCAAGAGTAAGGTGAGAGATAAACATGAGACCACCCCCACCCCCACCTCCGCCTCCGCCCCCCACCCACTCCGTTTCCTGCTCTACTTTGTGCTCTCTTCGGGTAATTATGAAAATAGCAGATGTCTGTCTCCCTGTCCCCACTTGAGAGTCTAGGACTCACTCTTCGGCGTTCTCCCGCTGACTGTCACAAAGGAGTCGCTCTCACTCGGTCTCCAGTGCAGATTTCACAGCCCTCAGGCACGGCTACCCGTTTTCTGCTTTCTCAAGACGGGGTTTCTCTGTGTAGCCCTGGCTGCCCTGGAATTCACTCTGTAGAGCAGGCTGTGCACAAACTCACAGAGATTCGCCTGTCTCTGCCTCCCGAGTGCCGCGAATAAAGGCGTGTGCTACCACTGCCTGGCCACATCTACCTTTTGAAGCTCTGAGCAAAGAAACCTTTAAGGTACCTTTGGCACACACAGCTTAAGAAGCAGACTTTGAAGCGTCAGGGTGGGGAGGTCCTAGTAGTTGTCTTGTGATCAGGTCAGGGGTAGTGAGGTCAAGTAAAGACCAGGTCACCCACACAATACTGCACAGAGTGCACATGGCTTCCTTTATATTGGAATAGGATACAAAAAGCACAAAGACTGGAGATTTAACCATTAATGTGCTGTTAAGGCAGAATAATCTCAATACTCAGGAGGCAGAGGCAGGCAGAACTCTATGAGTTGGAGACTATCCTGGATCTATAGTGAGTTACCAAAGCTGAATAGGGAGGCATTGTCTCGGTTAGTTCTCTTAACTCCTTGTGAGCACTCATGTTCTTCTTTTATTTCTTTTTTCATTCAGTATCCACAAAAAAAGGACAGGAGCTAGTTGTAAAATTAAAAATGAAATCAAAGTTTAAGCTTGCTGATAAACTTCTCTGTGTGACAAAAAAAAAAGCACTCAAAAGAGGAGGCAGGCGGATCTCTGTGAGTTCAAGGCCAGCCTGGTCTATGAGAGCTACTTCCAGGACAGGAGGACAGGCACCAAAGCTACAGAGAAACCCTGTCAAAAACACACACACACACAACAAAAAACAACTTTCTTCAGTGTGTTCCATGCTCCCAACTCATCTCAAAATATTATACAAGTGTATGAACATTAAATAATATACTGGAATAAGTGTATATTTTTAAAGAAATCTAGGCAAAAATTTAAAAATTCTAAAAACCAAATGAAAATGAAAGCACCTAAATCATAAAACAATCAGTCCCAAGAAGATGATCATTTATAGTAATGAGTGCTTATGTCAAAATAAGACAGTGTTTAAATATATAAATTAATAATGCACCACAAGGATAAAAGGAATAAGGCTAATGCAAAAGAAGTATCTGGAAATAAATAATAAGGATTAGGGTAGCAATAAAACGTACACTAATAGAACTAAGAGCCGGATAATGGTGGCGCACACCTTTAAACCCAGGACTCGGGAGACAGAGGCAGGTGGATCTCTGAGTTTGAAGCCAGCCTGGTCTACAGAATGAGTTCCAGGAAAGCCAGGGCTACAGAGAGAAACCCTATCTCATAAAAAAAAAACAAAAAGAAAACCCCCAAAACCAAAAGCAGGACAATACAAAGAAAGAATAAAAGAAAAGGTTGGCTCATTACAATGTTTCACAAACCCTTAACCAAAAAGTTATATATTATAGCAAGAAATAATAAAATTGGAAATTAAGTCACTCAGTGAAAGAGTCCCTCTAAATTTAACCCCCCCCCCAATAAAAGGATGGGGATGTAGTTCAGTGGCAGCATGCTTTCTCAGCAAGTACAAAGCTCTGGGTTGCCTCAGTAGTACCACAAATAGAGATTAAAAATTAAGATGAAAAAGAGGATGCTATAGCAGAAACCAATTCACGGGCTCATTAGGAGATATTTTGACAATCTGTATGTTCAAAGACCAGAGACTCTAGAAGACATTGGTAAGTTCCTAGATACATGTGAGCTGTCAAAATTAAATCAAAAGGATATGAAGTACTTCAACAGACGCAATAAAGAAACTCCCAGGAAACAAAAACAATTTCCAGGTGGGTTTCTCTATGTTCTGTGACCAAAGTGTATAGTGTCTTAACAATAACTCTTGTGGAGAACCATAGTGTGGTCTGGGAGGAGTTGTCAGGAGGAAGTAGGGATGAGCATGATCAAAATATATTGTATATACCTTTGAAGATCTCAAGTAAAAATGTGTGTGTGTGTGTGTGTGTAAGCCCAAAACCAGACAGATTCACTATCAATACCTACTAAGCCTCTAAAGAGATAATGCCAATGCTCCTCAAATCATTCCAAAAACTAGAAAAAAAAAGAACACTACCAAACACATTTTATGAAGCTGGTATGACTCTGATACCAAAAATCAGAGGAAGCAGCAAAATCTAGACCAAGTCTCCAAATGAATACAAATGCAAAAACAATCTACAAAATACTTAATAATCAACTTCACAACATATTCAAAATGACTCTGTCTCATGAACAAGTTCACCTCATCCCAGGGATGCAAAAGAGCACGCTTACAAGAGCAAAAATACCAGGGATAGCAATTCTATGAGCATCTGAATAGCTGAAATAAATGTCTTTAAGAAGTTCAATGTTCTTTCTTGGAAAAACAAGAAACAAAGAAGCCTCTGGGAAAAACTGGAGATAAAAAGAAACCACATCTCTACATAAAATCAAGAAACAAGTTTATCTACTCTTTCCAGGAATGATTGAGTACAATGGCTGAAATCTTACCTAGTGACTAAGGCAAGAGAAAACAAGAAGTGATACAAATAAGAAAGGAATAGGTCACATTATCCTCAGTCATAGTTGTCGAAATCCGATGCCTAAAGGACCCCATAGATCCGCGAAAAAACTCTTAGATCAAAGTATCAGGATATAAAATCAGCGTACAAGAACTAGTAGTTTTTCTGTACATCAATAAACAACTTCTTGATAAGTAAATCCAAGAGCAGGGGAACCCCATTCCTTATTGTCTCCTAAAAATAAAATTAGAACTAGGGGTGGTGGCTTGTGCGTTTAACTGCAGGATTCAGAAACCCGACAGAGGGAAACTGCTGCGACTTTGAAGCCAGACTGGGCTACGTGGTGAATGTCAAGCCACCCTCGTCTCAAAAATAATAAAATAAAATACCTAAAATAAACCTAGCTAAGGAGATGAAAACTTTAAAAATACTGCCGAAAGCAATTAGACATATGAAAATGGGAATCCTTTCCCACATTCTTAGATTAGCAGGTTATCATTGGGAAAAAATGGCACTATTGTCAAAAATAATCTATAGGTTTTATATAATCCCCATCAAAAATTCCAATGACATTCTTCATAGAAGTAGAAAAAAACCTCAGAAGTCATATGTAAACACTGAAGATCCCTGATTTGCCAAAGCAGTCCTAAAAAGAAAAGCACTACACAGTTTAAAATTCCAATAAAGAGCCAGGTGGTGGCAGTGCATGCCAGTGGATCTCCTTGTGTTCAAAGCTAGCTGGCTCCACAACGTGAGTTCCAGGATAGCCAGGGCTGTCACACATAGAAACCCTATCTAAAAAAAAAAAAATTCCACTGAAGAGCTATAGTAAGCAATATAGCATTGCGCTAGCACAAAACAGGAAAATGTGTGCAGCAGAGTAGAGGACACAGAGATGAACCCACACAGATACAGCCACCCGAGTTTTGACAAAGCAGTCAAAACCACGCACTAGAGAAAAAGACAACCTCTTCAAGATACGATAATAAAACTGGGAATGTTGATGTATGTAATTTCAGTACTTTGGGAGGTGGAGACAGGGGGATCAGGGGTTCAAGGTTATCCTTGCCTACATAGGTTGTCTCCAAAAAAAAGAAAAGAAAAAGAAAACTAAACTCAAAAAATAAAAGTAACAATCAAAACAGAAAAATAAATGGTTCTAGGACAAAATGAATGTTTATATTTATCAGAACAAACTACAACTGTGTCCCTCACGCTGCCCAAAATTCATTTCAAAATGGATCAATGACCTTAAGATGACACTTGAACCTCAAACTGCTAGAGGAAAATAAAATTAAAATAGCCCAATTTGAGCACAAGCAAGGAACTTCTGAAAAGTACCCCAAATAGCATCTTATTTTATCTTTATTCAGCTGTAAAGAATAAAGAAATTCAGTAAACCGGGTGGAAATGGAGATCACAGTGTTCAGAGAATAAGGCCAGAACGTTCCTTACTGTCTCCGATCTGAGGGAACCTGAGCTACAGTCACACATAGCCCAGAAAATGGCTCTAAGAATTGACAAATGCACATTAAAAGACTTCAGCACACCAAAGCAAATGAGGGGCAGAGTAGCGCGAAAAGACAGCATGTGTAAGAGAAAAAAAAAGAAAAACCCTGCCAACTGCATTTATGAGAAGAGATTAATATGCAGAACCTATGAAGAACCCCAAAGCTTAAGGACAGTGATGCACTCAATGAATGGGTTAATGAATTGAATAGGTAATACTCAAAACAAGCCATACAAATCACCAAGAAATACATGAAGAAGTTCAATAGCCTTAGCTATCCGGGGAGAAAATTGAAGCTGCATTCAGATTCCATCTAAGAGCAGTTGTCAGGATGACTCATGTTAAACAAATAACAACAACCATTATATTTTGCTCGAAGAAAACTAAACAGGTACCTGGCTGTGCTGACACTTTTAATCCCGGCACTCGGGAAGGAGATCTCTGTGAGTTGGAAGCCGGGCCAGCCTGAGCTACATGGAGAAACTTTGTCTTGAAAAAATAATTAATTAATTAATTTAAAAAGAAAGAAAGAGCCGGGCGGTGGTGGCGCATGCCTTTAATCCCAGCACTCGGGAGGCAGAGGCAGGCGGATCTCTGTGAGTTCGAGACCAGCCTGGTCTACAAGAGCTAGTTCCAGGACAGGCCCCAAAGCTACAGAGAAACCCTGTCTCGAAAAACCAAAAAAAAAAAAAAGAGAGAGAGAGAGAGAAAGAAAGAAAGAAAACACTATATGGCCGCTACAGAAATTGCTCTTTTGGAGGTTAAATTTCAAAAACAAAAAAAGGAAGCCAAAAGGTAATAATTATAAAACCTAAAGCTGAAAAAATACCATGTGAAACAAGTATACCAGTGAATTTATATATAAATTTTCTTCATTATTTATATATATTTCACAAGGACTGTAAGGCAGTCTATGAACAGAAATGTTTTCCTGTTCATATTTATTCTAGCACTGTTTCCAATAAACAAAATATGAAATCATAGTAAATGCCAACCTACAGATGAATGGATAAAGAAAATGTGGTATACATGTGTGTATATATACATATATATATACATACATACACACACACACACACACACACACACACACACACACATATATATATATATATATATATAATGGAGTTTTGTTCAGCTATAAAGATAAGTACAAATTTGTAGTAAGCTGGATGGTATTGAAGATCCTCATGTTTGGAGACACAAATCCAGATCGTTCCTTCCTGAAAGTTGAGGCAACTTAAATTACTGTCACACATTAATCCTTCCTCTTACTTGATCAGCTTGGCTATGTCGTACCCAGTTCTTATTTGTTTAAATGTCTTATGTTCCCAATCTAGCCATGTATTCTGATGACGTTTTTTGTTGTGGTGGTGGTGGTGGTGTCCACACTTGGCCATGTTGAGCCTTGGGCCCGTGGAGATCAGAGGACATCTTTCACAAGTCAATGAGTTCTTTCCTCCTACCATGGGTTCTGGGGGCAGAGCTCATCATATCAGGCTTTTCCTCTATATGAGTACCGGACTACCTTATCCTACCCAGACTTTACAATTCTAGTCATGAACTCCGTAAGTTCCATACTTGGTTTGAATCACAGTTTGCTTTTACTTCAACGTCACACCGCCCGCCCACCAGCCTACCAGGCTCATTCACTAACTAAAACAAGTCCATTCTCATCTCCATGCCAAGCAATACTCCCTGTCTCTGTTCTTGTCCTAATTCCTGGGATCAAGTGCACCTACCATACACAATCCTCAGCGTGCCGAAGCCCCACCCCTGACAACCTCCATACTCTTCCTAGGTTCTGTCAAGGACTGGCGCATCTCTCCTCACACCTGTCTCCTCACTGCAGGCACCTCAGGAACTGAGACGACCGGGGGACGCTACTCTGGCCTGCTTGCGACACCTAGCGCCCTGGAGCACCACAGCTCTTCAGACCGGGCACTTACAAGCGGGCCTCAGTTTAACCCTGAGGCAAAGTAGCTAGGTTTTCAGACCTTCTCTAAGAAAGGAACATCTCCACCAGTTCACTAGTAAAGAGGTCCGAGTTCCAGAGCTTAAAAAAAAAAAAAAAATCTGGTTGCTTGCAGCCTTTGGCAAGTCACACAGACGAACAGTTCTTTTGCGGAAGTCTGAGTCTGTTGAGGGCTAGGGTACAGCAGAGACTACCACCTCAGCCTCCTCAGATAAGGATCCAGTCCCTCAGGGATACGAAGGAGTCCCTCGCCACATCACCCCTATCTCTCTACCTTGTACTCACTTGTCAGTGACTGTCACGACTGGCCGGGCTCGATCTCTATGTGGCTTCTTCAGCTTCTCTTGCCTTTTGAAGCTACGAGAGAGCCCGCACGTGAGAAGCCTACCAATAGGCCGCAACCTTTGTGCATGCGTCTTAGGAAGCCAACATTCAGGACCCGTGGTAGAAGAGCCCTTGGGAATGTCCAATGAACAAGACTGGGCTAGTGGGGTCAACAAGAGGTCGAAACTGGTCACTCTGTATCTCAAACTGCTGGTGTTTTCCTCATGGCAAGACTGAGGTACTGACGCAGAGGCCTCAGTGAAAACATGGAATAGTTTTCAACTAATTTGTGTTTTAGTATCATATTCTTAAAATATTCTTCACTATTTCTTAACTCTTATTTTTTAAAAAGGAGCCCTCTAATATAAAATTCTGTAGGCGAAGGCCTAGTCTTCCTAGCCATTTGCACCTGTAAGTATCTCCCCAGTCCTTTTTTATTCAGAATTGAAGGTGTAACTAAGGAGTTCTTTAGTTTGCTAGTATCTTCAAAAGTGGATATTGAAGGCAGCATATTTTGTTAGTCCCTAGGGAGGAGAAGTGGACAAAATTCTTTAAACACCTGAGGCCTGGGTATCACCTGAAGATAAGGAGGCAAGGCAAATATCTTTCAACCCTGGGCATTACAATGACCGAGGCCCTATTCCTTCAACTTGGCCTTAATATGGTCATGGGAGGGTTGGCTAGCTGAGATGCTGACTGCATCAACAGATGAAAAAGGTCTAAGGAACCTGGAAGCATCTTATGGAGGAGTAGTGACCAGCGATTGCAATCACTGTTTGCTTTCTATGGAGGATGGGCGTATCTAACTTTCTCTGGAATAAAATCCCCTATGTTGAATACTCTTATGAAATAGGAGTTTGAATATAATCTATGCACACACTTCTGTATACTTTAAGCTAGATTAATTACATAGCATTTCTGCTGTATGTCATGCAAGATTTATTTCATCATAAATACTTAGGTACTTTCAAATACAATTATCAGTGGATTTAAAAAACACAGGCAAACACTGTGATTATAGAATGGCACAACAAAAACCTTTATTATAGCTATTTGTGATGTAATTAATTTGTGTGTAAAAAAGAAAAATGTACCTTCTGAACACTATTTAAAAGGATAATGCAAACTCTTCTGTTCCAAACATACAGTAAATAGTTTCTAAGAAAAATAAAAACATTTCAAAGAAACTTTTAGCCAGGCAGTAATAGTGCATACTTTTAATACCAGCGCTCAAGAGGCAGAGGCAAGAGGATCCCTGTGAGTTTGAAACCAGCCTGATCTACAGAGTGAGTTCCAAGGCATTCAGGACTACACAGAGAAACCCTGCCTAGAAAATCAAAATAAACAAACAAAAAAATTTTAATGATATTTTAAGCTATTTTCCTTTCCCTACAAGTGGAGGAATGCTGTTTCTAGAGCAGTGCTTCTCGACCTTCCTAATGCTGTGACCCTTTAATACAGCCCCAACCATAAAAATATTTTTGTTACTACTTCTTGTCATTTTGCTACTGTTATGAATCATAATGTAAATATCTGTGTTTTCCTATGCTCTCAGACAACTCCTGTGAAAGGGTCATTCGAGCCTCCTCCCCAGTAGGGTCACAACCCATACATAGGTTGAGAACCACTGGTCTATAAGCCTTTTTCATGATCGTATCTAATTTTTTTCATTTTTCCCCAGCATAATATGTTTATTGATTATTTTGAAATTTCACAGTATGCACCCTGATCACAATTTCTAGTCATCTCAGGTCTGCTTCTCACCCTTATGACCTCCCCCATCGCCATAAAAAGAAGGAAAAAAAGTTCAGTTTGTGTTGTTCATATACTCACTGGAGCATGGCCAAACTCCCAGGGCCATCCCCTTAAAGAAAACTGATTCCTACCTCCACACCCTCTGCCACGAGCAATCAATTATGGAGAGCTACAGTTCAGCATCCTTATTATAATTTTTTTGGAGTTCTATGACTTTCTTGCTAGGTTGTTTCTTCTGGGGGTAGAGATTGTCACAAAAGCCTTCTATGTCCCTCTTTCTCAACTGTGAGTGCGTAGTCAATCAATACCATTGCAAAAATAGCTTCCTTACCCTTGGTAGTGAGCAGGAACATGAACCACGACTATCCACATGGCCTCCAGCATTGGCATGAGCCACAGACCTCAGCATGTTCTCCAGTTGTGGTATAGACCATGGACATTAGCACAGCCCTCTGCCACAGCACAAGCTGTGGTACCCCATGATAGTACAGGTCAAGGACAACAATGTGGCCTCTGGAAGCCATGAACTCAGTGGCATCACAGGCCAGGGACATCAACATGGCATCTGGGACAACATAGGTCACAGATCCAATATGGTCCCTGGCAGCAGCTCAGTCCATGGACATCAACACAGATTCAGACAGCAGCATAGACCATGGACAGATGCACGGCCTTCAGTGGTAACAAGGGCCACAGACGTTAACACAAGCCCTGGCTGAGGTAGGACCATGGACCCAGACATGGCCCTTGGCAGTATAATAAACCACAGACGTCAACATGGCCTCAGGTGACTACACAGGCCACTTCATCAACCTGGTCCCCAGCAGCAGCATGGTTAGTTAATTTTGAATTTTGTGACAAACAATGGGTTCCATTGTAACATTTTAATACATTTTCATTGTTGATACTTTGTTCATTTTCATTAGTCTTCCTAGCTTTTACTTCCTCGTGTTTTCCCCTTATGCCCTCCAAATAGTCCTTTTGCTTTCATTTATGTGTGCATATGAGAGAAAATATGCTATTTTTGTGTTGAGTTACTCCCACTTTATACCTAACTGCTTCTCCCAAAGAAGATAGGAGCTTGGCCAGTGAGTTAAGAAATCCAGTGGTCCTACTCAAAAGTCCACTGTGAGAAGTTAATGTATTTCCACATATGACTGTGATAAATCAGTAAAAAAAAAATCAGGTTTGTAATCAGGGATTAATGTTTCCCTTACAATAGGAAGATTCAGAAGGCACTGTTTAAGCGTTGAAAATATTACCTTGCATTCAGTAAAATGTTGATCAGTATATTACAGTGATAACGGCCTTCGCAAATCTTACATGAGCTCAGTAAAATAGTAATTACACTTCAAATTTCCCTTGTTGTTTTAGGATTTATGGTTTTTTTTTTACTAGCTGAGTATTCCATGAAGCCAGGTACCTCATACATCCATGTCCACATTGTGAGCCTCCTAAAATCTCTGCATATGGGTAAAGGGATTTGTTTCTATACTGCCCATCATTCTGTTACCGATCATTTTCTTCCCCAGAATTTTATTGGTCATGTGAGGAAATCTAATAACTATATTCCTTGCCAAAGTTCACTTACTAAAAAGAAAAGACTTCTGACACACACAGTTCATTTCTAACCAATGAAATTTATTTGGTATTAGGATGTTGTGTGACCAACAATTAAAAATGAAATTTGACTGTGGGAAGTTACAGGAAGAATGAATGAAGTGGGCCACAAGGCTTCCTTTTATGGGTAAAAGGCAGATAACAGGTAGTAAACCTGACAATAAGGCTAGTCAGAAACACATATGTATGGCCATTGTGAATAACATGTCGAGAAAGCTGTCTCATCAGAGGCCCACTATCTCTGCTGCAATTGATGCTCAGTGGAATCTGGGTCTGGATCTGTCCACACTGCAACTCAGAGTTTGGTCAGTATGTCAACTAGAATAGGAATCAGTGATGGAGTGGAAGGACCTGTTGGTTAAACCCGTGAGACTGGGCAGTGGTGGCGCACGCCTTTAATCCCAGCACTTGGGAGGCAGAAGCAGGTGGATCTCTGTGAGTTCGAGGCCAGCCTGGTCTACAAGAGCTAGTTCCAGGACAGCCAGGACACACAGAGGAACCCTGTCTCAGAAAAAAAAATCCAGAGTGAGGAAAGGTAAGGCTTCCCACAATTGATTATACTTTTCTGCAATCACTGTTCTTATTTCTTATCCTATGTCTACATTGCCAGCACATGCGGAGGAAAAAGGGAATGGATAGCACTATCCTTCTCACCTTGGATTCCCTGAAATGCCCTTCTGGATAACTGCACCAACAAGATGGTGTTGTAAGTGTGGATGCAGTAGAAAGCACTCAGCTCCATCATCATTGGGAACACTTTCCACGATCCCTGTAGAAATGTTGCAGAAATCAAACCTTTTTAGTCCTTCTTCAATGCTACTTCCATGGGTAATGAAGAGCCTGAATTTTAATGCAATAGTTTGGTAGTAAGCCAAAATAAATGTTAAATATGACCTTTCTTGGAGCATCCCTGTGACTATTGCTGGAAGCATGAACCCACTTTAAAGAAGATGTCCAGCTGGGCGGTGGTGGTGCACACCTTTAATCCCAGCACTCAGGAGGCAGAGGCAGGCGAATCTCTGTGAGTTCAAGGCCAGCCTGGTCTACAAGAGCTAGTTCTGGGACAGGTACCAAAGCTACACAGAAATCTTGTCTCAAAAGAAGAAGAAGAAGAAGAAAAGAAGAAGAAGAAGAAGAAGAAGAAGAAGAAGAAGAAGAAGAAGAAGAAGAAGAAGAAGAAGAAGAAGAAGAAGAAGAAGAAGAAGAAGAAGAAGAAGAAGAAGAAGAAGAAGAAGAAGAAGAAGAAGAAGAAGCCAAGACTTGGAGAAAGGTGGCTCAGCAGCTAAGAACACACATTGCTCTTATAGAAGATCCGAGTTTGGGTCTCAGCACCCAAGTTAGGCAACTGACAAGAACTTGTAACTCCCATTCCAAGGGATCTGAAGCTGTCTGCTGACCTCTAGAGATACCACACACACATGCATGTGAACACACACACACACACACACACACACTCATACATGCTTTACAAAACAAAATAAGAGCTGAGTGGTGGCAGCTCATGACTTTAATCCCAGCACTTGGGAGACAGAGGCAAGTGGATCTCTGTGAGTTCAAGACCAGCCTGGTCTACAAGAGCTAGTTCCAGGACAGGCTCCAAAGCTACAGACAGATCTTGAAAAACCAAAGTAAATATATAGATATAGATAGATAGATAGAGATTTTTTAAAAAGTGTGACTATTCAAAACCACACTAAAGATGGCTCTTAGCTATAGAGGAAACAGCACTGCATATTGCATTGATTATCCTTGTTTTCCACAGCCCGGAGTGGACTGTTCACTGCCAGTGGCCTGGTTTCTATGGAGACAAAGCACTTATCTCTAACGCTGAGTCTCTTTACACCATGCCTAATGTTTTGTTTATTCACAAACCTTCCTTCCCTATCATCTAGTTCATTTGTTCAATTTAGTGCTTATCTAGGGCCCATCTTCCCTTCCCTTCCCTTTATGATGTGCTGTGCCCAGCACAGTGCATCCACAGTGAAATGTTCAATAGACATTTCCAGAATCTCTTCCAGGGGAGTGCTAGGGTGAGTCACAATGAGGGAAGAAAGGACTGCAAAAGTTGGGCTTTTTGAGGTGTGCGTTTTTCTACTAATCTACCGACAAACAAAATGGGTGATTCATTAGTAATCTCAATAACTGACTCAAGTAGAAATAGTACTTACTTGTGGCTGTTTTTCTTTTTCTAATCACTCAGCCTCTACGAATGCATTTATTTTGTCTGTCGTTAGAAACTCGGTTGCTTAAAACAAAATGGAGCTGTTTTGCACATTAGCTTCTTTCGGTTACATTGTGGGAGAGGTACAGCTCATTTTATACAATATTTAGCATAAAAACACAGAGCTCCCTGCAAGAAGGAACTTGCCCAGGGAGAAGGTTCTTACAATGTTGAACTTGCATGTTCAATGGGAAACTCCTTGCTTCCCATCAAGAGCGCATGTACTCCGGTGGAATCAGGTGAATGTATCCTAGGAAGAATGCTATTTCTTTTCTTTCCTTTTCTTTTCTTTCTTTCTTTCTTTTTGTTGTTGTATTTTGTTTTATGAGACATGGTTTCTCAGTGTCGTCCTGAATGTCCTAGAACTAGCTCTGTAGACCAGGCTAGCCTCGAACTCATAGAGATCCACCTGTCTCTGGTTCCCGAGTGCTGTGGTTAAAGGCGTGTGCCACCACCGCCCAGCCTAGAAGAACGCTATTTCAAAGCTTTAGCATCATTGAAAAGTGGCAGTGAGTACACTCCAGTTCCAGGATTCCTCCTTAAACCCAGGATCTAATAAACAGAATTCTGTTTGGCTTTGCCTTAGAAGTGTAGTGACCCCGCCCCCCACCATCTATTAGTTCCTGCTCAGTTTTCTAATAAAGGGAGACAGTAGGAGTGAATTTATTGAGCTTAGGACTTCACTCAGTGGTCCCGTCCATAGATTCTTACTAACGGCATGTTATTTACCCCACAAGGGTCTAAGCACTGTAGTAAAGCACATAGCCTCAGGCCCCCGGTGAATGGAACTTCTGGCTCTGCATGCCTGGGCTTGCTGAACCCAGGAACGTCTTGTCCTATGAGATGAACAGCAAGAAGTAAATAGCCCTGGAAGTTCCGGGTGCTTGTAAAAGCTGACATTCCTATGAAGCCTCCTGTTTGTGGGAATCAGAGAAAAGTACCCTTGTAGATGTGTGGGCCAGGTAACTTCCCACCTGCCTGAGCTGATGTGGAAAACGGTTGTTTGGAAGGAACAGCGAATGTTGCCAGCCCAATCATCTGTGATTCAAATCTACTTGGCAGATGTCTTCCCAGGCCTGAGGGAGAACAGCATTTAGAGGGTAGATGAGGTTTTATTCAACCCTTCCAACACAAAAGCCCACAATCCGTTTGCTTTTATAGAATGGCCACAATAGAGTTTAACGTGAGCATTCACACGCCAACCGTGAGGCTCTTTACCATAATTTGAGATGCAGGCTCCTTACCATCAAGTCATGTTCAAGCAGAGTGTCACACTGGTCTTCCTAAGTGACACACGGATTCACAGAGCAGAAAGTTGTCTTGTGGGGCTATAAACAAGAAAAAATGTGGCATGAAATTCTCAGACCCTGCTGCCACAAAGGCCTCAGTAGTCGAAAGTAGTTTCTAATTGGCATGTTGGAAATATGTGCTGATGAGCAGACATGGCGGGTGCTCCTGTGTTCATTCAATTGCATGTACGGATGAAAAGGAAAGAAAGTAACGATCTTGTGCAGGGGTTAGTAAATTCTGAAACACATCTGTTCCCTGTTGTCTTATAAACAGCTTATTGATGCCTAAGTCATGCCACAAGAGCATACCATGGAACAATTTCTTTCTTTTTCTTTTGTTTATTTTCTTTTGTTTTGTTTTGTTTGTTTGTTTGTTTGTTTGTTTGTTTTCGACACAGTGTTTCTCTGTAGCTTTGGAACCTGTCCTGGAACTAGCTCTTGTAGACCAGGCTGGCCTCGAACTCACAGAGATCTGCCTGCCTCAGCCTCCCGAGTGCTGGGATAAAAGGCGTGCACCACCACCGCCCGGCTATGATTTCTAATATATTGATTTCACTCTGCAATTATCATCTCTGTGGGAAATGAGATAACAAATTTAAGAGACTAGTGGAAATGAAACTGTTTTAAATACACCATTTTGCAGAAAGGGATGTCAAGATAGAGAAAAGGCAAAAGTAGCTGGGATTCTGATTTGGCACCAAGTAATGGTTTTTGAACCCCTGACCACCAGAAATTCCCACCCTCTTTTTCTATGAGGTGGCCTTTCTGAGAATGACAGTCTAGCTTAACTTCCCTTTCAGATTCCCCATCCTATTGGTTTAGGAGTCAAAGCCTTATCTAACAAATAATGGGGGACTTGAGACTGTCCCTATCTCTGGCCATGGGCTCAATTGCATAACACACTGCCTGGAATTTACCAACTCTCAGTTTTGAGACAAGCAGGCTCCATCTGCCAGCTTAGAGGAGATGGGGAAGGGGTTAGTGCTTTCTGCTTATCTATAACTCTGATGAGTTCTAAGCACACCTCTTACTGAACATGGGCCCTATTTACTTTCTGACAATGAACATCCAATTTTTCACCTTCTCATTTTCCTTCACAAAGCATAATAACCACTAGTTGGCAGTTGCTGTCGTTGCTGTTTGTCAATCAACTTTATTGTATTATAACAACATCCTTAAATTTCTTATTGTCTGTGGCTACTCTAGCAAGACAAGAGAAAAGGTATGTGTTTGTAGTAGAAACTGCATGGCTTGCCGGGCGGTGGTGGCTCATGACTTTAATCCCAGCACTCAGGAGGCAGAGGCAGGCGGATCTTTGTGAGTTCGAGACCAGCCTGGTCTACAAGAGCTAGTTCCAGCGCAGGCTCC
>JAQHUG010000289.1:94979-109407 GCA_028555095.1 Dicrostonyx torquatus
CCAGGACAGCCAAAGCTACACAGAAAAACCCTGTCTCAAAAAACAAAAAATTAAAACTTTGTAAAGTAATCTGATTCGTAAAACATAGCTGTCTAGGCTGGAGCATCCAGCCATTTCTGGATTATTCATAGTGATGAGAGAAGTGGATGGAGAACTCCAGGCCACAGATGAACCAAGTGATATTAAAATCGTAGACCCATTCATAACTTTTGTTAGCATTGCTTTTTTGCCTAGCTGCTGGTTGAATTCTGTGTGCTTGTATAAATTATGCCAACAATTACACTGTACAGTTGAGAAGGCAGCTGTTAGCCGGGCGGTGGTGGTGCACGCCTTTAATCCTAGTACTCGGGAGGCAGAGGCAGGCGGATCTCTGTGAGTTTGAGACCAGCCTGGTGTACAAGAGCTAGTTCCAGCACAGGCTCCAAAGCCATAGAGAAACCCTGTCTCGAAAAACCAAAAGAGAGAGAGAGAGAGAGAGAGAGAGAAGTGACATAGCAGACAAGATAGTGAAGCTTTGCTTTAAGTCAGCCAGGAAGACCCTGTGAATGGTGATGTGGTTAGGGAAGGGCACCTAACCCACACCTCACATAGGTGACGGTTTCTCTCTACAGTCCATGTTCTCTGAAGGAGTTAGAGGCCAGATCAAGTGCTGCGTCAGTGACTTTGTACTGTGGTTGAGGAAAGGGCGTGGTGGTTAGAAAACAAATTTGTCTTGCAGGCAACCAAGGATGCCTGGGGTAGATGAAAATCGAACAGAAGTAAGCCAGAGTTTCTGAGATGATCCGAGCCTCTTGACTGAAGGGAAGGACAGCAGTCAGAGGTAGTGGACTTGTAGAGTGTGGGGGCCAATTTTTTTTTAAGCAAAGTCTTAGCCTGTGAGTCAAACAACAGTGATATTTGGCACTAAGGCTGCTTGCCCCTAAGAAGCCAGGCCTGGTGGCTTAAGCATACAGCCCCAGACTGATACAGGGGTGTTGTGTGTTCAAGGCCTGCTGGGAACCTTTAATGAGACCCTGTCTCAAAATAAAAAGTAAAAAGAACAAAAAAAAAACTTTGTAAAGTAAAACAAATTGATTCCAGTAGTGTGATAGTATGCAGGGAATGGAATATCACTAGCCAGAAAACTGCCACAGAAGCCATGGGATGAGGAACTCTTGAGTAGAGAAGGGCCTATATGAAAGAGGAAATGATACAAATACATATTGTAATCTTACATATGTACCTAACAAAATCAGAATACTACTGTGTGTCATGATAGCCTAATATAAATCTTTGCCTAAAAACCATATGATTGTGTAGAATTAAAGGGAGTTAGTTCTCCTTCTGTGTCCAGGCTTCTGCCAGTTTGTTAGAGCCTCTGCCCTGTATCTTAGGAAGACAAACACTTGAACGAAGCTGTCTCAAGGAGTGATTACCATAGCTATTTGGACAAAGGTCATGCACAGCCTGTTGACTAAGAAAGGAACTTTTTACTGCTACCTGAAAAACAGCTACCTGTAAATGTCTGTTCCTGTAATTCCTATTTCTGTCAACATGCCTCAGTGTGAGGGGCAATTTTTTAGGTGGTCAGGAGACTCAGAGACCACTATCAGGTGTGTTTGGTTGGAAGCATCACCTGAGCTCCCTAACACCCCTTTATACAAAAAGTCTGGATTGTTTGCCTGGGAGCTTCGCCCCAGCTCCTGGCATAAGCTCCCTCCCCTGGGAAGTTGCCTTAGTCCAAACTCCACCTCTGAGAAAGCTGGCCAAATAGTGACCCCTCTCCAGGGAGGGTCAGGACCACTCCCACAGGCTACTTAAACTGCCCCCCCCCAAGAATGAACACATGGTCTCCGGGTTTTGCGCGGTCTCCCCTTTTCTCTCTTTTTCTCTCCAAGTTTTCCTGGGGCCACCCGGGATCATTTCATTAAACATGGGCATTTTTTATTCGGTCTGATTGGAATTGTTTGCGTTGGTGAAGAGACTCGTCTGAGAAAATACCTAACAAAGTGGCCACAGTGTTACCGGACCTATAAAAGAATCCTGTGAGTGCTGAGAATCAAACCTAAGTCCTCTGGAAGAGAGCCATTGCTCTGAATCACCGAGTCATCTCTCTAACTTCTCCACCCTGGGTCTTTAGGCCCAGGTTTGTAAGCATCTAGGGATTGGTCCAAAGCACTACCTCTTTTCTGTTGTTGTTTTAGGACAGGGTTTCTCTGTGTAGCCTTGGCTGTCCTGGAACTCACTCTGTAGACCAGACTGGCCTCAAACTCACAGAGATTTGCCTGTCTCTGCCCCCCGAGTGCTGGGATTGAAGGTGTGTGCCACCACCACCTGGCTTAACACTCTCATTAAACACAGCCTCCTGACATAAAGTTGAATGCATGCCATTGAGCAAATACATTTTGTACACACACGTAATGTGATGTCTGAGAACATAATCATCAGAGTGATGGTTTCACACTATTGGGTTGGGAAAGGGAAAAACAACAGTGCTTATGTTAAAAACAACCCAAATCTGATTTCTGTGCTTTCAATATCTGTGGAGGTAAATGTGTATTAAGCATTTTGATATTTTTGACATAGCACATTAGAGATTTCTTTCTATTTTATTATTTGTGTATATGTTCTGTCTGTGTGTATATGTCCACATGTATGCATGTGTGTATGTTCACATTCTCCTCTTTTTCACTCTTTTGGTTTTTGTTTTCAGACAAAACCTCTGTGTAGCCCTGGCTGTCCTGGAACTCGACTGGCCTCAAACTCACAGAGATCCACCTGCCTCTGCCTCCCAAGTGCTGGGATTAAAGGCGTGCGCCACCATACTCAGCTGATGTGTTCCTGCTTCTTTCTCCAGAATGCTGAGATTCCAAGATTTTGCCACTCCCCCCTGCTAAAGGGGTTCGTGAATTATAAACCATAGCTGGGGCCCAGGGGTTCAAACCTAGGCACTTGAGGAGGTCATTTAAACACTTCATAAAATGCTATCACAGGATGTGAGAAACAGCGAAACTTGAATTTAGCTACTTACTCCCTATTAGAAAGGGCAGATGCAGGGAGTCTGTGGAGGGGTGGACATTTTGTAAAGTTTTTGGCAGCTGGGTGTAGAGTAGGCATGTATATATTAGATATAAACATATAAAAATATATTTCTGAGAAGAGTATGTGTCTTTTGTTAGATTCTGAAAAGCAGGGCACCCAGTGAACCCTCTTGTCGCAGGGCACCCAGTGAACCCTCTTGTCACCACTGCTGTGTCTCCTTTGTCACCGAGTCCCCTCCTCTGTTGCAGGTGGCTTCCCTATTGAACATCCAGCAAAACAGCTGAGACCTGAGACCTCAGGCCCAAGATAAGCTGTAAGCAGCCAGCCAAGGGGCACAACGGCTGCACCCAGGAAATCTGCCATGCAGGCCCCCTCATTGTGCCACCAGGACCCTCAGCCTCAAGAGCGTGACACATCCTGGGAAGCCTTCCACTAGTGCTTCAGTCAGTTCCAGTATGAAGAAGCAGCCGGCCTCGAGACACCTTCTGCAAACTCTGGGAGCTTTGCTCTCAATGGCTGAAGCCCAGACACAGTCCGTGGAACAGATCCTGGTGCTGTTCGTGACGGAGAAATTCCTGCAAATTCTACCTGCAGAGACAGAGAGCAGCACCAGCACGCTCAGCCCAGAGACTAGACAACGACTTTTCACCCTGATAGAAGAGCTGCGGAGAGTTTGTTGCTCTGAGACCAAAACAAGTGCCCAGGCAGCTGCATCAAGATGAGACATTCCGTCCCTGTCATTCCATGGCCCCTAACCTTCCCCAGAGTCCTTTCCAACAGTGTTTTTTTTTTTTTTGTAGAAGTCAGCTGGACTCCGCATAGGGGCCATAGGTTAGAGGTCAGAGGTGTCCCCACCCCTGTACCTGACTGCCATGCCCTCTCTACAACACACAAATGGCAGTGCCTCACTTACTGTCAGTAAATCAAATTCTTGGGCTTTTCTATCGTCAGAAAACCTATATTAGATGATCAGATGTGTAGTGTGTCTGTCCCAAGATATTAACATAGGTTGCTGGGGTTTTTTTGTTTGTTTTTGTAGTTTTGTTTTTGTTTTTTAGGTAAAACAATTGTTTTTAAAAAGACGGTGGACCGTGGTGGCACACGTTTAATCCTAGCAGTCAGGAGGCAGAAGCAGGAGGATCACTGTGTTGGAGGCCAGCCTGGTCTACAGAGTGAGTTCCAGTGCAGTCAGAACAATTAGAAGAAATCCTATCTCAAAACCACTTCCCCCAAATAGGGTAAAGATAACCCCTATATCTAAAATATTAATCTTTGGCTCTTCATATAAACAACTGGATTATCCTCAGTGGAACAGAACCTAGAGAAGATTTTGTAAGGAAACATAAGTTTTATAAGGAAACCTAAGTTTTGTAAGGAAACCTAAGTTTCATAAGCTCTTAGGCTTTTCGTCACAAACATCTTTGGGTTTCACATCCATGGCTGACACGAGAAAAGGTTCACATGCTGTTTCTCTGCTCATAATTACTAATGCTTGGACAATTCAGGAATTCAGACCAGTGTCCCAGGGCTGCGAGCATTCTTGCCTCTAGTCACATGAACTCTCAAAGTGGCAAACAAGTCTTGGCCAACACAAGGGTCATGAGCAACATGTTGTTCCACCAACTTCACAACTGCGTGTCTGAGACAACCAAGTCCTTCTCAAATGGGCAAAACTATCTGGTTTCTACCTGACGAACAGGATTCTTTTGCTAGATTCTTTCACTCTAGGTGGCCATTTGAGGAGGACATTCCATATTCGGAGAACCTAGGAATGGCTCCGTGTTGTGAGTGACGCACCCCCCTGTGGCCCATTAAATTCCAGCAGCCCTTACAAGCATGTAGCGAAAATCCTCACGAGGGAGGCCGTTTTGCCTTCTGTTCAGAACCACCTCTTGAAGCTTCATCGACAGAAGGCATAGATGAACACAGGGCAGTGTCCCTGGGAAGAAACAGCAGGAGCTCTCAAGCTGTCTGTAGGAGCTGTTGGCTTCAGGGTAGGTGGTGGCCTGCAGAGGAGGCTGCCAAAGGCTTCTGTCTAAGGATGGAACAAGCGAGTGGCTCTCCCTCCCTTCTCCATCATCACGAGTTTAGGAATTATATAAGATACTGTCTTCAGTGGCCTGGATACATCCCGCTAGGCACAGGAGCCAAAAGTCGCTCCTGGTTCTTGAGCATATGAATACGACCAGTGCAACTGGGAACCAGCTGTGAGTGTGAAAAGCATAGAAACAGAAAAAAAAAAAAAACTTCTTTGTATGAAGGGAGCGGCTCTCCCTCCATCCCCTGAACAAACTGCATAGTATTGAGAAAACAAATAAGAAGTCCAAGTTACAAGATACAAATTCCTGATGGGTGCACACCAAACACATAGGAGCCAGGAGCTGGCTCCTTATTCCCATCATGACACTTAGTAATCCAATAAGCAGCCGGGCGTTGGTGGCGCATGCCTTTAATCCCAGCACTCGGGAGGCAGAGGCAGGCAGATCTTTGTGAGTTTGAGACCAGCATGGTCTCCAAGAGCTAGTTCCAGTGCAGGCTCCAAAACGACAGAGAAACCCTGTCTCGAAAAACCAAAAAAAAAAAAAAAAAAGTAATCCAATAAGCATTATGAGCCCCTGTTAAAACCTCAAACCCGTTAAGCCTCCTGGGACCATAGTCATTAGGGCCTGTGCTAGGCTCATGCATGCAACAACTGCCCAGGTGCCTTCTATTACAGCACTGACTGGTTGAAGTCGAGGCTAAAGGGAAGAGAGCACACTCCAGCAGAAGCAGACCTGGGGACACGCTTCCTCATGCTCTTCCCTGGTCACCCATATGAGGATTTCCTCCGTCATCACTGTGTACCACTGGAGACGTGCAAGCACCTGTTTTGTGCTTTGCTCCCAGAGTTTCATTTATCCAAAGAATACAAACATCTGGAACTTCATGGTGAAGAACCCCACCCCCCACACACACATACACACCAGGACAGCTGCTGACTGACTAAAGAGTGAAAGACACTCACGAGAAACAGTTTATACACCAATACTGTCGGAAAAGCTATACACACAAATCCAGGCTGCTGAGACACTTAAAAATCCACGCAGGAGTGAATGAGTACAAGCAAAGCCGGGGGGCTCAGGGCCCCACATGTAGCTCAATGCCTTTCTCTATGTGCCACACGCTATGCTATGGTTCATGAGTTGGGCAAGGACCTGGAGACTGAAACACGCACACAGAAACACGGGTAATGCCAAGAATGCCACTTTAAAAAATTTATTTACTATTTTTTTTAAAAAAATACCAATACAACTTCCCACTCCCTTCCTCCCATTTTCTCCACACACCCTCCCACCCCACACCCCTAATCCTCAGAGAGGATAAGGCACTTTGCTTTGTGGAAGGTCCAAGGCCCTCCCTACTACATCTAGGCTGAGCAAGGTATCCATCCAAAGAGAATAGGATCCCCAAAACCTAGTCCAAGCAGTAGGAATAAATCCTGCTGCCACTGTCAGTGGCCCCGCAGTCTGCCCCAGCCATACAACTGTCACCCACATTCAGAAGGTCTAGTTTGGTCCTATGCTTGTTCCTTCCCAGTCCAGCTGGAGTTGGTGAGCTCCCATTAGCTCAGGCAAACTGTCTCAGTGGATGTACCCATCATGGTCTTGACCTCTTTGCTCATATTCTCATTCCTTCCTCTCTTCAACTGGACATTGGGAGATCAGCCCAGTGCTCTAATGTGGTTCTCTGCCTCTGTTTCCACCAGTTGCTCAATGAAGGTTCTATGGTGATATTTAAGATAATCATCAGTCTGACTACAGGGCAAGGCCAGTTCGGGCACCCTCTCCTCTATTGCTTAGGGTCTTAGCTGGGGTCATCCTTGTGGATTCCTGGGAATTTTTCTAGAGCCAGGTTTCTTGCTAACCCCATAATGGCTCCCTCAATCAAGATATCTCTTTCCCTGCTCTCATATCTGTCCTTCCTCCATCTCGACTATCCCATTCCCTCAAGCTCTCCTCAACCCTCCCCTTCTCCCCTTCCTCCTACCCCCCCCACTCCCATGCTCCCAATTTTGTCAGGCTATCTTGTCTGTTTCCAGTTTCCAGGTGGATCTATATATGTTTTTCTTTGGGTTCACCTTATTACTTAGCTTCTCTAGGATTATGAACTATAGGCTCAATATCCTTTGTTTATAGCTAGTATCCACTTATGAGTTAGTACATACCATGTTCATTTTTTTGGTTCTGGGTTACCTCACTCAGGATAGTGTTTTCTAATTCCATCCATTTGCATGATGTCATTTTTTTATCACTGAATAGTACTCTAATGTGTAAATGTGCCACACTTTTTTTTATGCCACACTTTCTTTATCCATTCTTCAGATGAGGGGCATCTATGTTGTTTCCAGGTTCTGGCTATTACAAATAATGCTGCTATGAACATAGTTGAACAAATGCTCTTATAGTATGATTGAGCATCTTTTGGGTATAAGAATAACACTTTTTATTGTGTTCTGGGGCAGCTTATATAGGGTCTTCTTGACTAATGGCCACACCCTAACTCTCAGCTGCAAGCCTATCAGAAACCAGTCCCCTGCTCTCAGGAACTCCTGAGGGCCTTGTGCTCTGAGCAGCTGCAAAACAGGTCATTTGCTCAGAGCAGCTACAAGAATAGGAAAAAAATCTGTTTACTTCAGCAGGCGGGGGGAATCACAGGAAATTCAGGGTCTGGGGGTCCACAGTCCCCAACACCCACACACAATGCAAATCAAAGCTCAACTCCCCAAGCTGTGCTGATGAAAACAAGATCCCCTAATGAGGGCGTGCTGCCTCATGAGAGCCTCTGGGCTGTCCTGGGAGGACAGTGCTGTGCGAACTTATTTCAGGGTGGAGCTTTGCTTTTAGCTGGATGCAAAACCTGCCTTCCAAGGCTTCCTCATGCTAGATAGCCACCTACTCCCCACCTTCCTGCATGTGATTGTCTGAGCCTGGTAAGATCTTGTTTTGCCTTAAATATGTATGTTGCTTGTTCCCAAGCCACCACATTGTAAGCAAAAGTGACAAGCACACATATGTCATGGCGTCCCCAGCATTCGGGAAGCAGAGGTAGATGGATCTCTGTGAGTTCAAGGCCACTCTGGGCTACACTTGATTGATCCAGTCTCAAAGCGAAACAGAGACAGGCAGTAGTGGCTCACACCTTTAATCCCAGGACTTGGGAGGCAGAGGCAGGCCTGCCTGGTCTACAGAGTGACTTCCAGGACTAACCACAGAAACTGTGTCTGAAAAACTAAAAAAGGGAGGGAGGGAGAGAGAGAAAGACAGAAACTTAAAGACAAATAGAAAAACCAAGCACTGGTCACACACGCCTTTAATCCCACCACTTGGGAGGCAGAGGCAGACGGATCTCTGTGAGTTCGAGGCTAGCCTGTTCTACAAGAGCTAGTTCCAGGACAAGCTCCAAAGCCACAGAGACACCCTGTATCAAAAAAGGAAAGGAAGAGAGAGAGAGACAGAGAGAGAGAGAGAGAGAAAGAAAGAAAGAAAGAAAGAAAGAAAGAAAGAAAGAAAGAAAGAAAGAAAAGAAAAGAAAAGAGAAAGCAAGCATGAGACTCAGTCTTGTATTCTTTGCACTTTCTCAGTCCTGATCTGGGCTGAATATTCTCCAAAATAACGAGAACTCACACCTCAGCCTGGATGCCTGGATCCAATTCCTGCTTCTTTTGTAGTATTCTATGCCACATGTGCCCCTTTTTAGCTTTCATGCTTAGTTGTGTCAGGATGTAGTGGCATTTCATTTGTGTTTTAATAAATAAAGCTTGTCTGAAGATCAGAAAATTAAACCAGTCACACTGTCCAGCCTTACAGACCAGGCAGCAATGACAAACACCTTTAATCCCAGGAGCCACAGTGATACACACCTTTAATCCCAGGAGCCACAATGATACACACCTTTAATCCCAGTAGCCACACTAGTTTGCCATAGAAACCAAGCAGTAGTGGTGCACACCCTCAATCCCAGCACTAGAGAGGATTATAAAATGGGAGGAGACAGCTCTCAGCCTCAGTCTCATTCTGAGATTCCTGGAGGAAGGACGCCATTTTCAGACTGAGGCTGAGGTAAGAGCCAGTGGCTGGCTGCTTTGCTTTCTAGTCTTCAGGCTAAACCTCAATTTCTGTCTCTGGATTTTTATTAATCATGATTCACCAGACTTTCCTTCTTTCCTTCCTTTCTTTTTTCTTTCTTTTTTTTCAAGAGAGGGTTTCTCTGCAACAGCCCTAGCTGTCCTGAAACTCTCTTTGTAGACCAGGCTGTCTTCAAACTCAGAGATCGGCCTGCCTCTGCCTCCCCAGTGCTGGGAGTAAAGGCGTGTGCCACCATCACTTGACTTTTTGTTAACAAGGATTTTCTTACCAGCCTTATGTTAGCAATGTGTTCTTAATCCAGTCCAAGAAGTGGAGAAACGTTTAAATAGCAAGTTGATTTTCAAAGCAAGGGAACAATCTTAGTATGTACGGACTTCTATGGACTAGCAATGAACTTGCACACGTTACGTGCCACATACAACTACCCTTTCAAACGCAGCGTGTTCCCGCTAGTGTCCTAACTCATGTTCCAGTGAGACGTGAAGTTCACCTTCTCGTCAGTGCCTCTTAATGAAAATGCAATTTCTTGCCTGAGGACAGATATCCACCTCAGCCGTCAGCAACACTAGAGTCGGGCTGAAGGTCGGTGTGTCTGTAAGCTTGGGATTCCATGGTCTTAGATGTGACACAGAACCATGACTCACCAGAGGACCAGCAGTGCTTCGGGCTAATGCTTTGGAGACTGGGGCCCACTCTGTCCACAGGCAGACCTCAGGGTCCCCAGTTCCAGTAAGAACGGAAAAAAGCTCACGTATAAAACAAGGGCAGTCCGTCTTAGCACTCTGGGAGTGCAGTACATGCTGATTTTTCTCAAAGGCTGGAAGACTGACCAGGGACACAAATTTAGTGTCTCTCCTGTGAATACAAGTAATTCTATAGGCAAGAACTTGCCTATCAGCCACAGAATAGAGACCAACTTGAGAGTCAAGAGCCCTTTCCCTTTGCTACTGTGAGTACCCGGAGCTTTCCCTTATCCCCCAAGAACTTTTGGTTTTTTGTGGGGGTTTTGGGGAGTTTTGGGGGTTTTTTGTGGTTTTTTGAGACAGGGTTTCTCTGTAGCTTTGGAGCCTGTCCTGGAACTGGCTCTGTAGACCAGGCTGGCCTTGAATTCACAGAGATCCTCCTGCCTCTGCCTCCCGAGTGGGATTAAAGGCGTGCACCACCACCACCCGGCTTCCCCAAGAACTTTTGTTTGAGAATGGCGAGAAACAGGAGGAAGGGGAAACAATACACCAAGGTGGACAACTTTCAAGGACGTAAAAAAGCCAATAGGAACGGTTTAAGGCTGAGGTTGCTGGTGACCAGCAGAGTGAGTGGAAAGGACCTGAGTACTCACTGGAAGACAGTCACTGTTTCTGAGTATGGTTTTGATTCCATCCCAGTGAATCCTTTCAAACACCCAAAGGTGAAGGCGTTTGCCTTGCAGAAGACAGACCTGAGGACAACAGATTTATGTATGGGAGCCATCCAGGGCTGGGATAGAAACCAGGACACTCTTTACTTAAAGCTGTTTCTGCACCGACTTTCTACTAATTAAATGATAGCATCCATCTTGCCCCAGTGCAGTGGGATTGGTGTTTATCAGTGCAGTTAATATGTTTATAATGAACAAAGTTGCTCTAATTTCTTGATTTCTGTGAATGCTTTCTCTCCAGCTGACTGAGGAGCCAGATCCTGAGGGAGCAGTACTGATCTGGGAGTGAGGGTAAGAAGAGAGAGGGAAAGTTTCATTTCTTCACTTTCCATCTGTTTCCTCTATGTCCTGGGATCTGATTGGTTAAGAAGTCATGATGTCTCACAATGGACCTCAGAACCTTGGTACTGTATACAACAGGAACATTTTTGCCCTGGCCACGACCACCTAGGTTACTCTTGACTTAAGCCTGAAAAGAGTAAGTAGAGAGGTTGCTGGGAGGAGGACTGAATACTGTGTTCAGGTCCCGTAGCTGTTCTTGGGGACGCTTAGGTATTTTGGTCTCAGACTCCTCCTTAGACCATGAAAGATCTCTTTGTTTGAATTTCTCCTGTGGTGGGAGGTACCAAATGTCCTAACAGTGTTCATTCCATTTTCACAGCCTACCTGGGCTTCAGAAGTCAATCATCCAGTGAGTTGCTGGAGACTTCAGTCTCAGGTAAGATTCTCTCCTGTGTCCTTCTCCTGGGTAAAAAGCATTTTAGAGATAAGGCCTGGGCTCAGCTTTCCTCCCAGAAACTCTGTTCTGTTGCCTTGGCGACAGCTCTCAGGTTCCCATGCTCCCTTTGTGTGTTTCATTGGTTAATTGGTTGTCTTTGGCTTGGTTTGCTTTTGCTGAGACTGGGTTCTTTTCTTGTGGCCCAGTGCTAGTGATCACACTTTTTAGAACAGTGCTTCTCAGTCTGTGAATTGTATGTAACCCCTTTGTGAATATCAGATATTTACAGTACAATTCACAACAGTAGCAAAATTACAGCTATCAAGTAGAAACGAAAATCATTTTATGGTTGGGGGGGTCAGCACAACATGAGGATCTGTGTGACAGGATTGCAGCATTGGGAAGGTTGGAAAGAATCGCTCTTGTAAAGCTGAGACCTGGGTAGTGGTGGCGCACGCCTTCAATCCTGGCACTCAGGAGGCAGAAGCAGGCAGATCTCTGTGAGTTCAAGGCCAGCCTGGTCTACAGAGCTAGTTTCAGGACAGCCAGGGCTGTTATACAGAGAAACCCTGTCTCAAAAGAAAACCAAACAACAAAACAAAAAACAACAAACAAATAAAAGCCGAGAAAACATCTGCGGACCAACCTGCCTCGGTCCTGTCCTTCTGTCTCTCAAATCTATGCCTTCCAAGAGCCTTGATACCATTTCAACACCATTGGCAGAATTGATCTGGGCACAATATTTCATGCTGGTACTGGAAACACATGAGAATAACATGTGTAGACCTACAACAGATAATGCCTCCTAATTCCTACCCCTCTATTTTACATTCTAATGCCCAAAGAACTTGCGCCATGGGAATGCTATGAATTATTTCAGACCATCTCCTTTATTCATGTGGATTTAACTTATTTTGACTAAAATGTAATAATTGTACACATTTGTAGCTTCGTATTTCCGTGCATGTATATAGTGTGTACTGGTCAAGGCAGATCAATAAATTATTTTGGTTTTTCAGGACTGGGTTTCTCCCATGAAACAGTCCTGGATGTCTTGGTACTCAGTCTGTGGATCAGGTTGGCCTATAACTCACAGAGATCTGCTTGCCTCTGCCTCCCAAGTGTTGGATCAAAAGCATGTGCCACCACTGCCCAGCTGTGAAAATTATTTTTAATGGCACATATTTATTTCACATTATAAATATCATTTTCCTGAATAAGAATATTTCTTACCAAAACCCATCTATAAATTCAACACAGTATCATTTATGCACTTCAATAGGATTTTCTCAAGTGATGACATGAGCAGATTATTCAATTAAAAAGAGCATGCCCCTGCAGCAGTGGTGCACGCCTTTAATCCCAGCACTCGGGAGAATGTGTATAGGAATATAGAAGAGAATTGTCAAACGGTGGTGATGCACGCCTTTAATCCCAGCATTCAGGAGGCAGAGGCAGGCGGATCTCTGTGAGTTCGAGGCCAGCCTGATGTACAAGAGCTAGCTCCAGGACAGGCTCCAAAGCTACAGGAAACCCTGTCTCAAAAAAACCAAGAGAGAAAGAGAGACTGCATAGGAATGGACCTGATAATGAACTTGACCTATAAGACATGGAAACTTACATGAAGGATTTAGAAATAAAAACATGACTTAAAGTGCACCAGAAAAACAAGAGATTCTAGACACAGACCTACATAAATAACAATGTGGAAGAAGGAATAACATTCCTTTTTTATTAAGAATTTATTTATTTTTATTGAGCTCTACATTTTTCTATGCTCCCCTCCCTGCCTCTCTCCTCCCCTTCAACCCTTCCCAAAGTCCCCATGCTCCC
This sequence comes from Dicrostonyx torquatus, assembly GCA_028555095.1. Classification (NCBI taxonomy): domain Eukaryota; kingdom Metazoa; phylum Chordata; class Mammalia; order Rodentia; family Cricetidae; genus Dicrostonyx; species Dicrostonyx torquatus. The sequence continues at coordinate 108,091 of JAQHUG010000289.1, forward strand.
AATTTACTCAGGAGATCTTGTCTTTTTCTACTTCCCATGTAGATTAGATCTATGTATTTCATGACTGTGAAAGCCCCATTCCACGAGAGAATGTTCTAAATCTCCCGTGGGTATCCACTATACGACGGCTTCTCCTACTTGTACTGCCCCATTGCTATATAGTACCAGAATAAACGTGTCTTTCCGTGTTCATGCCATGGCGCTTTTCCATCCCTGCTTTTATGCTTTGGGAGCATCACTAACAAAAGACAGGGTAACACTGACACAAGCTACAGATGCTATGGAAGAGTTCGTGTACACAGCTGCATGTGACAAACACAGTTGATTCATGCAGTTCCCACGCAGGACAGTGGGAAATGGCATGGGATACTGTCATGCCACTTCACAAAGGAACATAATTTAAAATTTAGAAACTCTTTTATTTCTGGAATTTCCCACTTACTATCTCCAGATCACGATTGATCACTAGTAAGTGAATCTATGGGAGTTGAATATAGGTGAGGCAGGACTCCCGAATTGGCAGTAATGTGGGGGAGTAAGGAGGTGATAAGAAAATGAGAACTTCTGAGGCCCGTTGGTTATTTGGATTTCATTATCTTTTATAGGCATCCTCAGTTGTGCTGTCTCCTTGAGACTGTGTGGGATCTACCAGCCATGGATAGAGGACAACCCGAGGTTGCTCCCAGCCTGCCAAGAGTGAGACCGAAGAGGAAGGCAGACGAATACTTAAAGCGTAGTCAAGGCACCAAAAACGTGATGAGCTTTTTACTCGGCAGGCAACTGGGGAGGCAGATTGATGAAGCCAAAATGTCTAAGTGGTTGTGGATGCTGACACGGGCAATGCCAGACTGGAGGTGGCCGTTGCCCAAACAACATGTTGCTTACATGCTTATGCCCATCCCGAATCACGGGAAACCCTCCAAAAAGAATGGAAAGTAAAAATTCTCCTTGTTTTTGCTATTGAATACAAGCTGCATTTTCCATTTCTTTTGGTCTGTGTGTCTTTTTTACTAAATGTTCTTTACTAAAATATTTTACTAAATATCTCATTTGGTATTCATCTATGAATAGACTGGTTCTGGAATTAATTCATTCACCCACTTCTTGCCCTCCAACTTCTCCCCTACCCCTATCCCCACTTTTCTCTCCCCGCAGTTTTTCGAGACAGGGTTTCTCTGTAGCTTTGGAGCCTGTCCTGGATGGAACTAGCTCTTGTAGACCAGGCTGGCCTCGAACTCACAGAGATCCGCCTGCCTCTGCCTCCTGAGTGCTGGGATTAAAGGCGTGTGCCACCACTGCCCGGCTAAAGTCTTTTTT
>JAQHUG010000289.1:132427-150685 GCA_028555095.1 Dicrostonyx torquatus
TGTGGCACAATTGAGCATCCTTTGGATATATACCTAAAAGTGGTATTATTGGGTCTTGAGGAAGGTTGTTTCCTAATTTTCTAAGAAATCTCCACACTGACATCCAAAGGGGTTGTACCAGCTTGCATTCCCACCAGCAGTTTCACTGATTTTAACAAGTTAGCATAGCCCCTAGAGCTTGGTGTGTGGCTACTGATCTACTACGTATCCTCTCACCAATTCTTACTATGACAAGTAGCAGTTTGCTTTCAGATGACAAGATTAACAATTCTTTGTTCTGGTGGAAGCCTCATCCAAGCCCCTGGCATCCATATATCCAAAGAGTCTGGAATGTTTGGGTGAAGGCTTCACTCCAGCCCCTGGCATATACATACCTAAAGAATCTGGAATGTTTACATGGAGGCTCCACCCCAAGCCCCCTACTCTGTGATGTGGGAGTCCCCTCTGTGTGCTGTGAGTATCATTAATGACTGCTTTGGTCTGTTGATAGGACAGAACTTAGGTAGGCAGGAAGGACTGGACTGAATGCTGGGAGAAAGAAGGGCAGAGTTGGAGACACACCCTGGAGCAGCCACCAGAGAAAGATGTGCTGAAATTTGCTGGTAGGCCACGATCTCGTGGTGATGCACAGATTAATAGAGATGGGTTAAATTAATATGTAAGAGTTATCCAATAATAAGATAGAGCTAATGGGTCAAGCAGTGATTTAAATAATACAGTTTCTGTGTGATTATTTCTGTTCTGGGTGGCCAGGACGAAAAAGCAGGCCCTCCTCCTACAACCCTGGAGCTGCCTCATTCTGGACTCTGCCCCTGAGAAAGCCCACCATTGGAGGCTCCACTCCCGAGGGTATTAAAAGCCCTCCCTTGTGGTTTCCCCGCATGGTTTCTTCAACTTCCCCTGGGGCCACCCAGGAATGCTTTGCTCAGAATAAACCTGGATTTATTAATTCGGTTTGATTGGCTTCTTACATCAGTGGCAGTGGATTCCCATTAATCAGGCATCAACTTAGTGTTCGTAGGCACTGTCCTACCACAGTCGTAGGCACTGTCAACTTTCTGGTCTACGTCATAATTACTTCACAAAATTCATTTTAGTGAAATATCTTATTAATTCTTTGACATTTTCATATATGCATACAATATATTTTGAACATATTCACCCCCAATTCCTCTCCCCAAGTCCTCTAATAGCCATTCGTATCCACACAACTTTTATGGACATAAAAATGTCCTCTTTATTATTTAATAGCCCACAACAAATCCGGTTTGTGAGGAGACATCCACTAGAGCTTGGCTGACCTACCAAGGGCCACTGTAATGGTCGGTTCCGTTCCCTTTAAGAGACAAGCCCCGCCCACTCCCTCCCCAGTCCACAGCCGAGGCAGGCAGATCTTCCTGTTTGCCTGTAGCCCTAGCCCTTTCTGTAAGTCCTGGTCTCTGGCCTCCATCTTTGGAGGCCCCATCCCTGTGCCCGCCAAACCTTGACCCCTCCCCGGAGGAGGGTCAAGACAGCCCATCAAAATCTTGACCACTCCCCCCCAGTCTATTTAAACTGCTTCCCCTGAAAGTTCCCTCGTGGTCTCCGTCCTCCCAACCGTGCCCCCTCCTCCCGTGGTCAATTGACTGCTTCCCGGTTTCCAGTTTCCCCTCGGGGCCACCTGAGAACGCAGGAATCCGATTAAACCTGGATATTTTTAATTTGGCTTGTTGTTGATTTGGCGTGATTGGGATTTTTGCATCGGCAGAGAGCTCACATTAGGAAAATTCCTAACACTTTCCTTCTCTCTCCCAAAGAGGTAACTGCTGCCTTGGCTCCTCTCCTCCCCCCTTTCTCTCTCTGTTTCTCTTTCTCTCTCTGCCTCTCTCTGCTCTTCCCCCTTTTCCCTTACCCCTCCATAACCCACTAAATATATCCAACCTCATTCTGCGTGGCGTGCCTATTCGTCTGTCTTTCATCTGCTATGGCTGAAGCTCCTCATTGGACTGGCTGCCCCACCAAGGTCTCTCACCCACCATAGGGCTCCCTGCCTAAGCTCCCTGCCTAGGACCCTTTGGCAATCATGGCCCACAGGCCACTTGGGGGCTCCCTGCCTGGGACTGGCTGCCTTTGTGACCTGCCACAGTCTCGTGGGCCACTCCGGGAACAGCATTGTTTTATTTTTACCATTATAGCCACGCCCTTCAAGGAAACAGCCTCTTCCTCCCCCAGGATCTATCAACTGTTCATAGTCCTTCAGTTAGGGGTAGCAGCTCCCCTCCATGATGCAGTGTTCACTGGCTTGATCTCGTGCAGATCTTAGTGGACAGGCACAGCTTCTGGGAGTTCATGTGTGCAGTGTTATGCCCAGATCACATAGCCCAAAAAGACAACAAGGAGACCGAGCTCCATATGTAAAAGCAAAGAGCCTTTTGTAACGGTCTGCTCTGTCCATGCCCACTCCCCCCCCCCGCCCCCTCCGCAGAGGCAAGCTGATCTTCAGCTTCCAGCCTGAATCCTTTTGTCTCTCACCCAGCTTCTGCCTCTCCATTCTTCCCCACTTCTCCCCTTCCCCCCTCTCTCTGTCTCTCTCCCTGTTTCTCTCTGCTCTTCTTTCCCCTTCTCTCCTAACTCCCTCTCCCCTTCCCTTCCATAACTCATTAAATCAATATCCAACCTCACTCTGCATGGTGTGCCTATCCATGTCTCTGTCTCTCACCTGCCACATGGCTCCCTGCCCAGGACCTGTGGTGTGGTCTCATGGCGTGCCCATCTGTCTGTCTCTCCTCATGGGACTCTGCCTCTCTTGTCCCACTGCAGGCACTTTGGGAACTGCCCTGTCCCTGCCTGGGACTGGCTGCTCTTGGGACCCACTGCCCGCTGTAGCCACTTGGGGACCTGCAGCGTTTCTGCTGCAGCAGCCACTTAGGGATCCGCAGCATTTTTATTTAACCCATTATACCTTTGTTTTTATACAAGTTCATGAACTCCGACTCTCTGTGTGTCCAATGTATTGGAGTGATTGGAGAGCCCCTGAGCTCAGTTGGGGTTGGATTTTTAAAATAGCAAAGGTAGGAGTGAGGGGTTTCTAAGGTTCAGGACCCCTGATTGCCTGACATTTGTTTAGGGGTGTCCTGCTGAAAAGCAATGGGTGCATGTTGGCAGGTGATTGCTGGTTGGAATGTTAGAAATTTCCTTTGGAGGGTCTGTTCCTGGGTGGTCACAGTTTGAGGTCTTGTCTTAGGGTAAACTACTGAGACTCGGGCCTCTATTGAGCTTGCCATGGCTGGGTCCTACATGCAGCAGGCCTGCCATGTCTAGTGGACACTTTTGCCCCAGTACTTCTCAACCTCCGCCTATTACAATCTATACATCTTCTACAATGGTTCCTGAGCCTTGGGGGGGGGCACAAAATTCTTTATCACATTTCCCTTTCATTAGATTACATTTTAGCCTCTTACACTGAAGACATGCTAACTGGACTGAATGAATTAGAGGTAGCAACTACTTTAACTGCTGGGCTTTTCTCCTCATCAATCAATTGCATTTGAAAACACAATGGCTGCTATTCTGCTTCCAGAGGTAAAAGCCGTTCCCAAAGCATTTCTGTTCCTAGCCCCCAGCTGGTTGTTTTTCTGTAGCAACCTAAGCTCACTCTTCATTACCATGGGGGTCCAACATAAAAGGGATCTGTTTACAGGAAACTGACAGCAAAGTTTCAACAGAATTAATCTGACTCTCTGGCCCCAACAAGAGAAAGGGGTGGTTCAAACACAAGGGTTTTTTCCAAGTCATGTCCATGCATGGAACCTTACATATGTAACTACAGGTGGAGGATTTGGGGAGAGGGCCCCAGTCAGCATTTATCCTCACCCCTTCATCTGCCTTCTTCCAACAGAACCAAGCCTGTCCCTGACCATCAGAGGAGCTGATTTGAGAGCCATGAGTACCTCAAAGTCTCACTTCAAACGATTTTTTCAAGTTCACGATTAACTCTTCTCTGAAAAAGGAAAAGTGGGCTGCCAACCCTGACTTTAGTAACTGATAGTGAACGTTCCAAGAATAAGAATATAAAAATGTAGATTCCAGAAATAAGACTGTAAAAGTAAAGAAATATAAAGTTGTATGCCTCGGAGAATGAGAGCAGGCAGCTTGGTCAGCAGCTTAAGGATTAACTATTAACAGTGGGTTACTCCGCTTTACAACTGGCTGCTCTGCTTCCAAGAACGAAGCATCCCTCTACAAACTGAAGGTCAGCTTTTAGATAACCCCCTGACCACGCATGACCAGGTACTGATGCGAGCTGAGTTAACTTTTAAATGATGGGATGTACGTGACTTTTGACTTTTTGGTTGTGCATTTTTCCATACCCTTCCCTGCTATGTGAAGCTGGCAGTGTCCGGGAAGGTGCAGAGCCTTGGTAAACACTATCAAGGGATACCAGGGAAGACAATAGATTAAGAACAAACACTAGTTTAGCTGAAAAAAAAAAACTCTGTTAATGGAAATTGCAAAGAAGGGCAATTTGTATCTGAGTTTTACCTTGAGATTGTAAAAATTCTTTTGTTATTGCCTAATGCTTGCTAAAAAAAAAAAAAAAAAAAAAAAAAAAAAAAAGGAGGAGTTCGGAAGCTGTCCTTTGCCACAGCCTTACAAAATCCATCTTTGGCTGTGGTCTCAGCTATCTAATAAGATTTTGTGCCCCATGAAGATTTTTTTTATTTTTTTATTTTTTTCCTGGAATCTGGTTTCTGGAATAGTTTGCTTCTGGTTTATTAGTCTTTGGTGCTCTGTCCCCATCTTTGCACGATCCCTGTGGACCGGACAATAGTTTCAGCAGAGGGATCAAAATGTACACTCTACCGTCCATCACAAACAACCCCAGAAGACTTGGAGGATTTCATCACTAGAATTTTACCTATAAGGAAAGTGAGGCTAGGAGAAATAGTACCTTGTGTTAGTATCATTCAGATAGTAGGCAACAGTCTGAAAGCACCTTTATTTATTTATTGAGACAGAGTTTCTCTGTGTGATAGTCTAGCTTTGTAGGCCAGGCTGACCTGGAACTCACAGAGAGAAAGCACCTTTTGATCTAAGGACACAGCCGATGTTTTTATTGAAGTAACTCTGACTTCCTGTGGAGGCCAAAAGCAATACCACACTATTTACTAGACTTGGGGTTTGTGGAGAAAGCCTCCACACTATGCTATAAAGCATCACACGTAGAGATAGGACTTCTTAGTGTAATCCAGAAAATCTGAATGGACAACGAATGAGTGGATAAAAGACAATGATATATACATACAATGACATTTTAGTCAACCATAAAGAATGAAATTATCAACTAGATGCGATGGTGCATGTTACGTATAACTCTTAAGAGGAGCCTCTCCGCTGACACAAATAATTCCAATCAGAACAAATTAGACCGAATAAAAGATGCCCAAGCTTAATGCAGCATTCCCCGGTGACCAGGAGCATGGTGAGGGGAAGAGAGTGAGGTGGAGATCAAACCTGAAACCCGAGACAACTGTGTTCCTTTTTTGGGCAGCCTCAATAGCCTCTGGGAGTGGTCCGCCACTAGGTAGACTTTTTTGGACCCTCCCTGGGGAGGGGTCACTGCTTGGCAGGCTTTCCCAGAGGTGGAGTCCAGACCAAGGCAACTCCCAGGGGGAGGGGCTTCCAAAGATGGATGCCAGGTATTACAGTGCACACTTACAATCATACAATTTGGAGGCCAAGACAAGAGGATTGTCTAAAATGCAAAGAAAAACAAACGACAGAAAATGGAACTAAGACATTTTCAAGAAAATTGATAGAACTGGAGATCATAACAAATAAGCTGTTCTCATATGTGGCATTTAGAGAAAAGTTAAAAGAACACAAAGGTAAAAGGGAGATTATTAGGGACGTGGAGGTGAATATGCCCACAGTATATGGCATGCATACATGAAAATGTCATAAGAAAATCTTTACTTTGCACTATTAGTATATGTTAATTAAAATAGAAGATGGAACATGTGGCCAGGTTGGTGTCTGAGGACCTTGCTGCCATGGGAGCCACGCCAATCTGAATCGCCTGTGCAGCCACATGGGGCTTCAACCAGGCTGGTGCCATGGGGCCATATCTGGGTCTGTCGCCCAACAGCAGCCAGGATCTGGACTGATGTCCATGGCTGGGTGGTGCAAGATAATTGTCTGTTATTCTGTCAGTCATGTTTTAAATAAATGCTGATTGGCCAGGCAGGAAGTATAGGCGGGTCAACCAGACAGGAAGTAGAGGGGTGAGGAGAGCAGGAGAATTCTGGGAAGAAGAAAGCCCATTCCTTGCACTCCTACGCAGATCATTAAGAAGCAGGATGTGACCTGCCCCGCTGAGAAGGGTATCGAACCATGTGGCTAACATAGATAAGAATAATGGGTTAATATAAGCTACAAGAGCTAATAAGAAGCCTGAGCTAATGGGCCAATCAGTTTTATAACTTATGGAGACCTCTGTGTGATTTTCTTTGGGACTTGCTGGCTGTGGGATTGGATGGGACAGAAACCTCGACAAGCAGGCTCTCATGTTACAGCTGGGTTAGCACAGAGGGTCATAGGAACCATGCATGTTGAAATCCAAGCGCCATGCTGAGCCAGCACTGTCCCTCACTGGCCCCAGAATAGGTGGCCCTGACCCTGCTGGCACTGCAACAGGAGAGCTGGCGATGCCCCTCCATAAGGGAGCTGACTCCAGCACTCAGGAGAGATGGCCCCACCCCTCACCATAGGCTTGGGAGAGCTGGTCACAGATGACATGGGCCTAGGACAGCTGGCTCTGCCCCTCACCTGAGGGGGTGGTCCCAATGGTCCAGACTGACCAGCTCAGCTACCACCCAGACCCACATCCTGGGCCTTGTGTTGGCCCACCCTAGCATCTACCCCATCTATGACCTGCTGGAGTCGGTGAAGGGACTGGTCCTATAAAATGAGACCCGCAGGATCTCCATGACTTGGGGCAACAACAGAGTATATAAGAGGAGTTTTGATGACAACCCAGTGATGATGGTGTACCAGAAACCAGAGACCTTAAACCAGATCAATGGGTCATTGCAATGAGCATTTTATGGGTGGGACTGATTAGATAAAAGGGTATAGTGCATGACACACTGCAGCTCCTGATGCCACTAGGATGAAGGAAGAGATATTGGAAAGATGGAGGACCTTTTTTGTTAATTGTTTGCTTTGTTTTATTTTTAATTAATTTGGGGGGGCATACTGCAGGGGTGAGGGGCAGATATGGAGGGACTGGGATGTAAGCAGAATTAGGGTGCATGAGGTAAAATTTCCAAAAAATCAACAAAGAATTATGTTTAAAAGAAAAAGCAAAAAGAAAAAGGTAGAAGGATAATGTGATACAAATACATTATATAAAGGCATTTTCAAAGAATAATTATTTTTTTAAAAAGAAAAGGGTTGGGAATGTAGCTCAGTGGTAGATTGCTTAATTAGAATGCATGAGGTCGGCTGGGCAGTGGTGGCACACGCCTTTAATCCCAGCACTCGGGAAGCAGAGGCAGGCAGATCTCTGTGAGTTTGAGGCCAGCCTGGTCTCCAAGAGCTAGTTCCAGGACAGGCTCCAAAGCTACAGAGAAACCCTGTCAAAAAAAAAAAATGCATGAGGTCCTAGGTTCAATTCCAACACCAGTTCCCAGAAGAAACAAAAAGCAAAAGCAAAAACCATGAGTGTAGCAGCCAGACAACAAACAAAACTGTCTCAGGCCTTAGAGCCAACTATGAAGTAGAGAAATCTTCCCTCTTAACCTACTCTCCAAACCTTACAAGCACTCTCCAAACAAATCACATGTTTTGTTTTTCTTTTTTTTAAAAAAAATACTATGTTATTTATTTGGAAAAAACACAGTTGTAGCTTCTTCCCTGCTCTCTGAGTCCAGCACCTTCACTTTGCTGTGGAGTTCCTAGAACAGGATGGTCAGGAAGGAACTAACTGCTCTGGCATCAACATCCCCAAGCTCTGCTCCTTGACACACATCTTAAGCTGAATTCACCCATGGCAGTGCCCCAGGGAAAGCCTAAGGGATTTTTTTTTAAAGAAAATGAAAAACAGCCTCTTGGAAACAGAATTCTCCAAAGCATAGGTGGGCAGCCTCTAAGGATGTGTCTTGGGTCCAGCAGGGACAAGCTGTGCCTCCACACACAACCGCAGTTTTACTATCACCCTTTCCAGTTGGCTTTCAGACCAAAAGAATAATCAGACTCCCATACCACCTTAGTCGAGATCAGTTACTCTTGCTGTCAAGAGAGCAGCAGTGAGTTCACAGGACTTTGGAGTCAGGGGCTCCAGCTCAGCTGATGAGAACAACTTTGGCTTGGGTGGAGCTGTAGTCAGTGCCTGCCAACAACCCCACTCCTCCCACGGTTGTCTCACTTCCCAACAGATCGTCAAGGACACACAGGAACAGGAAGTTTTTTCCCTCCCTATCTTGGGCCCACTTAGGTCTAGATACAGAATCTCAGGCAGAAAAGAAAAAGTCCTAGCACTAAAATCAGGCACCCATAGACCAATAGCCCCAGCTTGGTCCCAATATGAGTGCGGTTTTCCAGTTAGCACCATTGTATCTGGTGGCCATTGGACTGAGTCTCACAGGACTCAGGACTCATCGTCAATCCTGAGAGTGGAAAGTTTGTTTCCAGGGGTGGGAACAGTGGGGGACCAATTGGAAGATTTGAAGAAGTGCCAGCTGGCTAATCCTAAAACTCCAGAGACCACTGGTGGCCGTAGAAAGTGGAGAGGAATGGGAGGGTTTGGCTAGATGGAAGCTCCAAGTCTTCAAGAGAAAAAACAAACAAACAAATAAACAAAAAACAACCTAAGATGTATATCCCCAAGGCCATTGTGACACACAGAGAAGACAGCATCCCAGAAAAACTTATTAAAGTGCGAATCCTTAAGCTCCAAGCTCTTTAGCTCTCCAGGGTGTTGGGTGGGGCCCAGCAACCTGAATTTTAAAAATGCTTTCCCTAGAACCTCCCCCTGGAGGCTTGAGAATCACTGAGTAGGTCAAGGCTGTTTTAAACAAAGTTATTCCCCCACCTGCACCGATTACTCTAAAGCTGTTGGGAAAAAGTCCTTATTTGACTCAGGACTCAGGGCTCGTCCCACCCACTCCCCTAGGACCCAGAAGCTATAAGACCGGAAATAGAAGCTCTTCCAAAGTCGCTTGAGGCTAGGTGGAAGACTGGGAGAGTCCCAGCCATTCCCACGTCAGCATCCTTCGGGGCTAGAGGCTCGAAGAGCGGGCAGCGCGGAGCCTGCCGGGAGATGTAGTACTGAATGCGGCTCCGCGCCTGCGCCCTGAGCAGTTGCCGGTGAGCTTGGGAGAGCCGTGGGCGCAGAGGCGGTGAGTCCCGGAGCGGCCAGAGGGCGTGGCTGTCCCTGGGGCGCGGGCGCGGGTAGCGGGGCTCCTTTAGCTGGCTGGGGCCACGCAAACTGGCAAATTTCATATGTGCCCTGGGCGCCAGGCCCCAGGAGCAACGAGAAGCGGCGGGCCCCTATTCGTTCAGGGACCCCGCCGCCGCTCCCTGCGACCCGGCCAGGCCTTGCTGGGAGTCCTCCAGGACTGGGAGTGCCCATCTGGGTGGTCGGACATCGTCATCCAGGAGCTTTAGGGGAACCACATCCCTAACACTGGCATCGGATTTTAAGCCAGCTCTTAGGCTTTGGGGGGACATGTCACGCCTGCCGTTTCTCTAAGTGCCCTCTTTTCTTACATTGCTTTACGGGTAGGCCCAGTGGGTGGATTCACTGAGGGGAGGTTTGAGAGAGAGAGAGAGAGAGAGAGAAAAAATTACACTGTTCCTTAAAGAAGTGAAATTTTCACTAGGTAGGGCCCAGGAAAGGAAACCTAGAGGGTCACTTCCCCGGTAGACGTGGTGGAAGGTTTTGGGTCAGCCAGGGGAAGGCTAGCCAGCTGTGAGGCTGGAGAAGATTAACTGAGTGGGTCCACAGCCAAAAGACTGCAGATCCTTGGGTGTCCTCCAGCAACGGTTACATGCCTGGGCTCAGGAAACTAGAAGCTTCCTAGGAAGGAGCCTTGACCAACGAGAAACTTTACTTGAGTCCTTACCTTGTGCCAGGCACGCTGCTATTCATTTTCGGTGCCATTTGGTCCTCGAAGGATATTTCTATGAAGTTGATGCTATAACTATGTGTGTGTTGCAGTCAGGGGCATTTAGGTGTGACGATTACACAGCAAATGATGCTTAACCCCTGCCACAGAAGCATAGGTTACTGTCATGGTGATGGGAAGCATACATAGGTTACTGTCACGGTGACGGGAAGCATACATAGGTTACTGTCACGGTGACGGGAAGCATACATAGGTTACTGTCACGGTGACGGGAAGCATATAGGTTACTGTCACGGTGACGGGAAGCATATAGGTTACTATCACAGTAACGGGAAGCATAGGTGACGGGAAGCACAGGGTGACGGGTGATATGGAGTCAGTTTCGGATCAACTGACTGAATGGGAGGAGAATTGGACTATTTTTTCTTGACTCACATCAGAAATCTTAAATAAGACAGGTATATACGGAACTACCTCAACAAACGCAGAGAGATGGGGGGGGTCCATAGTATACCTGCATGTATAGATCCTGGGGCCTGTCTTGGCGTATATATGACCAACCCTGTGACCCCACAGATCGCACTAAAATATCTTGACACTTTTAGTTATTTCAGACGTATTGCATTATCCCTATGATTTTTTTTTTGAAATCTCCCTATAGAAAAAAGACTTGGGATTAGACTAGGGATAGGATTAAAAGCCAGCAGATCAGTGGGGGGCATATAAAAAGGCAGTTACCTTTGTCATTGTAAGATATTAGCGAAGTGCTTTTGGTAATGTTATTTCCTGAGCACCTTAAATTTATGTGGCATAACTTAAGAAAGTAAGTTGAATTTTTGGTTAAACTTACAATACCATATGTTGTTATTGTCATATCAGACAGCATGTTCTAGAAGATGTGGGGGGGAGCTCTTGAGATTTTTGGAAATATTTGAACTATATGTACAATTGATTGTTTCTATACATGTTGTTCTGGGATGTGCGTCCCCAGCTTCTCTCTGACTTGCAGAACCGCCAGAAAGACTGTGAAGTGCTCCTTTAAGTCTTTGTGGGAGAAAGCAAAGCTAAGTAAGTTAAAGACGGTGAGTGTTCCATCTTGTAACCATTGCTTTTTCTCTTTGTCATGTTTTTCTGTCTTCAGCTGTAGGTCGCTCCCCCAGATTATTACAGAGAGGAAAAAACCTGGACTCTGAGCCATAGACCCCAGATAAACTGTAAAAGTCTCGAAGAGGTGATGGCTGTGGCCCTGGGTTGTGCAATCCAGGCCTCCTTGAATCAGGGCTCTGTCCTGCAAGAGTATGACACAGACTGCGAGGTCTTCCGCCAGCGCTTCAGGCAGTTCCAGTACACGGAAGCTGCGGGGCCTCATGAAGCCTTCAACAAACTCTGGGAGCTTTGCTGTCAGTGGCTGAAGCCAAAGATGCGTTCTAAGGAACAAATCCTGGAGCTGCTTGTGCTCGAGCAGTTCCTAACCATTCTCCCCACAGAAATAGAGACCTGGGTGAGAGAACACTGCCCGGACAATAGAGAAAGAGTTGTGTCACTCATTGAAGACTTGCAGAGAGAGCTTGAGATACCAGAACCACAGGTGAGAAAAAAAATGTGGAGTCTCCGTTCTTAGGGGAACAAAAAGAGATACCCAGGCCAGGGGTCTCTATCCATCAATTTGACTCTGATTCCACAGCCCCAAGACTTCTCCAGAGACTTTTCCAGGGTTCTCTTCTGCTGGAATCAGCATATGGGTCTGAGATTCTCCCCTGTATCTGACCCTATGCCCTCTCTAGGACACACATATGAGAATGCCCCATTTGCTATTATTAAATTAAATTGGCAGACAGCATAGCTTACCTAGAAACATCGATTACAGTTATCCATACTCTGCTCTATGGCTTGCTAGCCAGTTCCTGCCATGGTATGATTGATTGTGACCACTAAGTTTCTAGGGGTTTTTACTTTGTCAATGACTTTCTTTTTCAAAACCGAAGGAGGAGAGGAGAGGGTGAATGTGGCCTGCACATTCTAAACTATTTACTATTTGTTTCTTTCCAGAATGATCTGGCTGGCATTGAGTCAAGTAGAGTCTAGAGAGGGTGCAAGGAAGGCAGCACAGTTTAGTGTAAACCGATATGCATTTCTCCAGTGCATGTGATCACTGCATGGGAGGACATGAAGTGGTCACATGCCAACCCCTCTGCTTTCAATTACTGTGATGGGACAGTCAGGAATTCTGAGCAAGGCTCCAGTGCTATGAGCAGTGTTGTCCCTGGTGATGTGATTGTACAGAGTGGCCAAAAAAAATCAGTTCTTGGTAAAGGAAAAGAAAATCTGTGGTTTTTCTCTGATTTGCACAAAAGTGCTGAAAATAATAAATGTGCAAAAGTTACTGTTTCTACCTGATCATCAGGATGTGGTTCGTACTAGGTTCTTTTCCTCTACATGAAGATTTGAAGGAGTCCCATGTTTGGGAGAGCGTAGGAAGAGCTCTGATTGTAAGTGATGTGCCCATCGCTGGCCCATTAAATTCCAGTAGCACCGGCTGCCTGCATATTGCCTTGTTTTCAGAACCGCCTCTTGACGCTTCTGTTAGGGAAACCATCGGTGAACACAGGGCAAGCTGAACACAGGGCACTTTTCCCAGAAGGCAATAGCAAGAGCTTCTGTCTGACATTCACAATCTCTGGGGCTTGGGACACAGATTCCTAGAGCAGTTGGCTCCACCGCAAGTAGTGGCTTGCCTAGGAAATCACCAAGGTTCCCTGCATCCCTAGGGTAGCATGGGGGAGTAGTTTCCATTACTTTCCATAGCTTCCTGGTTCGGGTGAAAATAGAAGATTTTTGTCTTTGGGAGGTCTGGGCATCTCTGCCCATCTCTGGAGTTGCAAGCTACTCCTGCACTTGATCACGTAAATGCACTTACAGTGCAGCTGGAGCAGCTGTGAGTGTGAAATGCACTCTCCCCACAGAGACTTTGTATGAAGGAAGGAGCAGCTGGAATAACTCACTAGTAATTATTTCTGTTGACTACTATTGAAATCCTGGGACTTTGTAGATGTTGTAATAAGGCCATCCTGGTACAGTCAACTTACCTGTTGTTGGTTGATGGTTGGTTGGTTGTTTTTTTTTTGTTTTTTTTTTTATTGCATTGCCTCCCGGAACCCCTGGAGACCTTAAAGCTACATGTCAGCTCATGGTACTGTTGGTGAGGAATGGCTGACTTTGTAAGTGGTAAAACTGGCTTCAGTTCCAGTGGAGTCTAGACTCCGGAGTGATGTTTGTGGCCTCTCTCTCAGATTGACATGGATGACATGCTCTTGGAAGAACTGGCACCAGTTGGAACAGTACCCATGCCATCCACCTTGCACCTGGAGGCACCTGCACTCCAAGTAATGGAACCTGTCCAGGAGCCCCCCGTGCCAGATGCCTGGATGCCACAAGCAGGGCCACAGGAGCTGAGCTACAGTGCTAATGGTGAATGCCAACCCTTTCTGGACCCTGGTAAGGCACAACTTTTTCATTCTGGGTTTGTATTTGAGAGCTAAAGAACTTGGAAGGTTTTGATTTGAGTTAGAAATATGAATCCCTCAATGGCCCTGAACCACTGCCATAAAGAAGTGGAGGGCTGAGAACAGGAGGAAGAAATCTCTTTCTAGGACCACCAGTGAGTGATAGGCATCAGATAGCGTGGCCTTGGGAGCTGGTATAGTGATGGCCTTGCCCAAGGGACTTTTCACCAAGAATGTTATTTGGGAAAACCTCTTGTGGGAGTTCGGATCCTCTGGTGAAGACACCGTTGTTCACCAAGTTTTGAGCCTGTGATGTGAGATGGAGGCGAGGGCCAGTTCCTTTTATGGCATACAAAGCCCCCATTCGAGAAGAGTACTTTGCAACATGCTTCCTTCAGATCCTTACAAAGGATCTTTGTAGTCTTTTATAGAAGGTGAAAAAATGTCAATTTCACCAGGCTGTGGTGGCACATGTCTTTACTATCAGCACTTGGGAGTCAGAGGTAGGCACATCTCTCTAAATTCAAGGTCAGCCTGGTCTACAGAGTGAGTTGCAGGACAGCCAGGACAATACAGGGAAACCCTCTCTCAAAAAACAAAACAAAAAAGGTCAATTTCATAAAATTCCAAACTAGAATGGTATTTCTAGAATGTGGTGAGGAGACCTCTGGCATCGGCTTAATACAGATTAATGCTACACACACTAGTGTTTGAAGATCACTGACTCTGGCATAACAGGCGAGTTCTAAAAGGAGCTAGGTCCAGTAGAGAAACGCAGCTGGGCCCTGTAGCCTACATGCCCTTGTGTTTCCTTTCCCTTTGGGGTTCTCTGCTCCATTTCTCCCCTCACTGGCTCGCGTGTGGCTGGAACCCTGGCTCCTAGGGGCTGCATCTTGAACATTTTGGCACTGGGACTAAACTGTGTAACACTGAGACAACAAACTGGAAATCAGTGAGAACAACCCAAGTTAGAAAAGCCAAGCGCCTGATGCATGAATAACTAGCAACAGCTAAGGCCTAGACCTCCTTTTTACAATTTCGTATTGTTAATTCAGCCAAGATTAGGAGCACCTGCAAAGAAGCAGGCCAGACCCTGGGAAGTTGTTGATGCAGAAAGCTGAAGAAGCAGCCTTCGCCATGCTGGGATCTCCAAGTCTGGTGGGCAGTTGACACATTCCATGTATGGTATGGAGAGTAACCCTGGAGAGCATAGGTGATAATGAAGCACATAGAGAGACACCTTACCACCAGTTAAGAGAACTGACTCCAGGAGGAGGGGGTTAGGGTGAATGCCTATGGAAAGGGACCAGGATGGGCTTGCTGAGCGAGAGCAGTGCAAACAGAGGGGAGAGGACTCTGCGCAGAAGCACTAGGGCCAGAAAGAACACCTGCACCTGCACTGGGAGGGGCCGACTGGAGCACGAGCCAAGCTGGTGATCATGGGCAGGAAAAAGCAATTTCAAAAATATTTAGCCTATGTGAAACATAGGACTTGTGACTGACGACTGGTTATTGAGTAATGAATGAGAAAGGTGAAGGATGCAGCCTAAGTCTCTGGCCTGTGACCTGGGTAGATGGCAATGTCACTCACTGGCATACAGAACTCAGAGGAAGACTGGCTTTCAAAGGTCAAGGTAAGCTTAAGGTATGACCACACCAGGCCAGAATATTTTTAAATGATGTTAAGAAAGAAAAAAAGAAACACTGTAAAGACCATAGTTACACATATTGGTTGAGGCAGAACTATATAATATTGTCGTTTATAGTCTAGTATTTATACTGCCTTCATTTCATAATCTGTTGAGAAGTTTAAATTTAGCTGGGTGATGGTGGCACATACCTTTAATCCCAGCACTCACAAGGCAGAAGCAGGCAGATCTGAGTTCAAAGCCAGCCTGGTCTACAGAGTGAGTTCCAGGTCAGCCATGGATACACCTCCCCCTTTTGTCTAAATAAGAGAGTTCCAAACCCAATACAAAACTATATATAATAGGAACATATATCAAGTATAAAAATTAGAATTACAAAAAAATTAGAACTACAACCAGCATAAACAATATCAAGAAAGAAACATATGCTAAATATTTTAATAGTTACCCTATTCTAAGGAGCCTAAGTCTTATATTAGAAATGGCTTGGCTAAGTCATGAGAGGAAAGTAACTATGTCTGTCTAGTCTTCAACCCCATCAAAGACCTGAGAAGGGAAATAATATTACTTGAGTAAACAGGAAGCACACTCAAGCAACTTCCAACATGTGCAACAAATGACAGAGACAACTGGCTACCTGTGCAATCACGCAAAGTCTCATTTGCAACACTGGAGCAACCAACTTTGGCTAAGGCCTAGAATAATCTGACAGACCATTTTCAGAGGCAGCAAAATTTTCAAAACCATCTTACCCTGTCTTGGCAAGGTTTGACAATCTTTTTGCTTGTATCCTGCTTGTCCAGTCTGGACACCATGTATTTTGTCAGCATTTGAGCAGGGGCAGTTCTTTGTCCAAAGGCCAATTTTACAAAGAAGAAAACAAGCTCCAAGTGGAGTGTCTTCAGTGCCCAACATTCTCTTGGGAATTGATTGGTGCTGCCAGGAGCAATTGTGTCTCACATCAACACATTCCATGTATGATATGGAAAGTAATTCTGGAGGGCATAGGTGATAATGAGTTATTTAAATGCCATATTCTACAGCTCTTTGAAGTGGCTGAAGATTAGCTGTCTGTGCAGAATATAATCTCTATGTAACTAAAGAACCTGACTAGTCTAACTATAAGTATGACAAACATGGGTGACTATTGTTCTATAATTCTTAATACCTATATAGCTTAAAGACTAAGACTTTATATTAAAATATTAAACAATCTTTAAACAACTGTGAAGCAAATTAGAACAGTGACCTCCAAATGTAAACAATGTATAAGTATTTTGATCAGAGATAGAAATGTATAGTGCAATATGATAATTATATCCTAAAATTGTATCAGTAAACAAAATGTCTTAAGCAGAGGTAGAAACATGCATGCATACAGTATGATAAAATAACTTTGCTTTGGTGTAAAATATTGTAAACAGAAATAGGAGCATATTCAATATAACAAATACAATTTGAATTTGTATCAATATACAAGAATCTATACCAATGTAAGTTTTCTATATATAATAGCTTACAAGTATTTTCACTATTATTATTGTTAGTGTGAGTAAGCTCACACTAATCTACCTATTATCCCATCCAATTCCTTTTTTGCCTTAAGAGATCCCTGATCCTACTTAATTTCCACCCCCAAATGTATACCACTTATAATCAATCCCTAATAGATGTCCCTAACCCTGATTGCAAAATTAAGAACTTAAATGCAAACTACAAATAGAGCTAACAAAGGCAAAAGCCTTAAGAATCCCCTCATTGCCAGGCGGTGGTGGCGCATGCCTTTAATCCCAGAACATGGGAGGCAGAGGCAAGCGAATCTCAGTGAGTTCAAGGCCAGCCTGGTTGACAGAGTTCCAGGACACCCAGGACTATTACACAGAGAAACCCTGTCTCAAACAAACAAACAAACAAAAAATCCCCTCATTTGGGACTGGAGAGATGGCTAAGTGCTTAAGAGCTTACTGCTCTTGCAGTAAACCAAGTTTGATTCCCAGCACCCACATAATGATTCATGACTGTGTGTAACTAATTCCATGGGATCCAGCGCCCTCTTCTGGCATTCACAGGTTCCTGCAGACATGTGGCACACATTCATACACTCAGGTGTGCACATATACTAAATATTTTTTTAAAAAAAAAAACACAGTTCCCTCACTTAACTTTTATGCCTGACACCCTAGAACTTTGGGATACTGTAGAGTATCTGCAGTCAGAAAGCAAAAGGGTAAGGAGGCACTAGGCCTGAGTGCTTAAACTGGATCATATACACTCTAACTTAGAAAACGTGGAGGCCAAATTAGTGCCTCACAACTAGAACACATTTTCAATTGCCTAAGCTTTGGATTTTTTGACTCAGGTAATGAGATTTCACTCTGAGTACATGACAGATGTCAAAGAACACACCCTTTTGGTGTGATGAATGAAATGGGAGATGGAGATCTAAAGTAAAATGTAAATACATGTCATCTGTAAAGCATCAGAAGATTCTTTTTTCTTTTATTGCTTTGTTTTGTTTTGTTTTTAGAAACAGGGTTTCTCTCTGTAACAATCCTAGTTGTCCTGCAGCTCTCTCTGTAGACCAGGCTGGCCTTGAACTCACAAAGATCCACCTGCCTCTGCCTCCTGAGTGCTGGGATTAAAGGTGTGCACCACCACTGCCCAACCTACTTTAAAAAAAAAATGTGTGTATGCCTGTGTGTGGATGTGTGCGTGCGAGTTCAGGTGCCCATGGAGGCTGGAAGAGGGTGCTGGAATCCTGAAGCTGGAGTTACAGGTGGTCGCGGACACCTGACATGAGTGTTGGGAACTAAACACTCGTCTCTGAAAGAGCTGTGCATGCTCATAACCACTGAGTCATCTCCCTAGCCTGAGAAGAATGTTTTTATTTTTTTATGATTTTTTTTTTTGGTTTTTCCAGACAGGGTTTCTCTGTAGCTTTGGAGCCTGTCCTGGAACTAGCTCTTGTAGACCAGGCTGGTCTCGAACTCACAGAGA
>JAQHUG010000289.1:171077-198217 GCA_028555095.1 Dicrostonyx torquatus
CTCTCCAAGGGCTTACCTCAGTCAAAAGGGCCGAGTTCTCCTCCGGTGGGGGTGGCTAGATCCGAAGCCCTCTCCAAGGGCCTGCCGTACGGGCCGTTCTCCGGGCCGTTCTCCTCTTCCGGTGGGGCTCTCATATTTTTTTATGGTATACTAGATGGCATTTTTTTTTATTTCTTTCTCAAGGTCAGTACTGTTTATATATAAAAAAAAGTTACTGGATCTTCTTTGTTGATTTTGTATCATGCCTGTTTGCTGAAATTCTATCAGATATTTGATTCTTCTATCTTAGGGTCTAAATATAAGAATTTATCTTCAAACAGGGATCATTTGGCTTCATCCTTTTCTGTTTGTTTCACTTTTATTTCTTTCTCTTGTCTTGCTGCTCTGGCTAAGATTTCAAGTGCTTTATTTTAAGAGTAGTGAGAAAGGACCTAGCATAGAGCTTTCAGTGGCTTTGGTTAAGTCTTTTCCGGCAGCTGTCTGGTCCAACACTTCCTAGATTAGTTAGTGGGGTTTCCTGTGGGTTTCTGGAGACAAATAAATGTAGGTATCCTTGAATCCTGGAGCAGTTCAGGTAAGATCTTAAGATGGCTGCAGTACTGCAACATGATTACGTGGTGGGAAGTAGGGAAAGTTCCTTCAGTGCCGGGATGCTATGCAAAGTTCATGTTCCATGTCTAGGCTGTCTTTTGCATACTGGGGAAGACTGCATTTTCTGAGTTTCTCCTTTTCTTTATCCCAGCCCCTGCCCTCTGCTGTACCATTACCATGCACAAGGATGCTCTTTCTTGTCCTCTGTTCTACTCTCCAGAAAGATCTGCATTTTCTCATATCTCTGCCACTCCACCAACACTTAACACCAGCTACCTCAAGGGTAGTTAGCTCCTCTCTGGCTGTTTCCGTCCTATCCCCAGAAGAACTTGGCAGTGGTTGGGGTGTGTATAATCTGCCGTCTTGGACTGTTACCTGAATCAGTATTTTACACATTAGCTTGTTAATCTCTTCCCAGTTTTAGTGTGCGCCCTCTGTTTCCTCGCAGCAGCTTTCCTTCAGGGTGTGACCCTCAGCTTTTTTATCTATTCCATATTATCCCTTCATCTCACCTTAACTTTGAAATCCAAACAAAAATCAAATAGCGAATTTCAAAGTATGTATCTTCTTTTTGAGGCGGGTCTCACTCTGTAGCCAAGGTTGACATGGAACGTGAAATCCTTCTATCTCAGCCTGGAATTATGGCATGTACCGTCACGCCCAGCGCATGAATCCATTTGAGCTCCCTATCTTTCATTTGTTAGTCTTAAAATTGAAACATATGGTTTCTTCTTGATAAAACAAACAAGGAATTTCTGCCCATTTCTCATGTCTTAATCTAAAACACAAGTTTTCCATTAGATTAGTATTTGCCTGCATGTACCATTTTAATAATTCTAGCATTTAACCATCAGCCTGTTTGTTAGTTCATTTCCATACCAAATGTTCCTGTAGAGCAGTATACATGGCCAGCAATTGAGGGTGGAGAAAAAGAAACAGGAAAAATAGGATGCCAATGAAGGCTGAAATGGTGGGAAACCAAGTAGTACTTAAGATGTTGGGCAGACAGAAGTACCTCTGCCGAAGCTACTTTGGGGTTTGATCCTCAGAAACACATCTATCTTATAGTTGTTAAATTTAGGAGTAATAATAAACACAGAGATAATGAATTAAAAAAAAGATGTTGGGCAGAAACACTACCCAGCAGATCATTTGAAGTGCCCTTTCTAGACTTCTGCTGACACATAAAGACTACCTTTTGCTGCTGCCAATTAAGTGCAATACAACGGAAATGTTTCTGTGAAGGAATCAAGTGAACTTATTCTAGTAAGCAATTTCCTAACACCTGTGTTCACACTGCTCCTCCCCGACACCTGTGTTCACTCCGCTCCTCCCCGACACCTGTGTTCACACTGCTCCTCCCCAACACCTGTGTTCACACTGCTCCTCCCCGACACCTGTGTTCACACTGCTCCTCCCCGACACCTGTGTTCACTCCGCTCCTCCCGACACCTGTGTTCACACCGCTCTTCTCTGACACATATGTTTACACTGCTTTTCTGGTCACATATGTTATACCACTCTTCTCGGACACGTATGTTGACAGCACTCTTCTGGGCACATATGTTACATCACTCTTCTTTCACATGTCTTCTTTTCTTCTTTGACACATGTTTACAGAACTCTTCTTTGACACATATGTTTAATTGCTTTTTTTAAAGCAGTCAATAGCAGTAATTCCCAGTTTTTAGTGTGTCAACATTCTGTGATGATTTACTGCGTAGTTTAGCTCTAGCATAAATAAATGTATTATCAAAATAGATACAGAGCTAAGTGCATTGCTTTTAGCACATGATTCATTTACCTTAAAGCACAAAAAGATGGCCTTCTCAATTGTTGTTTTGTTCTTATCTTTTCAAAAGACTCTTCTAAGTGACTGCAGATGAAGGAACAGTTTGGGGAAGACATGGGTATTTAGAGGCCATGTATCCATGCAGTCAGCCTATATGCTAGAAAAACCTTTTGATGAACCACACTGTCATGCTTCTCCCTTTTTGCTTCTATGGCCAGGTTATCAGTTACCAAAGCTTGACATGAACTTCCCATTGGATCATAGAGAAGAGCCATGGGTAAAAGAATTACAGGATCCCAAAGATATGAAACAATTGCTTGATTCCAAGATTGGTAAGTAATGCTTCCTTTCTGGTCCTGGGAAGGAGGGGAAGAAAGCGCAGTTATGTGGGTGAGGAGCATGGAAGTGTGTCTAGGCATTTCTATATTCACTGTTCCCTTTCCTCCACTGTTTCCCTTTTCCGAACACAATGACATCCTCAGTTTCTATTTCTTCTCAGGTTTTGAGATGGGGATAGAAAATGAAGAAGATCCTTCAAAGGAGAAAAAACTGGAAAATATGTACCCTTTTGTTGTTACTTTAGAAGGGAATGCTCTCCATGGTCCCATTCTGCAGAAAGACTATGTGCAGTTAGAAAGCCAGTGGGATCCACCCCCAGAGGACTTACAGACAGACTTAAGCACACTTGGAGACCCTCAGAACCCCACTCTAGGAGAGACACCTGAGACGTCCAATTTGGAAGAGCCTCTCAACCCGAAACCTCCAAAGAAAAAGAGTCCTGGAGAAAAACCTCACCGATGTCCTCAGTGTGGGAAATGCTTCGCTCGGAAGTCCCAGCTTACTGGGCACCAGAGAATTCATTCAGGGGAGGAGCCTCACAAATGCCCTGAATGTGGAAAAAGGTTCCTGCGGAGCTCAGACCTATATAGACATCAGCGACTTCACACCGGAGAGAGACCCTACGAATGTACTGTATGTAAAAAGCGATTTACTCGGCGCTCACACCTTATTGGGCACCAGAGAACCCATTCTGAAGAAGAAACGTATAAATGTCTTGAGTGTGGGAAAAGCTTTTGTCATGGATCAAGTCTTAAAAGACACCTGAAAACTCACACAGGTGAAAAGCCCCATAGATGCCATAATTGTGGAAAGAGCTTTAGTCGCCTGACAGCGCTCACTTTGCACCAGAGAACACACACAGAAGAGAGACCCTTTAAATGTAGTTATTGTGGGAAAAGCTTTAGACAGAGACCGAGCCTGGTAATCCATTTGAGAATCCATACAGGGGAGAAGCCATACAAGTGCACTCACTGTTCTAAAAGCTTCAGACAGCGAGCGGGCCTTATCATGCACCAGGTCACACACTTCAGAGGACTTCTTTAAGAGCTCTTAAGGGCAGCAGGTCCTATGACAGTTACATTGGAGCCCATAGGAGCTGTTTGTCGTAGAAGCCTTTTGTCTGAACTTAGAAGCACACCTTTGAGGGTGCTATTTTTAAAACCCATCTTTCAAGGTGTAGGAGTTCTGGCGTGACTACCTATCCTTGCAGTTTTTCTGAATTTCATACATTCTGTCTTTTTTTTTCCGTTGTTTAATTGCAATGGAAAGTTTTGGTTCCAAGGCAGTTAACTGGATGCTAAGCACAAAGCGTAGATGTGGTGGCTGTCCTTTATAGGAAGAACAGCGTCTGCTGTGCACTGCCACACCTGGCCCCTCCATAGTTGCTGAAGGCGACTGTATGAGAGCGGTCACTCAGATACACACGCCTCGCGTGACAAGAAATGAGGCAGTGAAATGTGTCAAACAATAAAAACGTTTCAGGAGGATTGGGAAGAGAATGCCGTTGGCCGAAGGAGCAGGCTTGTTTCCCTTTACAGTCTTATGCTTAGAGCTGGGACTTTGAGTTGGGACTTTTGCGGCGTTCGCTGCTCCGCTTAGCTAGCCCTCTGGGGTGATGGGGGCTCCAGTGGAGCTCTGTGCTCCTGACTCTCTGCTAGCTCTAGCAGAAGCCACTGGCAGTTGAAGTTGTACAAGTAGAATCTCACTGTATTTGGATGGACTGAAGAACAAGTACCGTGGCTTTTCGTCCTGCTTTGGTATTCTCTCGCGTTTATTTCAGTGCTTTTGAAACCGTATTCACTCTCTATTCAGTGTGTCCCTAAGTATGTGTCATAGAAACCTTCGTTCTGCAAGGTGTTCTGCGAATCATTGTGGAAACTGCTTCTAGCTTTTGTCCTTCCTAGATTCGTGATGCTTGTCAGCACATGAGACTCTTGGAAAGGGCGTAGTTTAGTAAAGGAGGCTAAGGCACCTCTTGTAGCTCAGCGCTTTCCAAACTTTTTTGACCCCTGAACCTTTGTTGTGTACACATAGTAATAGCTTGCAGGACTATTCTGCAGGTATCCCTTGGGACACACTGCCTTAAACCAGTATGTCTGTAGCTATCAGTGTGCCCCTGTAGCTCTAAACCTAGTTATTTCCAATTTCAAGGATTTTATGAAAAATTATTTGAAAATATACATCTTTTGTATTATACACACATCATTTCAAGGACATTAAGATCACTAAGTGACATAATTTGTGGGTTATTTAGTGATTTGTAGCCTCTGAATTTTAATTATACTTACACACACTTCATTTTCAGAGGTGACAGTCACTAACTCACGTATGTTATGAATTACCTAGCGATTCTTGATCATTTTGAATTTTACTCATAATCACACACACACAAACACATACATACACATACAGAGTTACTACTTCTATAAGTGTTCTAAATGTAATCATAGTAACAACTCAAGTATCATAGTAAGGGAGAAAGTCATTAGCAATTGAAGCTATTGATATGTGAAAATACTTATTGAGCTTAGTCCTTGTCATTAGATACATGAAATGGGACATTCAAGTATATTCCCTTAATGGAGATGCACAGTCATCTTTAAAGTAGAACTAAGGAAAATGTATCTCTTCATTGCATTCAAGGTCTTTGAAGTGATATGTAAGTATTTGGCGGGTATGTAGTATGTGCCTAACTTGTCCTGTTCTAGTCTTAATGGAAGCTAGTAACAAAACATAAGTCATGTGTAAGGCCCATAAAACTTTATACTATCTCTAGTTAAACAAGAGTTGGGAAACGAATGGAGAACAATACAAGAGAGCTTATAATTAAGTGCCAAATCATATAAAGTGCCAGAGCCAGGATATGTCTTTAATTCTTGGCATCCAGGTCCCTGTATGATGCTGCTAATAATTCTGGGATTAAAATTAGACCCCAGGAACGTAGGAGGAGTCTGAATGTAGAGATTAAAAATACAGAATGTAGTGGCTTCTCTTTCTCTCTTGTGGAATTGCATTCAAACCAGAACAGTGCCTTAGAATGGATATGCCCAACCGCTCTGTATTTATACACTATTTTAATAAAGTGGAAATGTGTATCTGCTCTTTTTGATTCTCTTGAATTAAATAATCATTTGAACAATTTAGAGCTACTTCTCTAAGCGGGGGCAACAAGCACCCCCAATAGACTTCTCTGTGCCCATCCCAAGTTGGCCTCGCTTTTCTGACTGCAACCCTAGTGCTGTGGTTAGCTAGCCGGACCAGTGGCAATCGTACCATGAACTGTATCCCCTCCTTCGTCTATATTGTGAGTAGATTTATACAGGGTAGAAAACATCGTGGATTTTTTTGTTACTTACTGTGCCCTGTGTAGAATAATAACCATTAATAAACATTTGTGGCATTAAATCATGAAGCATGTGAAGTAGTTCTTGGAAACAGGTTGCACTGTTCGTACATTGCATGCGTGTGCCTAATTGGGGCATATCCAGGACCTACCTCCTATCATAAAGGGGCTAAACAGGACTCACCTGATAAGTACTATGAAGCCTAATGAAATATATTTTGTTCAGGTCCTCCACAGTATTAGCATTAGTAAAATCAAACACATTGTACTTTATTTCTAATAATAAAAACATTTGAGATTACAGATGTTCTCTTAAGTATGGCTTTGGCCATATTCTATAATTTTTTCAAACTATTTATCTTTATTCTATATGTATTGGTGTTTTGCCTGCATGCATGTCTGTGTGATGATGGCAGATCTCTTGGAACTGGAGTTACAAACAGTTCTGAGCTACCATGTGGGTGCTGGGAATTGAACTCAGTTCCTCTGGAAGAACAGCCAGTATTAACCACTGAGCCATTTCTCCAGCCCCATTCTATAATTTTTATACATATATTTTCTTGATTATAAAATTGTTATAATTTTCATTATAATTCCCCCCCCCCCCTTTTTAGCCCAAGAGCTGTACGGCGTTGCTATTTTCATGTTCATTTTTGGTTTTGCTTTATTGCAACTGAAAACAATGGTTTCATTCCGTTGCTGCTTTTAAACCTCATTTTAAAAAGACTTGTATTTATAAAATTTGGTAAGCATCCTAAAAACTATAGAAGATAAAGGGTTTTATTTGTGAACACGGTATTGAGAGTCCTGGCCTCTCCACTGCTTTAATATCTTCGTCGCCGTACTTGTGAAGGAAGAGGAGCATAGAGAGTGGGTTGCTCCCAATTCTGTCTCCCTGCACACCACCTTCCCTTGGTTCCGGGAGACTTTTGTAATGTCCTGTGAAATTATGTTACAATGTGAGTAACAGCCTGAGTAAGCCGAGATTGAACCAAGGCGGAGTAGCATGGCCTCTCCAAGCAGGCTCAGAACATTCACCCCAAGATCCCATCCTTGCCTCTCCTGAGAGCAGACAGAACGCACCGGAGTCCCTTTATGGTTTTCCACAGCCCTATCCTCCTAAGCAGCCGGGCTTCTTTCCTTGCTTGCCACGTTTGTTCAACCCAAGGACTACACATAGGGAAATTAGTCCCCTGCTGGTCACCACAAGGTGGCGCAAGAGAAGCATTACACGCTGCTGCCTTCCTTGGCATTTGCTGGAAACCAGGGTTGGGCTCTTCTGGAAACTGTACAAGTTGCATCCCTTTACCCTCCTGGCCTGGCCTAAAAATGCTTAAAAGGAAGAAAAAAAAAAACCCAGCGCCCTCCTGCCCGGGGCCTGCCCCTGCTTCTGTAGTCATCTGTATTACATGCGGAATGCGATGGGAAGAGAATTCAACTCTCAGTCTGTCAGCTCGGGAATCTGTTTTCTCAGTCCCCCATTTCAGGCACTTGTCCACTGCAGTTTGCGTAAGGGACCAGATGCCTTTCTCCGCTCAGCGCTATAGGTTGCCTTTTTTGTTTGTTTGGGTTTTTTTGTTTGTTTTTTCGAGACAGGGTTTCTCTGTGGCTTTGGAGCCAGTCCTGGAACTAGCTCTTGTAGACCAGGCTGGTCTTGAACTCACAAAGATCCGCCTGCCTCTGCCTCCCTAGTGCTGGGATTAAAGGCGTGCGCCACCACCACCTGGCCATAGGTTGCCTTTTATCAAGTCTTTTCCAGTTTACACTGTTAGGCAGGCCTTCTCAAAGATCTAGATAAAACTAAATTCACATTTCCTAACTATATTAAGACATTAAAATATTGCGATTTTTATATTTTAAAATATTTATATTTAATACATTTCTTTCAAAGAATATTTACTTTATGAGTGTGTATAAGCGTATATGTATACCATGTTTGTGCATGAAATCGTAGATGTCAGGAGAGGGCATTGGATCTCCCGGAACTGGTATTACAGGCAGTTGTGAACTTATGTATGGGTGCTGGGAGCCGAACCTGGGTCCTTGGAAAGAGAAACAGCTACTCAGTCCTAAGCCATATGCACTTCTCTATGTCCTAATGCATGAATTATGAATTGCTGGAGATTGCCTCAAAATTTGAAGGTCGTTTTTAAAATCAAAATCTACCTGTTGGCCCTCGGAGAAAGCTATTTACCCTTATTTTTAAAATACATTCTGCTGGGCGGTGGTGACGCACGCCTTTAATCCCAACACTCAGGAGGCATACTGCCTCAGGCAGACCTTTGTGAGTTTGAGGCCAGCCTGGTCTACAGATGAGTTCTAGGACAGCCAGGAATACACAGAAATTCTGTCTCAAGAAACCAAAAACAAAGAAAAGAAAATACATTCTGTATATTTCTTCCTTTTTTTTTTTTTTGGTTTTTTTCAAGACAGGGTTTCTTTGTAGCTTTGGAGCCTGTCCTGGAACTAGCTCTTGTGGACCAGGCTGGTCTCGAACTCACAAAGATCCACCTGCCTCTGCCTCCCGAGTGCTGGGATTAAAGGCATGCGCCACCCCTGCCCGGCTTCTGTATATTTCTTTAGCTATGTATTTCCCCATGAGATTTCCTCCCTGTGTAATTGTAAACGTAGAAGAAATCAATCAGGGCCCCTCGTCTTGATTGGGAGTGAAAGGCACTCTCGCACTGTCTCCAGAGACAGCTCATCCTGGCAAAGTTGGAGTCTTTAATCTTAAAATGCTATTTACATAGTGCTATACACACACACACACCACGCCTATGTGTGCACACCAGGGGACAAGAAAGGGAAGTGTGTACTTCTTATCCCAGTTCCTTCACTTTTCAAAGAAAAATAGTGTGATTAGGACTGAGAAGTTCTGTGTTTACCAAACAAATGACCTTGGCAAAGGCGCCAACGCTTGATCTCTTAACCTGCTGTGACAGTTAGCAAGCATTTCTGCCAACTCTTAGCCATGTTTCCATGAACACGCACAGTTTATGGCCCTTGCCCTTGAATGTGGGCACATTTGAGATTGCGGCGAAAAGAACGTGGCTGATGTGATGCTGTGTCCGGAGATGGGACCATGAAAGCCGTTACAGTTTTCCCCACTTCTTCACTAAGCACTCTTGGATCCCAAGTTACAACTCTTACTATTTTAAGATCACTATTATGAAGAGGACACACATAGGCTCTCAGGGAGCTATAATTTTAGTATACTCCTGAAGCTAGGATATACATTAAACTAATTTGTTTTAAATTAAGACATTAGTTGTAATCACCAGGGTACACACTGAGAAACTGGCCTAAAACTACAGGGGTTTTTTTAATTAAAACAAAACAAAAACCCTACATCCGGTGAAAATATAGAGAATAAATGACAATCGTGGGGAGCCCAAGCCTGGTTAGTACATCTCCAAGGCAACAGCTAAGCCTAAGGCTCAGGGAACATCTCCGAAGAGGGGGTGGAAAGATTTTTCAAGAGCCAGAGACTACCAGGGCACCTGCTGCTAGCATCTTCCAGACAGAACAGGGAAGCAGAGCCAACATGGAATCTCAACAGTATGGTTGCCTAAACAAAGACCTGCATAACGACACCAGTTGACATGCCAACACGGACAGCCAGAATTTCAGAGGTCTTACCCCTAGATGAAGAGCCGCAGGCAATCAGTGGCTGCGGAGAGACACAGTTTTCTCCAGGGACTAGATCTCTTCTAGGTGATCAGTCAGTCCCTAAGTGGTCAACTGTAAACATACATACATGCAAGCAACACTAAATGGAGTCAATAGGTAGGTGTGTGTGTGTGTGTGTGTGTGTGTGTGTGTGTGTGCGCGCACACACACACGCACACTTGATAGTGAGACTATCCAAAAAATAATGAAAAAACAAAATCTGGACTCAATAGGTAGGTGTGTGTGTGTGTGTGTGTGTGTGTGTGCACTTCATAACTTCATAGTGAGACTCTATCTAAAAAAACAAAAAACAAAAGATAATACCACATGACCAGGAGTAAAGTGTTTGCAGCACAGGCACGAGACAACAAATTGAATCCCTAGAACCCATTGTAAAAAGCCTGACTCAGGTGCATACATGCCAATGATAGCAGCACTGGGAAGGCAAAGACAGGATCATGTCGGGGGCTCACTGCTAAGCCAGCCTAACCTATTCAGTGAGCTTCTCCAAGCGAGTGACCCAATTTCAAAATCAAAGTGTGGACTGAGGAGGTGGCTGAGAGGGTACAAACATGAAGACCCGAGTTCAGCTTCCCAGCGCTCATGTGCTGGCAAATGTGTAACCCAGACACCGACGGCGAGGGTGGGGGTGGGTGGAGACAAACGGATCCTGGAAGGGCCCTGAGCCCGTAGCCGATCCAGCCAAGAAACAGCGAGCTCTAGGTTTAGTGTGAGACCTTTTCTAAACTAATTAGAAGTAAGGCAATAGAAGAAGATATTCCATGTCAGTCTATGGTCTCTATGTTCACATATACAGGCAAGCACACTCACCCATACACACAATGCATACAACACGCACGCACATGTACACACCCACGTAAAAAAAATAAAATGGCTATCTCCTGAGGGATGACATTCAAACTTGTTCTGTAGTCTCCGCATGTACATGCACAGACACACAAAATAAAGTGAAATCGTGTGCCAGGAAAGCATCTGTTTGAGATAAAAGGCAGGGGGCTGGAGAGATTCCCAGCAACCTCAATGGTGGCTCACAACCGTCTGTAATGGGATCTGGTGCCCTTTTATGATATGCAGGCAGAACACTGTATACATAATAAATAAATAAATCTTTTTTAAAGGGGGAAGTAGGAAGACATAGATATTAATAAAATAAAATAAAAGGCAATAAAGTATTGAGGATAGAAGACACAGAAGACATAAAATACAGAAAATATCAAAATGGACACTATACATCCTATCTTTGTTTGTTTGTTTGTTTGTTTGTTTGTTTTTGAGACAGGGATTATCTGTGTTGCTTTAGGAGCCTGTCCTGGAACTAGCTCTGTAGACCAGAATGGCCTGGAACTCACAGAGATCCGCCGGCCTCTGCCTCCCGAGTGCTGGGATTAAAGGCGTGCGCCACCACCACTACCCAACTGTACATTCTATCTTATTGGTAATCACATTAACTTCAATTGATTTTATTTTATGTGAATGACTGTTTTGTCCCAATACCAGGTGCATGCCTGTTGCCCCAGGAGGCCGGAAGAGGGCGCCAGATCACTTGTGAGACACCCTGTGGATACTAGAACTCAAACCTGGGTCCTCTTTAAAAGCTAACCATTGAGCCTTTTCCCACACCCTAGCTGTATTAAATTTGAATGAGCTAAAGAGTCAATGAAAATATGAACACTGGCTGAATGGGTTTTTCTTTCTTAAGAATGTTGTATGTAGGGCTGGAGAGATGGCTTACCGATTAAGAGCACGGGCTGTTCTTCCAAAGGACCCCAGTTCACTTCCCAGCACCTACATTGTAGCTCACAGCTGTCTGCAACTCCAGTTCCAGGGGACCCAACACCCTCATGCAGACAAAACACCAATGCACATAAATTTAAAAAAATGTTATGTGTATAGGTGTTTTGCCTACATGTATGTCTGTACACCACATGTGTGCAGTGCCCACAGAGGCCAGAAAAAAGCATCAGATCCCTTAGGACTGAGTTACAGAGAGTTGTGGGATTCCACGTGGGTGCTGAGAACTGAACATGCTTTCTCTGAAGGACAGACAACAACCGCTGAGCCATCTCTCTTGCTCTCCCTAGTGGATTTAAAAAATATATGATCCAAATGAATAATGTCAACAAAGACACTTGTGAATTCAATACAAAATAATTTAGCAAGTAAAAGTGTGGTATAGCATGAACAATAAAAGCTAAGGGACAGAAATTGGGGTTCAACCTGAAGATCAGAAGAGCAAAGCCCCCAAAGCCACTAGAGAGCTCTTACTTCGACGAAATCTTCAGACTGAAAGAGAGCGAGTTCCTGTCTCATCCCATTTTATATTCTTCTCTAGTACTGGGATTAAAGGTGTGCACCACCACCGCCCGGTCTCTATGGCTGATTACAGTGTTGTTGTGTGTGCCACCACTGCCTGGTCTGTAAGGCTGACCAGTGTAGCTGTTTTGCCTTCTGATCTTTAGGCAAACTTTATTTATTAAAATACAAATGAGCCGGGCGGTGGTGGTGCACGCCTTTAATCCCAGCACTCGGGAGGCAGAGGCAGGTGGATCTCTGTGAGTTCGAGGCCAGCCTGGTCTACAAGACCTAGTTCCAGGACAGGCCCCAAAGCCACAGAGAAACCCTGCCTCGAAAAACCAAAATAAATAAATAAATAAATGCAAATGAAATATCACTACAGTGTGGAAAACAATACATTTTAAATACATACACACACAACAATATTAATTGCAGAAGAAGAGATCATGAACTTGAGAGGGAATTGTGGGAGGAAAAGGAATGGACATAACGTAAGTACAATAGTGAATAATCATGTATGAAATTCTCAAAAAACTAACTTTAAAAAGTGTGGAAAAAGACTGAACTATCACATATATTCCTTAAATACATAATTATCATATGCAATTCAAAAATAAAATAAGAAATTACATTAAAATTGCAAAACAGTACTCCAAAGAAAGCTGAAATTGTTATACTAATGTCAGGAACAATATATGTTTTATCTTTTTAGTTTTTCTTTTATTGTTGAGATAATATAATTATATTTCTTCCTTGCCTTTCCTCCCCACTTAACTCCTCCTTTCTTTCTTTCAAATTCATGGACTCTTTTTTTTTAATTGTTGTCACATGCATGCATGCATATATATATATATATATATACATATACAAATATACACATATATGTATGTGTGTATGTATTGTGTGTGTGTGTCTGTGTGTGTGTAGCTAGAGGTTTCTTTCCTGCCTGCCAGTTCCCAAATATCCACTCTGAGACTTATTATTAATAATAAGTTGTTTGGCCTATTACCTCAGGCTTATTATTAACTAGTTCTTAAAACTTAAATTAACCCATTTCTAATAGTCTATATTTTACCATGAGGCTCTTGGTTTATTACCTTACATCTTGTTTTTCCAGCTGCTGCTAGTGTCTCCCAAACTCCTCCTTCATTTTCCCTTTAATGTTGCTTGGATTTCCTGCCTGGCTCCATTCTGCCTGACTATTGGCCAAATCAGCTTCTTTATTAACCAATGATAATAAAACATATTCACAACATACAGAAGGGCATGCACATCATTTGCATATATGTGTGTGTGTGTGTGTGTGTATCTTTTTGGTCTGTATACTGTTACTTTCCCAATATCATGTATATTATATATATAATTTAGAAATTATATATAATTATTTTATATGTAATTACTAAATTGTTGTAGCATTTTATATAGTATTATTCCTTGCTGGTCAAAATTCTCCATGTTACAGGGGAAACAACATTGATAAAATAGTTTAGCCACTTAACTCAAGAAACAATTAAGCAACAAGAACAGTAAGTCCAGGAGAGACTGATGTCTAAAATTGCTACGGTATTATTTTAACTGTCCATTTTTTCATCAAAACCTGGCAAGCTAAAAATGGCAGAGTAAAAGCCACTCACCTCCAAAATATCTGTAAAACTACTGGCAAATAATTTCAGTCAGCATTTTAGGGTCATAAAAATAACTCAAGTGCTTATGTTTGTCAGGAAATGAAAGGAAGAATTTGAGAAAACAGGTAGTATTTGTGGCAGTTATACTTGTTTTCCTTCTAATTCTAAGCCCACATTCAAAGTGAAAACATTAGCCTGGCTGTCACCAGAAGTGTCAAATGGAGGAGGAAGTTTAAGTCTCTCAGATAATTATTATCTGATCTGTTCAGAGTCTCCCTGGAAGACCCCATTTAAAGGAGGGTTATATTAGATGAAATTTTGCAGTCACCCATATAAAACTATAGGGTTATAGGAAGGAAGTTTTATACTAAAGGTGCCAATCTAGCAGGAAAAGCAATATACCTAAAACATTTATATTTCAGTTAACTAACACCATATCCCAAGACTTAATTTCTAATACTCAAAAGAAACTAGCCTTGAAAAATGTAATAACTATCCTTATTATCAATCTAAACCTCAGATATTTAGGCAAGTTCTTGCTATGTGCTCCAAGCTGGACTTGAACTCACTGCATAGGCAATGCTGGGCTTCATCCTGCCTCAGCCCTCCAAGTTCCAGGATAGTAAGCATGTACTACCATGCCTACTTTTTCTACTTACCTCCTCTAAAAATTATGGCTTGTTTGAAGTTTTTTTTATCTATAACCATGATACAAATTCATGAATTCTTCTAGTGTTTCATATTTTCATGCCTAGGCACCAGTATCCCAGGCTAATGTTGTAGACTGAGAAATCTGGGGCTGTAATGAATGAAAACAGTTGAGGGTATAGTTGTAGTTCGTATGCAAACACTGCTTGAAAGAATTCTTTCACTAAGTGATGTGGGAGTGTTCTCCTGTATTTTGTATTACTCTTATTGGTTGAATAAAGAGCTGCCTGGCTTATAAGATAGGTTAGCCCTTAGGTGGGCGGAGTAGACAGAACGGAAGTTCTGAGGAGAAGAAGGAAAGTGAGCCAGTCACCATGAGGCCCCCGCCGCAGATGGAAATACCATAGAACCATCCGGTAAGTCACCCACCTTGTGGTGACATACAGACTTTTATAATGGGTTAGTTTAGATATGAGAGCCAGCCAAGAAAAGGCTAGAGATGATGGGCAAGGCAGTATTTAAATGAATACAGTCTCATGTGGTTATTTCGGGCAAGCAACCAGCGGCTGAGCGGGCCAGCAGCTGGGGGCTGGAAGCTGGGTGCTGGGAACACAACACACACCTCTCCCCCATTTACAACAACTAGGGACTAAAGAGCTTGCTTGGCAGTTAAGAGCACTTGGTGTATAATCATGAAGACATCAATAATGAAAAATGGAGGTTTTGATCAAGATTTTCTGTCCCACCAGGTCCCACAGCCATTCAGTCCCAAGGAAACACACAGAGGTCTACATTAATTATAAACTGGTTGGCCTAGTAGCTCAGGCTTTTCTTACTAACTCTTATAACTTATATTTTTGTCTGTGTTAGCCATGTGGCTTGGTACCTTTCATCAGTGAGGCATTCTCATCTTACTTCCTCTGTCTCTAGGTGCAGACTCAGTCTTTCCTCTTCCCAGAATTCTCATGTTCTTGTTGCCCCACCTATACTTCCTGCCTGGCTATTGGCCAATCAGCATTTTATTAAAATACAAGTGACAAATCTTTACAAAGTACAAGACTATTGTCCCACAGCATCCTCCCAACACTTTTTTTTTTCAAAACAAGAATTCTGAATCTAATCTCCCTTGTTTAGCTTTCTTCCTGACCATTATCCATAACAACTTGTAACCAACACTCTAAACAAAGAAAAATATCCATAGTCTATTTTGGGGGAATGTGGGCATAGTTTTTCTATTTCCTGCTGACTGGTGGCACTGATAATCTTATGGGGACCTAAAGAAAATTTAAAGGTATGATCAAATCCTGACTGGTGTATCCTGTGAGGCTTGATCATCTCAGTCAGCAGTCTTGAATCTGTTCTGGATGTAGAACTCAGACATCTGGGCCATCTGGATTTCTCAGGGGGTCTTCCTTGATCAAACCTGATTTTTTTTTTTTTTTTTTTTAAATCTTTATTTATTTTTATTTATTACATATACAATATTCGGTGTGTTTTTGTCTGCAGGCCAAAAGAGGGCAACAGACCTCATTACAGATGGTTGTGAGCCACCATGTGGTTGCCGGGAATTGAACTCAGGACCTTTGGAAGAGCAGGCGATGCTCTTAACCTCTGAGCCATCTCTCCAGCCCAAACCTGATTTTTTTTAACCCAGAATGAATCCAGAGCCTCTCATTTCCTGTGTAAATAAAAGCAAAACCTCTTCTCCAAAGTAACATATATTTTGACCTATATTTTAAAGTCAAGGCATTTTCAAAATATATAGGTTGGATTAATTCAGCAACATTTACAATCAAATGTCATTTAGCAGCTGAAACACAATAACATACACGATCCAGACTCTCTGTGTATTTTCCATCTTTACGTGGCTTTATTTTAAACTCTATTTTTTTCTTTTTAAATTTTGGTTTTTGAGACCAGGTTTCTCTGTGTATCTTTGGCTGTCCTGGCACTCCCTCTGTAGAACAGGTTGTCCTTGAACTCACAGAGATCCACCTGCTAGAGTTAAGATGCCAAGACTATGTAACACACCGTACCTAGCAAACCCCCATAAGTGATTCTAGTGCTGAGATAGAAAGACAACTTCTTGCTTCTGCACGGACAAGCATATGCATCTATACGAGCACACACACACACACGTATAGGTGTATGCCCCTGCAAGCATGCATGTACCATACACACAATTTTTTTATGTGTTTGGCATTTGTTCATTACAAATACAATTAAAATAATAACACAAAAGACCAGCCTAGGTTACATAGTGAGTTCCAGGCAAGTATGGCTACAGATTAAGACTAAATAAAAAAGTTTGGTATATGAAAGTTTATAATAGTACTTTTTTTTTCATTTTTTGAGACAGGGTTTCTCTGTGTAACCACCTTGATTGTCCCGAAATGCTCTTTGTACACCAGACTGGCCTTGAACTCACTGAGATCTGCCTGCTCTGCCTCCCGAGTAAGAGGATTAAAGGTGTGTGCCACCATGCCCAGCATTGTAATCTTACTTTCTTTCTTTCTTTCTTTTTTTTTGTTTTTTGAGACAGGGTTTCTCTGTGGCCTTGGAGCCTGTCCTGGGACCAGGCTGGTCTCGAACTCACAGAGATGCGCCTGCCTCTGCCACCCGAGTGCTGGGATTAAAGGCATGTGCCACCACCGCCCAGCGTAATCTTACTTTCTAAAGATACTCAAAATCAATGATTTAGAAAACGCATTTGCCCATACACGGCCATTAGGGTAGTGAACTCTTACATTTAACCTGGCACTGTGAATTCTCTCCACTGAAATGAGACAAGGAACAGCTAGAAAGACGGGAAAGAACAAACAGAGAATGGCACTAATTTGTAAACAATAAGATCATCTAGTTACCAAGTTTCACAGTATTGACAAAAAAACATCCCTAGAAACAAACGAAAAGTTTGTCATCTTCACTGGACACAAGATGAATGCACAGAAATGTATATTTCAAGGGTAGGAGGATGGCTCCAAATGTATAACACAAAGTTGACATCCCCAGTGTAATGATCTGTTCTGTCTCTTTAAGAGACAAGCCACACCCACTCCCTCCCCAAGCCTGGCATGGAGGTACAGGGGACAGAGATGGTTGTTTGCTTGTTTTTGGATTGTGTGTTGGGTTTTTTAGTCCACAGTCTCACCATGTAAGCCTGACTGGCCTGGGACTTGTTATGTAGACCAGGCTGGCCTCAAACTTACAAAGGTCTGCCTGCCTCTGCCGCCTGAAAGCTTAAGATCAAAGACATGTGCAATCATACCTGGCAGTGACACATGTTTTAAATCCCAGATCTTGAGAAGGCAGTGGCAGGCGGATCCCTGGAGCTTGCTGACCCTTCTGGTCTACTGGGAGGACTCTTAGCCATGAAGAGACAGTCCAAAAACTGAAGCGAATATGCTCCATGGGTTGTACTCTCGCCTCCACACACACCAATAACATGCACACCTACACATACATGTGAATGCACACAGGAATGCATGCATACACATATACATACAACGATACTTTTCTATATACTAATAATGAACAAGCATATAGAAACTGAGATTAAAAGTCCAAAAGCATTAATAGTACTTTCAAAGAAAACTAGTATTTTCGAGTAGCTATAACAAATGTAAAATGGTTCTCAATGCCAAACCATACAAATTTCAATAAAAGAAATAAAAACATCTTGATGAACAAAGACTCTGTTCTTGACTTGAAACAATCTACATAAAAATGGTGTCACTTCTCCCCCAAAACTGGTCTATTTAATACAATTTCAAGCAATGCCTTTTGTACTCACTATTTACTTCTAAAATTATGTGGATATGCACAGCCCCTAGAATAACCAAAGATGTGCTGTCAAGTAAAAATCGAATTTGGAGGGATCGCTCTACTCCCTATTAATAAATACAGATGATCTTTGATTTACTCAGAAGTTACATCTGGAAAAATCAATTTTAAGTTGAAAATACCCTAAAATGAAAATGCCCTTCCGGCACCTAACCCACTGAACACAGTAATTGAGCAACGCTCTGCGATGCAGAATCTTGGCTGTTTTCCTCTCACCTTTGCAGAGGTGGCTGAACGCTGCCCGCATCGCCAGAGACAATCTGGCTTTGGGTTGGATTTGGTTTAACCTGTTGATATAAAGATTAGATGTTAACATGAAAAGTCACCCAGCAAACACAACAGAAATGGGACAAAATGCACGCACCATCGATCTGATGGCACTGCGTGGGGGCAGTTAAGGGCATTATGCAAATAATAAAAGGTGCAATGAGTCCTTGGACCTGGGTTCCTGAGGAGATGGTGGAAGAGGGGTGTTAGCGTGCATAAGAAAGAACTACTGGATATAGTTTCCTATAGAATTAGCAAAAGTGGTCCACGAGAGCTAGCTAGCCCTTAACCCCCTCCGTTTTATAGTATTTCCCAAGAGCTAGTCCTAGCAGCGCACCATTCACGCCTTTCAGTATTTGTGCACTCTAGGAATAACAAGCTGAACAGGTGGGACAGGCACTTGGTTGGTATGAGACTTCGTGGAGAGAGGGTTCCCATCCCTGGGACTGAGGCAGTAAGGTCAAGCAAGCCCGGGCCAAGCTCTGCAGCCATTCTGCAGCAGCAGGACTGAGGATGAGACAAAGATAACCTGCTGAACTAGGGGAAGGACTTCTGCCCAGAGCCTGCGGCGAGGGGGCGGAGCTGAGCTGAGAGCCACTGAGGCTGCGGGGGTGGTGGGTGGAGCACTGGAGGCAGCAAGGACCCGGGAGCCCGAGGGCGGGGCTGCAGACAGCGTTGCGCGGCGTGGCGCGGCGCGGTGCAGCGCGGCTTGGCGCACTGAGCTGGTTCGGCATCGGGTAAGCGGGTGAGCCAGGCAGATGGCGGTGACGACGGCCCTGTCGGCTGCAGCTG
This sequence comes from Dicrostonyx torquatus, assembly GCA_028555095.1. Lineage (NCBI taxonomy): Eukaryota > Metazoa > Chordata > Mammalia > Rodentia > Cricetidae > Dicrostonyx > Dicrostonyx torquatus. The sequence continues at coordinate 190,303 of JAQHUG010000289.1, forward strand.
CAGCTGCTGCTCTATCCGGCCTGGCAATGCGATTGTCGCGTTTGGCGGCAACGCGCGGCTCCTACGGCGCCTTCTGCAAGGGGCTCACGCGCACGCTGCTCACCTTCTTCGACCTGGCCTGGCGGCTGCGCATAAACTTCCCCTACTTCTACATGCTGGCCTCGGTGATGTTCAACGTCCGCCTGCAGGTGCGGATCGAGTGAGCCATAGCCGGCCACAACAGCGGCCCCCGGGTGGTGAGCGCCATCCGCGCCACCCGCGCCACCCCCGCCATCCCCTCCAGGCGGCCGCATGAAGGACTGTGGGGCCGCTCAGTGCCAAGAAACCGCGGCGGGGGGCGCAGACGGGACTGCCTGGGCCCCTCCATTTTAGGCCTCCGCGGAGGGCCCACGGTACTGCATCCCATACTGCAAAAATCCTTCGCAGACAAGTCATTTTCCACGGCATCCAGAGAATCACCAGAGCTTGGCAAACCTGTTGCCTCCAATTGGCCAGAAAGGGGAAAACCCGAAAGAGGAGGTGCTACCGCAGGATGTACCAGGCCCTATGCAGAAAGGTAGGTGCGGACAGATTGGAATGGGGGCTGGTGGGTATAACTCGTTTGTGAAATAGGGAATACGCCATGGCACACCTGCTGTGTAGCCAAGCTTGGAAACTGAAAAGGTAGGCAAGGCCCTCCCGTGTCCCTGGTGGTGGTTCCATAATAGGGTTTTGGGAGACAGAGAGCCCCTCTCACCCACCTTCCAGGCCTCAAGTCCCTTTTTTTTTATTTGTTTCGAGACAGGGTTTCTCTGTAGCTTTGGAGCCTGTCCTGGAACTAGCCCTTGTAGACCAGGCTGGTCTCGAACTCACAGAGATCCGCCTGCCTTTGCCTCCCAAGTGCTGGGACTAAAGGCATGCACCACCACCGCCCGGCTTTAAGTCCCTTTTTTGTAGGAGCTTGCTGACATGTAACCTGAACCCCGAATGGCAGAGGATTGGGCCAGTGAGCCCCCAGGAAGGTGCTGGAAGAGTAAATATTTGTCCATCGGTCTCCCTAGGTCAGGTGGTCAGATAAAATGGACAGTTCTTTCCTCAACCAAACCTCAGGTCTGTCCCCTTCTTTGCATGCAGGCCCAAGTTAGTCTCTGCACAGCCCTTCTCCAGACTGCCCCCTGCACTGTTGGGGATGGGGCAGGGACTGTCCTCTGCCTGCTCCTCCTGCTCTCCCTCTTGCTCCCCTATCCCGGTCTGCTGCCATTCCTGAGGCTCTCTGCATCTGCAGACAGAAAAGAACAGGAAATATTGGTTACAATCGTCTCTTTCCCCACAGCCTGCTTCTCCCATCCTCCCTGTGTGCCCAGCAGCACCTGCGATGACACTCGTGAGACCCAGATGCCATCTTCCAGCTGTGTGCCACAGGATCTGGGGAAGGGGGAAGGATTCCAGGAGGAAGCAGCTGCTGCAGGGATAGGGTGGAGAAGCAGAGTGCACAGGAGGTCAACTCTGAAGTCTTCATTTTTTTCAGGCCTTGGTCTTCTAGGGGATGGCTCCCTTCTCTGATCATTTCAAGGTGGATCCCTATGTAGAGATGCCTGCGTCTGTTCCTGAACAGCCCGGGGAGCAGCTGAGTGAAGAACCTGCCTAGAAGAGGAAGGGCCTTTCTGGTAGAGGCCTAGAGAGTGGTGGGGTGGCTCAGGTCTTCTGGCCCCGCCATAGAAGAGATGCCAGTGTACCTCGGGCACTGATATGTCCTAGCAACACTGTGAGGGAGACATATTCTCCCATCTCATGAACACAATGGGACTCAAGCACCGGGCTGGGGTTTGCCCTTGTTACACAGAGAACAGTGGGGGAGCTCAGCCTGTCCTGGACCTGCATTCCCCAACCCCCTCTGTTCTTTATGACCTGGAAGGACGTTGGGGTGGGGAAGGAGTAGAGAGCTGCCAGGGGCCTAGGCTGAAAGAGAGGCCGTGGGTTAAGAAAGTTGGGCATCTGTCTTTCCTTGGCATGGACTAGAAGACAGGCAGATAGTTGAGTTCATGAACAGAGAAGAAGGTTCAAGAACTTCCTGAAATGTCTAGTCCTCCGCACCTTTCTGGTGCTTGACCAGGCGCCCCTGAGCAGTTGTGTGGTAGTGGACTGCAATGATGACATTGTGGTTCATGGGAGGTTGAGGAGCTACAGGCTGAGACCCATGGTATGGCCCTGTTTCTTTGTTCCTAGGCTTGCAGCCCCATCCCTGCCATCACATGGGGGAAAAAATCTCCTCCAGATACTCTGAGCACAGTCTGTCCAGGAGGCCCTTCTTAGGCCAGGCTCTCCAAATGCCCAAGGATGGCCCAAGGGATACTTTTACTGCTTATCCAACACTCCCCCAAGCTTCTCTGGCACTGGTATCTCAAGGTCCATGCATTCCATTCCTTCAGCATGCCAGTCAGCCCCAGGGACAGAGTGGCCCAGCTGCCTCCTTGGAGTCAGGGACCCAAATGAAGATTTCAGTCTGTCTCAGCTGAAGGGCACAGGCTGAAAGGCAACTGCCCGTGTTCTCTGCTGTTTGCCATAGCCTAGGACGGAGTGCTTCCTTCTCCCAAGTTTCACCAAGTAGTCCGTGTATGTATGTGTGAAAGCATGTGTGTGTGTAAACATATGTGTGATGGAGATGAAGCTGTTGAGTAGGGAGAGGAACTCCTGGGAATCTCCTGTTTTCTATGTACAGGAAGGACCTTGACCTACTGGGAGAAATGAGTATGGAGAAGGAGGCCCTGCCTTCTTAGACCTCCTGCGCCAGGAAGCCCCTCCCTGCTCATGTCCAGGCATGGGCTATGGTGTGAGGTCAGAGACACTGGCAATGGACTGGACTCTGGGGCCAGTGGTGTCAGCCTGGAGATGGGGGTAGAAGTCAGACTCTGCTTTGTGTTCCTGTCCCATTCTGGCCCTGAGTATTCTGTGAGCCTCTGTTTTCCCCGCCCCCTTGGCTACTTTTCTTCCTCCAAGGTGCCCTGCCTGCTTGTGTGATGGGGTCGTGATGCACTTTATCTCCTTGCAGTCTGTACTGCAGGCAGAGGAGCTTCAATCATCCCAGAGACTGGACGCGGATGGCCGTCCATTTCCCTGTGTGATGAACTCTGCACTTCCAGCGCTGTCTGGTCAGAGATGCCGTTTCTGATGCTGCCACATGTTGTTGTCTCTCAAAGTTCAAAGAAAAATCCTCCAGTTCAGTACACCAAAAACTGCCTGAATGCCTCCTGTTTTTCTCGGGTGCCCTAGCATACCCTACCCTGGCCGGGGAAGTGGGTGGGGTATGGGACAGCATGCTCCATCCAGAGGGTCATCCAGAGGTGAGCATGGAAACTGCAGCTTCGGAGCCTCCTAGACCACCCTTGACAGGACCATCACCCTCTGTTCTCCCTGCACCCAGTGGGCAACAGTTGAGCCAGGCCCAGAATGTTCCAGTTGCTCAGGAAGCATAGGTCTTTTCTTTGCTTCTAGAGACTGGTGTCAGAAATGCTTAACTGAAGTTGAACTTCAAAGGTAAAGGGAAGTGTAGCTGTGATCTTGGAGGTCACTTGGTGCAGGTCAGAAATTCCTGAAAAGATAAATCACCCATAAGGGAATGGTGCTGAATGCCTACTCTCTCTTGGCCTTAGGAGCCAAAGTCTATCCACTCAGAGTAAGACTCCCCTGGGCTCCTCCAAAGAAACCAGGAACTGATAGGTTTGAGGTGAGAAGACGCAAGCCTTCAATCCCAGCACTTGAGAGACTCTAAGTTTGAGGCCAACCTACAGAGAAACCCTGCCTCGGAAAAAGAACAAAAATCTATAGATGACATTAAAAAATTGGGAAAGCTGGGTGGTGATGGCGCACTTGGGAGGAAGAGGCAAGGAGATCTCTGAGTTTGTGGCCAGCCTGAGCTACAGAGTGAGTTCCAGGGCTACACAGAAAAACCTTGTCTTGAAACATGCCCCTGCTTCCAAAAGAAGTTGAAGATGGAAGCTAGAAAGGGGGGAGAGCGGGAAAGGAGGAATATAGGTGAGGTCAAGGCTGGTTCCCTCCAGAAGAGGCCAGAAGCAGCGGAAGGAAGAACTGGGAGCGTGTGTTCAGAGCATCCACCATACACTAAAGAAGCATGCTTCAGCAGAGGCGTACAGCCTGAGTTTTGGGGCTCCAGTGACACTCATTGCACAGCGCTCCCCAGGGCTCAGGGGACCGGAATAAGGACAGCACTCCTAGCAGCAGTGGAAGTGAGTCTGTGTGGCATCTGCCAATCCAAGCATAGATCAGAGCCACTAAGCCGACCCTCTCCACCCTGCTCACCTCATTAGCGTGCACTCTTAGATCTCCTCCTGGTCCAGCCAACCAGAGGAGGCAGGCAGGCTTGGCCTGCAATGGTGATAGGTGGTGCCCAGCAAACTCCGAGCCAGGCTCTCCACCTTAGTTCTGCCTGATCCCTGGTACAGAGGTACAGCACAGCGCACGGTGCATTGGATTGTTCACTGACCTCGTGCTTGTGGGCATTTAGTGGTGTAAATCCCAGCATAGTCCACACATGAAAGAGGTGGGGTCCAAAATAGACCAGGAAGGAGAAAGCACGTGTTCTGCATCCCTGTCTCTGTGTAGGAAGAGAAAGGTGGGCTGGAAAATGCTGGAAGAACAAAGGTAAAAAGGTTCATTCTGCGTGGGGTCCAGGACTCAGAGAAGAAAGCCTGGGCTTTGGGGAACTGGCCTGCTCCAAATGGAGCTCCCTACGGGGAGCAGCTAGGGCCATGCAGAGATGGGCCACCTTCTCTCCATACCACCTACAGAAGTGCTAATCTTAGTGACTGAGTCAGGAGGAGAGCAAGTTGGCAGTAATCAGGCAGTTCTAGGATAAACAGAGCAAAATGTCTGAAGCAAGTGAGAAGAGCGAAGAGCGAACAAGCGCTCCTGTCTCTGATCCCCTGACACACCCCCCCACAGAGGCTGCGGAGTCTTGGGTGCATGCGGGGGCGCTGGGGAGTAGAATGTGAAACTGAGCTGTGGCAAATGCTGTTCTTCCTTCCTCCCACTTCTTGCTTATCCTTCCGTATAATTGATTTTTTTTTCCTATACTCAAAGCTACCTTAGCCCCTCGTAGTATTTTGCATTTCTCCGTGTTTTCTCATGCTCTTTGTTGCCGTTTGGTTTTTCTGTTCTCTAGAATTTTGGGGGGGGTATCATTTTTTTGTTTGTTGTTATATAATTTAATAGGCGATGAAATGACAGCTGTCATGGAGGATAAATATGGGGCGTATTCGTGATGAGTTTCTAAATACAGGCTTTTCGATGTAGATGAAAAGGTAGGCATGGTTTGGGGCTTTTGTTTAGCTCCAGCATTGTGGTACCAAGTTTCTTTCCTCAGCTCAGCCAGGGGTGAGAGTCTTTCTTGAGGAAAGGGTCACATTCTGGGGGACAACAGCTTTTTAAGAATGCTACAGTCTTCCGTTGCCTCAAGCTGGGTACAGTTCTCTTTCTCCAAGACCAATATTGTCAATTGAACCCTTACTTTCCTAAAACTTTTCTCTCCTCGCCATTCATGGCCAAAATTAAATCTTGTCTCCTAGTCTCTGTGGACAGAGAACTTGACCCATTGTCTGTCAGACATCCATTAGGCTTATAACTATTCCAGTTTGATACATTAAAATGGCTTATTATAAGAATCCGTTTTGGAGCTGGGTGGTGGTGGCGCACGCCTTTAATCCCAGCACTCGGGAGGCAGAGGCAGGCGGATTTCTGTGAGTTCGAGACCAGCCTGGTCTACAAGAGCTAGTTCCAGGACAGGCTCCAAAGCTACAGAGAAACCCTGTCTCGAAAAACAAAACAAAACAAAATCCGTTTTAGATTCCTTCCAATACACATTAGGACAGTATGTGGTCATATGTATATTGGACACTTGTATTTGATTTTCAAACAGAAGCAGTGCTTTAAAAAAAAAAAAGGAAATGGGGTGTTCTTTTCCATCATTGATTAGTAGGAAATGATTTCGGGCCAGGCTGTCAGCTTGAATGTGCGCGGTAGACAAGTGGAGCTCGTTCCATCCTCCCCCCTCTCCACTAACACATGGCAAGAGTGCAGGGCATCATTTAGGAACACTAGCTGCTCTCCAAAGTGAGACAGACAGAAGCAGCAGGCGGCCAGAATGATGAGTGAAACTGAAAGCAGGTCTGGGGGGCCAGGAAAGTCAACAGACACCCCGTGCGGGTGGGGGGGAGCTGGGACTGTGTGATTTATGCGGGCCTCCGAGGCACCAGTGTACTGTCTGCCACGAACGGGAGCCAGCACATCTTGACTTGCTTGTTTGTGACTCAAGAAAGTTAAATCTCATGTCCAAACTGTGGCTTGAAAGAGACTTACCACCATCAAGACTCAATCCCCAAGAGAACCTTTCTGTTAACACAGGCTTCATACATGGCTTTGGGATGAACACCTGACCAGCTAATTTAAGGGTTTAGGAATTTCTCAGCACAGAACTGTGGTGCCATGAGCAGAGCCATTCTGAAAAGGTTCCACTCAAACTCTACTTTGGAAAACATGAATTCCTTGCATTCTTCTTGTCCTTGGGACTCCCAGCCATCTTTGCCAGACTGTATTCAAATGCATATTGCTGCGGCTCCGTATGAATAAAACAGTATTCACTGAAGCAAGTTCACTGAAAAGTATCTATTGTGGGATTTGGGTCAGAAACATAGACATAGGCTGGGCAGTGGTGGCGCACGCCTTTAATCCCAGCAGAGGCAGGCAGATCTCTGTGAGTTCGAGACCAGCCTGGTCTACAAGAGCTAGTTCCAGGACAGGCTCCAAAGCTACAGAGAAACCCTGTCTCGAAAAATAAAATTAAAAAAAAAAAAGAAAGAAAGAAAAGAAAAGAAACAGACATGGAGCTCACCTCTCTTGAGTACTAGCAGTGCTAGCAGGAAATTGAATAAACTTGTGCAATCCCGCGTCCTTGCCCAGGTTTAGAAGTCTCTAGTGGCAGATGGTGGAAGTGCAAGGACCTGCTGTGCCTACACGTAGAACAATGTGGGCTTGGGTGTTGAGCCTGAGATCTAGATGTGTGCAAGGCTGTCAGACAAACTCTGTGGCATCCGAGAGCTAATCTCGTTGGAGTGAACTGCAGTTGGGGGCACTTTGATCCCATGCTGCCTTCTACCACTTCTACCGGCAGCAGGAAAACTGAGACCATTTGAATGTGTTTCATCCCCAAACACACTTCCTGCCAATTGCTCTCGCCAAGGGGCACACAGCACAAGGAGACTCCGACAGAAATGAAGAGCGTCACCACTGAGTAATACCCACTGTTACACAAACACTACAATGGAGACACTATTTTCTCACTAAGATTTTCTTTGTCAGGTCGGGCATGGTGATGCACACCTTTAGTCCCGGCACTCGGGAGGCAGAGGCAGGTAGATCTGTGTGAGTTCGAGGACAGCCTGGTCTACAGAGTGAGTTCCAGGACACACAAGGCTGTTATACAAAGAAACCCTGTCTCCAAAAACCCACATACACATACAAAGATTTTCTTTCTCACTGATGAACTATTCAAGCATTCAGGGCCACGACTAAAAAGACCAAACTTAAGGAGCTGGAGAGATGGGACAGTAGTTAAGAGTGCAGACTGATCTTGCAGAGGACCCAAGTTTTGTTTCCAGCACTCATGTTGAGCTTCTCACAACTGCTTGTAATTCTAGATCTGCGGAATCCAAGGTCCTCTTTTGGCTTCTGTGAGCATCTTCACTCATGGGTGTATTACCCTTCACCCGTCTTCCCATAATTAAAAATAAATAATCATAAGACCAAACCTTGGGGGCTGGAGAGATGGCTCAGCGGTTAAGAGCATTGCCTGCTCTTCCAAAGGTCCTGAGTTCAATTCCCAGCAACCACATGGTGGCTCACAACCATCTGTAATGAGGTCTGG